>CM034047.1:7656273-7769769 GCA_019804595.1 Bruguiera parviflora
TGCTGCATTTTCTTTTGTTGCAAGCTATCAAGTCTAGCTTAAACGAATTCCTTAAACTCCGACAGTTCTATTTTACCTTTTAGTCTTGTTTTGATTACCTTTGTTTGGTTGCTCAGAAATTAGACTGGTCTGTCTTTTCTTCTCATAGAACGAGAGAGAGAGAGAGAGACGTCTGTTATGCTTGGGAGTATCTGGAACAAACTCGCTAAACCTCGTGGGATTGTGATACTCAACTTGGTCTTGGTCATCCTAGATAAGGCCCACAAGGGGAAAGATAAAGAGATAATTGATTAGAGGTTGATAAGGTGTAGTTTGAAGAGAATACACACACACACACACACACACACACACACACACACACACACATACTAACATTTCGCCCTCATGTTGTGCAGCTTCTGGATATTTATTACAAGTTTTGATATTAATTTAGCAGGATCAAAATATTTTTGGTCCGGAGAGATATGTTTCTCATATATAATCTCAGCAAAGACTAACCATTTCGTAAAAGTCATTATCAACATCCTATTGCCATCCTTTGATTAAAGTTCCTCCACACCTCGATGGTTGTCTCTGCAAATTTTCGCCAGGGAGCATCAATATTTTCCAATAGCTTGTCATGTTAAGATCCAAAATCCTTTCCAGGACCTCCACTCCATGTGCACTGAAATTAGCCAAAAGTCAGAAGTGTTTCAGAATACAGGTTGTTGAAATATTGCTATTCAAACAGACAGACTGTCGAAGTATTGCTATTAAAACAGAATACATCCTTAAACTTTCAATACTTCAATTATCATGTTCTTGTACGATGTTCCCCACTTCAATAGTAACTCCAGAATCTTCAAGCCACCCGAAAGACCAACGAAGCAGAAAAGAAAACATTCAATACAGACTTTACCTAACAACTAATGCGGTGCCTCACCACAAAAACTATATAATTCTTGACTTATTTGAAAACATGTATTTTCAGGTTCAAATGGAACTTGCCTGCCCATCCTGCGCGAAATTCAAAGTTAGAAGCCTCAGGTTTTTAGCAGTTCCAAGCTTTCCAATTTTCGCTCCAAAATATGGCATCAGTGCCCTTTAAATTTGAGTTTAAGCCTGGTACCCGGACAAAGTCCATATCACAAACTAGCAAGGCACTGTAATTATACATCTCCTCGGATTTGCTTTCTTTCTCCTGGAATCGCCCACTAGTGCGACCGTAATCGTACAGGATACCAAACTAGGAGGCCCTGAACAACGGAGACCGCCCTCTTCCCTATTTGAAAATGTCTAGAAAAATATATAGCTTTTATATATATATATATTATTTTAATTTAATAAATTTTTTTTTATATTAGATTACGCCGTATTAACGTTTGTGCTCTGCCCTGTGATTATTTTTATTTTTATTTTTAATAAAATTACGTATTTTGATGGTAAAAATTAAAATTCTTGGATGGTTGGTTCGGAGTTTCTTGATTTAAAGGTGGTTGGGTTACAATTGTTGTAGGCTGTAGGCTAAAATCAGCCATGGAAGAAGACACCGGAAGTGCAGACCAACCTCGAACCAAATCGGTGGACCCCACCCTGCACAAAAAGCACCAGGCGATGCTGGATCGCCTTGCCAACCGCCATCAATCCCGCACCAAATCGGCCGCCGCCGCCGCCGCCTCCACCACCTCCTCCTCCTCCGCAGACGCTGCCGTTTCCTTCTCCTCCACATTCTCCGACTCAAAACTCTCAATCGAGTCCCAACTCGCCGAATCGTTCAAAATCGCCGCAGTTGCCGACGATCCGTCTCGCCTGAGATCTCATCTCGCCGACATTTCCTCCTCCATCTCTTCCCTCGAACAACTCGTCGCCGAGAGCTCCTACTTCCTCCCGTCCTACCAGCTCCGCTCCTCTCTCAAGTCCGTTGCGCAACTGAAGCAATCGCTCGATAACTTGAACTCCGAGCTTCTCCCAAAGAAGAGATTCTCCTTCAAAAACAAATCCACAACGAGCAAACCCTCGCTCTCCGAACCTCAAGAACCCGAAATCCATGAAACCGAGATACTGAAATCGACTCTCGCAGTTCGCGACTCGCCGGGATTTAGAAACAAGGAAAACCAGGTTTTAGCGAAGAATTTCAGAGGTTTGGGGATGGGAGAATTTACCTTGTCCGACTTAGATTCGTGTGAAGTGAGGTTAATTGGCTGCATCAATGCGCTGTTTGTTAACGGATTAAGGAGCTGTAAGGTCTTTGCTGGGCCTGTCATTGGATCGATTTTGATTGAGGACGTTCAAAACTGTGTTTTCTTGTTGGCTTCACATCAGATTAGGATACATTTCGCGAAAGGGAGCGATTTTTATCTGAGAGTGAGGAGCAGGCCAATAATCGAGGACTGTGATGGTGTGAGATTTGCGCCGTACTGTTTGACGTATGAGGGGGTTGAGGAGGATTTGAGGGAAGCAGGCTTGGAGGAGGAGAGCGGGAATTGGGCAGAAGTGGATGATTTCAAATGGCTGCGGGCTGTGCAGTCGCCAAATTGGTCGGTTTTGGAGGAGAGCAAGAGACTTTGCAATGTTGAGATTAAGGATTCGGGAAGTGGAAATTGTGAGAGCCATGGTATTGAGAATGATGAGAGTGTTGTTCAAGTGTGGTAACTTGATTTAAAGTATCATTTTCTGATTCCTGTGTTGCTGATGTTTAAAGAGCTGAACTTGCTTTTAACATGTGTTTCTTGGTTGTTGGTGAATTTGGACATTGCTTGAGGGGCTATGTGGTTCATGTTTGCTAGTGTATCTTGTTTCCTGGTCGATGGTTTAAATTTTTTATTTTATATTTTTTTTAATCAATTCAGATATCACGTTCTTATCTTTTGCTGCTATACATGATGGAGTTGCATACCGAATTAGTGTTACTAATATGCATTGATGACACCCGATTAATTTGTTTGGAAAGGAAAAAAAAAAAAAGGTTAAAATGTTCCTCATCGTTAATAATATGCATTGATACAGTTACTGCTTGTTTGCTGGAAATGAAGCAACAACTAATTTGAACAAGAATGTGGACTTCGTTGTGGCAGGTGTCTTGTGGTTGGATGTCTTTCCTATGAGAAACCTATGGTATGAAGTGCACTTGCACTTCTGAGGCATGATGCTTAGCTTAACTGCTAAATATTAGGAGTAACCAGTTCAAACAAGCCTATCTACAGTCATGAATTATCCACTTCTTCTGGATTACTCTGGCTTGCTTCATATACTTTTTAAAAATGTGATCCACACTTGTTGCAAACGATAGCTGTTAGAATTCCTTTTCTTTTTCGGCCATTTGGATGTTAGAATTGCAATTATGAAAATTTACATTACTTCATCTTTGAAGAGGGGTTAAACTGGTTGTATAGGCCATGGGTAATCATAACTCTTCAGGTGTAATCCCATACATTTCTGTTATACTCTCAAATTTGATTTAGTGGCATGGTTTTTGATGTTATCATATTGCTTTACATGTTTAAAGTTTGATTGAGTCAGTCATCAAAAATATGAACGGTGACAAGCTAGATTCTCAGGATGGGTTATGTGGACTCTATAAAAGGGAAGATCAGTTTTGAACCTAGTCCCTGCATTGCTATAAAATGTGCTTTCCATCATGTCTTAGAAGCCCGGGATATCAGCCTGGCAAAAGCCTGTTATTTGTTTAGTAATTTGGTTTAAAATTGAGCCAAAATATACTTAGAATCAGAAATTATGCAATCCTTGCCTGCGTAGAACAAAATGGGCTCTATGATCTGCTTTTGACAGAACACGAAATTTGTAAATAAACTAAGCAGGTGAATATCGCGAAGTGTATATTACTGATAATGGGCAGTGTAGAATCCAGAGCAAAGAATTGATACTGTTACCAATGGAGTGTTGGGAGTTGCGTTTGCAATGGCCTGTTGGTGGATTCGGAAATGGTAGAATGAGAAAGCAGTAGGGGGGTGGGATGGCTACTGGTTATTCAATGCAGTTTATTTTACAGCAAGTGCATGAATTCTCTGTGGGCAAGCATACGGGAAGAGATGCAGCCCACGTTGCTGAAACAGCAGGTGCTGGTTGGATGGGAGCCTCCTGGAATTGGTTGGGTAAAACTTAATACCCATGGTGCTGCAAAAGGGAGCCCGGGGCAGGCAGGTGCATGACGAGTTCTATGTGACCACGAGGGTTCTTGAATTTGAGGTTTTGCTGCAGTTTGTGGGACTAGTAGCACTGCATTTGTAGCTGAGTCATGCAGCATCTATCAAGGCTTGCACTGTGCATGGGAAGCCGGATTTCGTAAATTCATCTTGGAAGCAGATTCTAGTGTTGTTGTGTTGGAAGCTATTCATAAGGTGTTGTGGCAACTCACCCTCATACTAATTTTATAAATGGCTGCTGGCAATTAATGGGGCGACACTGGGTGCTCAGGGTGCAGCATGTCTGTAGTGAAGGAAAGAGAGTTGCAGATTGTTTGGCATCATTGGCGCTCACAGAAATTGAGGTTTCGTGGTTCTGGAATAGCCGTCCTCTACGAACCATTCATCTGTTATTAGATGATCTTGTCGGTGTTGTGTTTTCCACGGGCAGTAGCTTTGTAGATTCGGCTGCTTCAGCCTCCATAGATCCAAAATAAATAAATAAATAATAACAATAATTCAGACATACATGCAGGCATCCATTGCTTTGAGTCGTTTTCAATTCTGACGATGAATGTATGTACCGCGCTGGCTCTCGCTGGCTGGTTGTGGAGAGAGGTTTATCCCCTTTTTTTTTTTTATTGTCTTAAATTAAGATTGCTTTATATATGATAAAGAGGGGCTCGGGGCCATTGTCGCACTCGGCTTCCTCTGCTGCTTCATTTTCCTCCTGCTCTACTCTAAGGTGGTGATGGCACGTTATCAAATGTGCAGGCTGGTCGATTAGTTATGTCGGAAGTTTTTTATTAACAGACAGGCTGTCGACAATGCATCAAATGAAGGACGCTAGTAAATTCTCCGCTTGGACTCCAGACGAGATCTTGCCAGTTATAAAATGGTCACTGTATTGAAAATATGGAAAAGGAAAAAAGAGAAAAAAAAATTTGAATGTTCCATATGCTAGTATTCTTTAGATTTGAACATGATGAGATTCATTGGCAGGTTTCAACTGAGCTGGTAACGTAGTCATTATTATGTTCATGCTTTGGTTTTTGTCAAAAGCTGAATGATCTCTCATGCAAACTTGTCAAAGTTTGGTTTGGCAGCCGCTTTCTCCTCTGCAGTTCACACGAATATTGAAAAAGTTTTCAAACTTTACATAGTCTCTATTTCAGCCCCCTTTCTCTCTTTCTTTTTTTTTTTTTTTTAAGTTTCCGATTAGTTTTGTAAACACGTGTGAGTCATATTTGACATCCCTCGAGATCCATTCTCAAAAGAAGCAAAAGTCACAATTGCAGCGGCAAAAAGGAGAAGTCAAAGCAAAGCATGTGCCGCTTGCTCTCACAATAATTATTGACGACTGCCGAGCTCACCTTGGCCTCTCATTGATATACTCTGTTCTTTTGATCTCTTCTTACCGGCTCCCATCATGTGAAAGCTTTTTATTCATGTGCTTTGACTTGAATTTCTCTTCTTTTGATTGAGTCCAATCAGCTTGTATACTTGTGAATAGATGCTCATGGCGAAAATTGTTGACACCCCCCCACCCACCACCACCACCACCACCACCACGACGTGACCCTACCTATCCTGCGTTAGTGTCTTGAATTCTGTACCCCACAGCCAAAGTGTCACGTCTCTCCATCTCCTTCTCAAATGATTCCATTTGGTCTGCGGAACATATTTACACTTCTTCTTCTTGTTGCTAATCTTGTTTGAGATGTCCTTTGCGGCTTGGTGTGATTTGCGTATGTTGGGTGGCGGTGAATTGAGATACTCGACGAGTTTGATGTGACTCTTAAAGGTACGTTGTTGCAGTTCAGCTCAGATTTTCGGTGGAATTAATCCCTTGGTCTCTCTGGACACCATTACCATTTTTCTTTTCCCTGATAGCAATACTGCTGCTGCTGCTGCCATTGAATGTTCTTATGCTACATTTGTCCGTTGGTTCTGCAATTTCTTCGTAATGATAGGCACTTGTGCGTCGGAGGCTGTCGCTGGCTTGTGATTTCTGTTTTATCTCTTTAAAAAAATGCCTGCCTGCCATTGTTGTTCTTACAAAGTGTTCTGTACAAAGGCTTCTCCTTAAACCTCGTGGGAGTCCAGTTAATGATCTGAAACTCACCCCAATTTTCGCCGTATTTGACACATGTCGGGCACGTGTCTGTATCCGACACATGTCCAACATGGCATCCCGGCGGAAATGGAAGCCGCGTCCCGTGTCCCCCGACTAAGTGTCGCTATGATACGGAGATGAATGTGCGCGAATCCTAAAAATAAACAGAAATTAAAACCATAGAAGGTGTTGCTGTAGAAAAGGGTTAAGAGAGGTTGAAATGAATTGATACCTCGTTATTTCATTTTGTTTTTGGTACATTGGAAATAGATTTTTGTTTTTGGTATCTTGGGGAAAAAAAAAAGGGAAAAAAAAAAAACATTTCCAAGGTTAACTAGTTTTGAAGTCTGGTGCCTTTGAAATGCAAACTTTCTTTAAAACTGGGAGATACAAAATGAGAAGTGATTAAAACATTTTTGAACAAAAACATATAAACCGATTTAATTTAATGGTCATAAAGGACGAAGTAGGTTTACTTTATTTTTTTTTATTAAGAAGTTTATATATATATATATATACATAAAATTTATATTATTTTTTAAGATTGTGTAATCAAAATCTTGAAAATAAAAATTTAAATTATTAACTATTGATATATATCTTGAGAGACTAAATTTATACTTAGGGAGTTTGTTTTTCTAATGATGGGTAATTATCTTTGATGGAACTACGAGATATTACTCATATGTTTTTATTTATTTATTTTTTAAAAGACAAAATTGCAATAGAATATAATTAAAAAGAAAAGAAAAGAAAAAAAAAAAAGAAGTCGAGAATTGAAGTAAATAATTTATAAACTATATAATTTAAGTTGCAAGTAGTTTTATAATTTTAACAGCTCGACCGTCCACCCGTAAACGATGAACCCACTCCTGTCTTCTCCACAAAATCTTTCCTGGGGGCCTGTCCAGAGTCTCTCCGGTATGGAATTAGTTGGACTTGGATGAGATACATAGGCCCATGGGCATCTGCTGGGCCCATTAGTGGAACAAAATATTTGCAAAATATATTCTGTTTTCGAGAAATCAAATGGCATAGAAGTGATGCTAATTTCCTAATATTTTACTACGATTTTTTATACTAACAGTGATGCAGTTTTTTGGGGTTTTTTTTTTTTTTTTTTTTTTTTTTGGGTCTTGCACTTAGATCTCACTTCCGAGCATGACATGCATTTGATTTTCTAATGCGCCACATCATTTTATGAAATATTTATTTTAACTCCGAAGATCTTTTGGCATCGCTCATTCGTGTAGGCTTGTTGCGGTTTACTCTCGCGATATATGATGTACTTGAAGTTGTGTTTTGCTTTGTATAGACTGCCAGGTAAAAATCTCTCCTCCTCTAATCATATTCTATTCAATAGAAGATTTTTAATTCGATTCATTTAAATTGTGAGTTTAATTAATTTTAATTCAAATGTGAGTAAAAGAAAATTAAATTTATTTTGGTTAAAATACAACAATAATCAAATAAATTTATATAATATAAAATTATATGCACGTTATACTTATAAAAAAACATGAATATAAATAGCAAAGATCATAATTTATTATTTTACTTGAAGTAACCACTAGCTTAAAACATATAGGCCCATCAACATGAGCACAGAGTACATTGAACGCATGAACCTGTGTAGTCTGCTGCCAAATGAAATTTTAGTTTGATGTTTAGAAGCTAAGAGATGTTTATTTTTATTTATTTATTTATTTATTTATTTTTTATTTAATGTATTAGGAGGTCAGGGATTGCTCTGTCGTTTTGGATAAATATCATGCCACACCCTAAGAATCCAAACATAGTATCTACAATATATATATATATAAACGTTTTTAACTCTAAGCTGAAAGTATAAATTTTTTTGGAGTCCTATATTTCACTAATTCACATACAAATTGCCCAAATGGAAAAGTATAATAAAATATTAGCCAACTCAGATTTATACCTGATTAATTGGAAAATTGCTCGAGATTCTGCCCATCAGAGCCTACCTTCACAAGACAACAAAAGGGAATTTGTAGCCCAAACGTATCGTTTTGGTGCACAACTTTATTATTGCGTTTGGTTGATTTCAACTTTTGAAGTATGTTTGCACGGTAAAGTAATTACCTTTTTTTTTTTTTTTTTTTTATTGGTTCTCCTCATCTTTGCATTTATGATCCAACGGTGCCTATAAGCAATTTCGATTGAAACCAGGAGAGACCTCACAAAATATCTGCTACATAACTTAGACAATGATCTTCTCTTAAATGTCATGTAACTGGGTCAGTTTATAGAGTCAATGAAGAATAATGTTCTTACGAACTACAATATTTCACCTTTCTTTTCTGCCTCGACATATGACCTAAGCAATAATGCAAGAACTTATATGTCTTTTAACTCTATATTAACTATAGTTGTTCTTGAAATTATGGGCAGTTTGAGAGCCTTAAGATTAATTACTCTAAGAGCAGTACAATAAAGGTGATAGGGGTGAAGGGGAGGTTATCACACGAGTGGACGAGTTTTCAGAGTTTTATGGTTTCTAAATTGTTGTTCAGGTATTTGGGGGTACCAATCGGGGTAATCCTCCAGCAAATGGATCTTCAATTTTTTTTTTTCTTTTTGAGTTTGTAAGGACTAAAAGTTGAATTTTAAATCTAAAAACTAAGAGTTCAGATGAACTTATCACCATATTTTGTGGTTAGTGGCTCAGGCAAAGGAAAATGGGAACGAGTAATTAGATTTGAGGATAGGTTGGTTCCTTGGGAGATAAGATATTTAAGGGGGAATGGATTGCAGTTACTAAATTAGTACTTGGGTCACCTCTAATTTTTTACATTTCCTTGTTCGAGATGCTAAAAAAGGGTAGTATAGAGGTCAGAGAACTCTTGACTCTGCAGCCATTTTTAATGCACATATGATGTGAGCTCATGATAGGGCAAGGTAGATGCTTCGATGTGAGAATTACCTGCATGGTGTAGTATCCCTTAAATAGCTCTACTACCAAATTTAATGGTCCCGACCCAATGCATGTGGGGTACAATTTACTTTGACACAAGTGACTTCTCTTAGTTTTGTTCTATACATTATGGCTCACTTGCTCCAAACGCGATCAACTCTATAAAGTATGTATACATCCCTTAGAATTGTCGAGTATAATCCTAGGTTCAAGTTTTATTCTTCACCTATCAATATATATACATGCATGCATGCATATACTCGCACATAAAATTGTGCGAGTAAACCAAATGTGCATCTCACGTAAAATTGTGACACTTAGTTTTTCAATTAATTTCCTAGAATGTGAAGGCTTACTATGTAGCTTGTAATAAAGACACATATATACACTATGCAATGACGAGTTCTTGAGTTGGTAACTCTATATATATATATATATATATATATATATATATATACATCTTCTCCGCCCAACTTTCCACGTCCTGAAAAAGTTTACGGGTTCCACTTAGCCCAGAATCAGAATAATAGTAGCCATTAGCTAAACAAGCAAGTTGGTTGCTCGAGTACTGCCAGTCAATAGGCATCTATATGGTGCACAGCGCCGTACACGACACACATTAATCAAATGTCGGTCTCATTGTCTTTCCACCATCCTTAGCTGTGAACGTGATGCCATTGCCTATTAAAGTTATGCTGCCGAGTAGCATAGTAGTTGATGGGTAAAATAATTATAAAGTATTGTACAGTAGCTAGCTTCTGACAATGATGATTGAATTTACCCGAAACAAAGATGTGGACGGTGGTTCATAAATTAATGGATGAACAATCTAAACCATAATTTTGGTCATAACCGTTGAGAAAAATAGACCCCGGGGTAGCATCATCGAAGTCTAGTTAAAAGAGGTGTGGCTAAGAAGATTTGAGAAATTTATATGATTTTCAAATTGGCTCATTACACTTGTGAGTCCCAGTGTTGTAAATGAACGCTACAATAATCATAGAGTTAGTTATAAATTAATTGTCCCAAAATTACCCGAGAAATTCAAGAATTTGTTAATTAGTTCCAAATTAGAAATTCTTGTTTCTAATCCGCAAGCAAGAAACGGGGAGATTTTTGTAGTGTGCTAAGGCCATTCACGAATACATGTAAGTTAATCACGGAGTTATCGAAATAAAAAATAAAAAAATAAAAATCAAGCAGAGTGTTACCAATCGAGACGAAAAAAGAAGAAGAAGAAAAAAAAAGAGAAAACTCAGTAAACTTCTTTATTGATAAGTAACCGCTTGTGGACTTGATTGGGACAATAGGATAAATATATAAATTATAACCCGACAGCATAAGAGAAATGAAAGTGAACCCTACATAATTACAACTTGAAACGGTAAAGATATGATGAAATTAGCATAGATCTTCCGTACCCCACATTATCAATTGTTTGTGATTTCAATTAACAATCAGAGGAAAAAGAAGAAAAGATGTTTCTGTTTTCAATTAGGGTTGTTAGGCCATGGATAGTTGAATAATGGTGAAGTTGGTGTATGATATATGTGTTTACCAATACGATTTACGCGTAATAGACTATTTTCTTATCAACCGCTTCGGTATCGTTTCTGTGATCGTAGCTTGTACATTCTTTTATATCAAGTGCTTGATGTTTAGAGCAACTGTCCCTGTCGCTAATCGGGGATTAATTATAGCCTCCCTAGTCTCAAGCCAATCTTAGCTTATTGTAAATAAAAGCTCTTCATCGAGGCAGACTAAGTTTAATCTACTTTAAAATCATTTGTCGTCCAACTAATACAGATTAATATAAAATCTTACGGGTTATATTAGGAAGGAACACACATAATTAGATTTTGGACCAGCAAAAGGAATAGAAAATCCCGCTTAAGCCTCCATTGGTTGTTTGAGTCAACCCTCCTAGCTAGAAACCAGAGGAGCCAAATATAAACACCGTTCCTTGTGCTCTAAATAGTTTAAAGATTTTGTTTATATTATACGATTATGAATTTGAATTTTTGTTAAGGTATTTAGTGTATATTTAATTTTATATAATTTTAAAAATAACTAATGACTATTACTGAATGTTGTAAAATTTGCTCCTTTATAAATTTAATACAGTGGCCTAATCTTTTATCCAGTGAATTCAACGTAATCCTCCTCCGCAGTACTGTTCATACCACCCTTGCTTTCCCATTTTTCAAACCAAAAAAGAAAAGAAAAGCTAAATATATATTGATCGAAGGGCTGGGAAACCCATTATTATAATACGCTGTTTTCTTCATGCATGAAAGTGGAACGACAAGAAACGCGAAACGTGGCATGGGAGGGGGGGGCATAGAAAGTCCGAGTTTAGATGTATCGGGTGGAAACTTAACAGAACAAGCAAATTAGTTGTTTAGCTGACATTACAACCAGGGTATTTTCTAATCATATAAATGCTTTCTTTAATTTGGGTGACATCACTTAATTACCTTCTAAATTCTTTATTAATTAAACCTGCTACTTTTTTACGTGAGGAAGGAGGCCCATCCGACAAGGAACCCTAGTTGAAGAAGCAATCTCACTCTTTCTGAGGAAAATCTATCAACTGTTTGGCTAGCTTTCGTGAAGAAGGCGTTGATAGGATTCCTTTCTTACTTGCTTTTTCTTTTTCTTTCTTTCTTTTTTTTTTTTTTTTTGTATAATTTTTTCCTTGCTCTTTCCTTTACCCATCGCATATATATAATTGAGGAAAATGTTTAACGTAGAGATTAATTAATCATAGAAATACATATTTCAAAAATAAATGGACACATGACACGTTTTACTATGTAGTAGTGATTCCCATGAATGAATTCTGCATTTTAACTTTTAATTGAATAATATAATTGTTCATATAATTGAAAATTTCTCCCGTTTGTTTGACGACTGAAACTTGTGCCGACGGCAAATGAGGTAAGTGTTGGTGCTTTTGATATGAATTTAGTTGTTGAAGGAGCTAGCTTATGAAGTACGGTAAATAGACAATGACCCTCCTTTGGACATTATGGTCCCTGGATTTTCGCTTTATATACAATATTTGCCTCCAAAAACGACCTCTGCCAAAGCATGCTTTACTGTTTTTTTTTTTTTTTTTATGTTTTTCGGGTAAGCAATAGAATATTATTCATATGTATGTGTGCGTGTGTATTGTTTTACAACATTTTTGGCTAGTGTGATGTATGGAAAGTTCATAATTAGTCAACATTCAAAATAATATGTAAAAAAAAAAAAATAGATGGAGAGAGAAAAAAGATGCACTAATTGTACAGACGTCGATGTAATTTGTGTCACAAAAATTATTTTTAAATTGTTTAAAGTTCAAGTTTTTCATTAAATATAATTGAATGTACAATACAATCATTTTAAATGTACAACAAGATTGTTTGAATGTGCGATAAACTTTTAAAAAAATTAATAATGTTTTATCGTGCATTCTATCATTTTTATGGTACATTTAATTATTTTTAGTCAAAATTTTGATTTTATTTTAAAATATTAATGATGTTAATGTCATGCTACATACATCGTCTTGACCGCGACATTTTTCTCGTCCATGTTGTCCCAGTTACTTGTGCAACTGCTCATGTCCCCTTTTTCGCACTCTCCTAAGTTTTTTTAGCATTTACCTGCTCCCTAATCTGATTTCTTGCCTGGAAAGAAAGAAACATGACTATTTTTTTTCCTCCATTTTATAGAAACTTGATGGAATTGAGGTTTGAATCTCGAACTTTCCCCTAAGAGTTTTGCTCTCTGCGAATGATGCCTATGTTATACAAATTCGTTTATCACTTCGGATTATCTTCATCAGAAACCATATGCAGTATCAGTCCAAAAACTTGCACGTATCTTCAAGCTTTGTTCCAATTGATATACTTATTTTTGACTAAAAAGCAACTAAATTCACAGAGAAATGATGAATACAATCGAGTATAATTAATAAAATAATATAAATTTTTTTCTTTTATTGATTACATTATTATAATAATATTTATATTATTTTATTAATTATGTTCAAACTGGGTTCATCAATTTCCTATCTAACAGCTATTTTTCTCCTGACTATTCTATTAGGGAATGCCCTTTGATTGATATTGACAGTCTTTAAAGTCATGGAAATCAGTTGATGTCCTGTAAATTCCATTTCCCACCGCTGCTAAGTATATCTATTGAAAATATAAATTGTTACAGGCATTTAGCAGTTATACCACAGCCAAATTAGAAAGAGAAAATCGACAAAGAGGAACTTAATTACATGCTTTTGGTTTCTTGCACGACTGTCTCCCAAATTTAATTGTTCTGTCATTCTCTTAATATGATGCATAGAGTCCAATATTATGCGGGAGAAAACACTGTATGTGTGTGCTCTGATACAGGACAATGGAGAAAAATGTGAAGGAATGGAGACCAATGCCATTGACGGAATCCCAGGGGGGGGGTTCAAGAAGAAGGTCTTGTAGGGTTTCAAAAGATGGGGGAATTTTTCTGCGTTTGCTGCACCAACTTCTCCTCTAACTAGCTCCCTCGACGGTCAACAAGGGTCACATCCTTTCCTGTCCTTTTCTCTCGAGTAAGTTCTGCGATTCAACAAAAGTATTGTATTGTGAAAAACACCAATAAGAGAAAACACTAATGATCTTACAGTTAAACCACACTTAAATTATTTTATTTCTTTGGAACAAAAAAGGAATGTAGAATATAGTCTTTTTCGACTATCAATAATTTTCCATGCTTAACCTTTTATTATTAGTGTTTTTGGTAAGTGAAAGAGACTTTCTTTAAAATCCATGAAAACACATATTATAATAATGTTGCCTATAACTCACACAGTTATAAAGACAAATTTAAAATTATATAAATTAGATATACGGTCTCATATTTAAATTTTTTTATATGTTTCTTATCTTTCAAGTAAAAACCACAAACAATGGAACATTCTAGCAATCTTGGAAGACTAAAGTTAATGCACAATCAAGATAAAAAATAAAAAAAAAAAGACGATCACTACATAGGTATAAGGTGATACAAGTAAGAATAAAAGTTTTTTTTAGTAATTTTAATTAGTCACTTTAAATAAAAAATATTTTGATTAATTACTTTATATATGTGATTTCTTGTGTAACTCTTTAAGATTAAGTCAAATAATTTTTCCCATAATCAAAACAATGGCTTACCCCAAACAAGGTCAGGTAGGAGCCACACATTCTAGTAAAAAACTCAAATCGTGCCTCTCAGTATAACTTATAATCCATGTTCACATACCTTGCCATATAGGGACTAAGGCCACCAACCCTAATTATACTTCGAAGAATAGAATTATACAACTATCCATTACTATGCAACTAGTTTTAAATGAAGAATACCATTACCTATTTCTCCAAAGAATGAAAAAAAAAGAAGAAAAAAGAAAAAGAAGAAGAAGAAGAAGAAGAAGAATACCGTTACCTTAAACCGATGTACGATTTATGATATACAGGGTTTTACAGAACTTTCATATACACGCAGAGGTGGGGAAGGGGAGAGAAAGGTGGCCTATTGGCAGTGTGGTTGGTTAGAATGCAAACTCATGAGGTCCATAAACTGGAAGACTAATTAATGATCATGTGGCCTGCATTGCATCAGGAAATGCATAAGATTAGTCACTATATATACTCCATCCATGATAAAGCATTGTACTATATCTGACTTATCTCATTCGCTCGTACGTGCCTTTTGTTGTTGTTCTCATAATCTGGAACCTGTCAACACATAAACACTTCAGTGGTCTCATCATCGGCTTCCCACTTTCAATCTTCTCCCTTGTCTGCGTGAATTAACCTATACTATTCTAGAAGTGGAAATTATTTGGGAAGAATATGCTGTTGGGAAGTGATTTAACTAAATGTATGCATATGCTAGGTATGTAGGAGTATTCTTGAGTTGGTGACGTAAATAATAAAATCTTCCCCCAGAAGATATTCTAGTATTCAAAAGTTTGTTGTGATTAAATATATGGAAGCATTCAATTCAATTGATTTTTTTATTGGCATAGGTTTTTTAAAAAAATAATTAAATTAAATTTTTTTATTTGAGAGAAACATTTTAAAGTGGTAGAATGAAAGTTTGAATTGAATACTAAACAATTTTCACTTATTTAAATTATCAATTACATCGCATTAGTACCTTTTTTGTTTTAATATATCTGAATTCACTTGAATTTTTTAATTTAGAAAATATTATTTCAAAAAAAAAAGAGAGAAAATAGAGTAATTGAATTAAGTTCTATGAAGTTCCTTCATTCAAAATAATATGTGGGAGTTTCCTTAAAAAAAAAAGTGATAATTTAAATTTCCATATTAGATATATCATATTCATATTCACTGATTAAGCAGAGATTAGATATATAAAGATTCCCTAATTTCATATTAAGTAGTCTAATTGGGTCTACTAAAGAAAAGCATTAAAAAAATATATTCCTTAAAAATTCGCCTATTAAAAGAAAAACAAAAAAACAAAAAACCGTAGAAGCTATAAAATTTGTTGCAACTATTATTTCAATGGGTTTTCCTAACCTAATTTGTCCAACTTGAGATAAGCGAAAAAGATTAAATTACGTTCGTGAGATATGTTGTGCACTGTCATACATATGAGCTCGTCAAATTTCACTCAATGTATATGAACTATGAATTATACAATAGAAGAAAACTCGTCATTTATCCCCCTGTATTTACCCACTAGACATTTAATATATTAGAAATTAAGGTCTATAATCAAAAAATTCAAATTCTTAATCCTTGAAGTAGCTCCTACTTGCATATTTATAATGCATAACATTGGTACTTTTAGAAAAAAAAAATGCAGAGAAAGAATAATTTGTTCCATTATTTCTGATTTATTGGAGGTTTATCAGGCCATAAATGATGTGGTAAAAAAAAAAAATTCCCATCAGTTCTAATTGAAAGACATGATAATACCAAGATATACCATGTTATAGCCCTACATCAATTAATCAAGTGGGACAGGGGTACTTTGAGTTAATATGGCGTTATTAAAATAAGAATCACTTCGTGGATTTGCTAGTGAAGCATGTTAGTATACCTAGTTACAGCCATAGCGTGAAATCATATTTGCTATATTTTGACCAATTAATTTTCATTATGACTTAAATTTGAGATTTTCAAACTCTTGAAAGGTTAGTGTTTTTTTTTTTTTTTATCTGCATTGAATCTGAATATTTTATTTCACCTTTACTTTTGAAATCTCTTTTGGGACAATATTATTTTGTCTATTCAAAGTCTATTAGGCTTGAACTACATAAAATGAGGAGCAGTTCAATGCCATATCTCTCTCTGCATTTTATTTTTTTAATGGTTTTTTGGGGTAAATATTTTTATCTAATCTCATCTCATAAATTTCCTTTTTACCCCATTTCAATAATTCGAAGTTGATAACTATGCCTATCAAAATTTCAAATTCTTCACAATTGGTGTATTGCATTGGAGCCCATGAAAACATTAACAATTATCCCTCCATAGAGACACCGATTGAAGTGCTCTTTTTGTTGTTTTTTTAATCTCCCTTTCCTCCTTTTTTTCTCCTCTCTTTTCTAGAATGAAAATGAACCGTGAAAGCTAGTTGGAAATTTCGCAAATCGAGGACCCTTATTGTCTTTAGATATAGATTGTGTACGGAAAAAATATAATCCGTGAGAATAAAAATAACAGAGATTGGTCATCATCGAACCATGCACTGAACGATGAAAAAATCCCTTGGTTGCGTGCATGGAATGAGTTCCTCTCACCCCCAGCGACGTGCCACCAGTTGTTGGACTCCGACTAATACGATATTTGTTCACTTGGTTTGACTATCGTTTATCCCTTAATTAAATACTTATTAATTTGTCTCTCCTCTTTCATACTAGTAAAAATCTTTTCTTATCATTTTTCTCTTTTTCCGAAAAAAAATGCTCGAACTTAGTATAATTGGACACTATCTAAAGAACAGAGAAAAAAATAAACTTAAAACTGATGGAGAATCGAAATCTTATTCTAGACAATTGTGACAGTTATACTGGGGTTTACTTGATCTAAACCTTGGTTTAATTAAGTGAGCTAAATGGTCTGACTTTAAGACCAAATAAACAGACTCTTGGCAAATGCATTGAATTATAGACTACACAACATCAAATGGACTATATTCTATCTCTTAATTAAATTTCATCTCATCTAGAACTTTTAATCAGAGATTTTAATGTGGAATATAGTTCTAGTGGTTTGATTTTTAATTGACTCGTTTGTACATTTTTAAGCAACAATCCTTGCCGTGTACAGAATTATACAATTGACTTATTTTATGTTTTTTGTGGGTACATTAATCGAGGGCTTGGAGAGGCTTATCGACATGCCATTTTAATAGAAGAGAATTGAGTATAAAATTTAAACTATTTGTGTTATTGGGATTAGAGGTGGAAGCCGCCAGGCATACTTGGGCACGATCCATATCCCTCTCTATGTCTGATACGATACCCACCAATTGAATTTGTCATCTTTCTTTATTTACTCCTCAGAGAAAAATCACCTTTTTTTTTTATTTTTATTCGATTTGGCTCTTGCACTACCATACAAATATAAATCTAAGATTGCATAAATGTCAACAGGTACCACTTTTAAATTAATTTACAGTTTTTTTGTATGCCATGCATGGCGAAATTATTAATTCATAGACATCTAGCAATTATATGGCCCAGTTGGTATTAAATAAATAAAGGCAACTTGAATGCGTCTATGGACTTGAAGAAGAGAGGACACACTTGACATTTCAATAAAAGATTATTAATTTAAAAAAAAAAAAAAAAAAAAAGAGGACATGCTTGTTTTGCTAGCAAATGGGAAGCAACCACGTCAGCCTTCTTGTTTGGGCACTGTAAGGGGGCAACGAGATCACAGAGAGTTTGTATAAATAGACAGCCTGCAGTCGATGGTTGGATGGGAAGGAGGCAGCCAAATTAACCTTGAGGGAGATAGAAGAGGACAGAGCACCGAGGATATATATATATAGGAATAGGAAAATGGGAAGGTCTCCTTGTTGTGAGGATGGTGGACTCAAGAAAGGTCCCTGGACACCTGAAGAAGATCAGAAACTTGTCAAACATATTCAGAAACATGGCCATGGAAGCTGGAGAGCCCTCCCGAAACTTGCAGGTATTGTATGTCTTAATATTCTGCGCCAAGCTCCTTTGGCATCTCTCTTATTCTCTCTCTCTCTCTCTCTCTCTCTCTCTCTCTCTCTCTCTAGATTTTTAAATAATAAGTGGGATAATTTTGCAGGTCTCAACAGATGTGGGAAGAGTTGCAGGCTAAGATGGACAAACTATTTGAGGCCAGATATCAAGAGAGGAAAATTCTCCCAGGAAGAGGAACAAACAATTCTCAATCTCCATGCTGTCCTTGGGAACAAGTAATCTGCCAAATATATATATATATATATATATATACATATATATCTTGTTTAATCTTTAATTTGTAGTGGGAATGATTAATGGATTATGAATGTATACAAGCTTATTTTCATCTGTTTCTTTGGTCCTTCACAAGATGGTCAGCAATTGCCGGGCACCTGCCAGGCCGTACGGACAACGAAATCAAGAATTTCTGGAACACCCACTTGAAGAAAAAGCTAATTCAGATGGGTTTCGATCCCATGACTCATCGGCCTCGAACTGATATCTTTTCGAGCTTGCCTCATCTTATAGCTCTGGCAAATCTAAAGGAGCTTATAGAAAGCCACTCATACGGAGATCACGCTGTGAGACTGCAAGCAGAAGCTGCTCAACTGGCCATGGTTCAATACCTGCAATATCTCCTTCAACCTCAAGGTCCTCAACATCCACCTTCTATGGCAGGCAGCTCAAACAACATAAGTACTGGTCCTTTGAGCGATTTGGAACCTTTTAATCTTTTAAACTCTCTTGCTTCGATCAGAGATACCAATAGCCCAGCCCAGTTGGATATAACAACAGCCCCTCCTCTTCAAGGGCTCCATGATACTGTGCCTTTCACTCATTTGCCAGATTTACAAGCCGCTGTTAGCTATCAAACACCAAAAAACAAAGACGCGGCTCATCCTTCCCCTGAGCTCACAGTGTTTAGTCGAGGAGAGAACTCACCTAACTCTCCATATTTTCTTTCAACCTTAACTCCATCTCCTCCTCCAATCAATCCGCTTATGCCGCAAACCTCCCCTATCAACACCTTGGGTGAGTCTTCTAGTGCCTCAAGCTATGGTGGGGAGGAGGCACCCTCAGTCTGGCCTGACCTCCTCCTTGAAGACCCTTTCTTTCACGAGTTTGCTTAGCTTTTTACACGTGTGAAAGGTTTGAAGTTGCACCAACAATTTCCTGTATAGTATTTAGGTTTTAGAAGACATATATACACTGTTCATTGTACGTGGAATCTTCCTTTGATCGCGTTAACACACGGCACTGGACTATCAAAGTAGATAGCTTTCGTGTTCATATAGATTTGATGTTTTGAAATCTGATTTCTTTTCTTTTCTTTTTTCTTTTTTTTTTTAATGACCGGTTTGAAAATTGTTTTCATGGGCTTATCACCTACCAAATATAAGTAGCTAAGAGGCTAATATGAGTGGAAAACTTTCCCCAATGTCACGATTTTCTTCTAGTCAAGTCATGATCCTACACACATTTATATACCAAAATTTGTATGTATTGGTGATGCTGCTTCAATTATCTAATCGATATCCAAAGAAAGAGCGTGGCGGGTGGGCTTAGTGAACACAAAAAAGACTTTCGATCTTGTGCATGATATTATAGCATTATTATGAAAACCGAGGATGGCTTCCCTGAACAGATGGATGCATGTAAATTATAAAAACATGGGATGAGATCTATAATTCGAACATCATGCCTCATTAAAATTCCACTCTCCACTCCAACTGTACTAAAAGAAAAAATTGACACCCGTTGATTGCATTTTTATTATTCTACATACAGTTAATTATGATGGTGCATCAAGTTATTATAAATGTACAACCAACAAGTTTTGCTAATGCGAGATGACAATTTTTTTTGTGGGAACATGTTTTACCTTTATGAGGAAGCCCGTGCAATATTGCTGAGCTAAGAATTACTTAAATATGCAGAGTTTTTTTGGCTTTATCGTCTTGACAAAGGGGCTACACTGTTTTTCTTTTTCCTGGAAAGTTGTTGACGTTGCAAATTAATAGGTTTTCGTTCACCGGATCCATCATGCATGGCTTGATTAATTAATAACATTTCCTGAAAATCACAGCTATAAAGTCTTTGGAATCTTTGCAATTACACCCTGTTTGAAATTTCGGTTAATTTTTTCCGTAAACCAACTTTAGAGCATAAAAAATGGAGAGCTGAAACTGTAATTTATATATATGAACGTCTATGAGCTTACCCAAAACTCAGAAGTCATGATGTTCACACTTCACACAAAAGAAAATGCCTTAATTACTTTTTCCCTCTGTGGGTTATTGAGTTAAATTTATATTATGGGGAAAGGCGTGGAATGAAGTAATTGATCGACTGATCCCCTGTGATATGCACCGGCCAACCACTCTGGAAGAAGAGGCCGTGAGCCCCAAGTCTATCGCTATCTTGCTGATCTAAAAATTGGTTTATTTATGGCACTGGAGGATACTGCATGTGATTTTTTGTTTGGGTCCGATTACAGGAATATGAAATTACTGGATTGAATAAAAGTTGAAATTAAATTTTGCTTTGTCTATCAATTTTACGTTTTTTTCTTATCATTCTCACTTTTATTCATGGTTTTTCGTAGAGAGAGACGCACAGAGAGAGAAAGAGAGAGTTGACCGAAGCATCGATGTCAAATATTGTGACGTAAAAGGATCCTTCAATGATGAGAGACGACCCCAGGTAGTTAAAGAAACTTCTAAGTATATGCGGACCTTTAATTGTCTAGCCCCATAACCATCGGTTTTTATTTATTTATTTTTAAGTTTATTGCATTATTAATGATAGATTAAGGAAACAAAAAGTATGGTACAATTTTTTCATTTTTTTTTAAATTTTTGTTTTCCAAGATTAATGAAGAAATAGAAATGGGTTAAAAGTTAAAAGTTGACGAGGTCATTTTAACTCAAATTAAAGTATTTAAGTGAGTGTGTTCTAATCATTTTGCTACAAATGCCGTATTCTACCATTGTTTATCAATCATGAACCTTTAACTCGGTAAGTGTAAAGTAAATACACTTTTCATTTTTGGTAATATTAGGGATAATTAAAATCAGACTAAAACCGCTACACTAAATGACATGACGTTTCTTTAGACTAAATGATGTGACGCCTTTGTACAATTGATATATGTGCGGCAATTGAGTCCACATAAAAAGTAAAAAAAAAAAAACTAGACCACATCGTAGTTAGTATAAAATTCCTTTTAAAATATTATTATCCTCAACATTACTCTTTTAAGAACAATCCACAACCAATTTCATTTACAAGTGTGAACAATGTACAAACCGAAGCCTTATCGAGAAAATGTTCAGTAGATATAAAGTCAACAAGGCACCCAGGACCACGAAGAAACTTAATTTAATTAACGGGAGTGTCTTTTTTATTTATTTTAAATCTTTAAAATGGATAAATAGGAGTAGTACTCATAATCTTGAAAAAAAAATTAAGCTAATCACAAAAATTAGTGAGTTTTTTAGATTGAACCTAAGGAATGATAAACTTTATGATATTTAGCCTAAACTATATACATTAAATGCACGTTTAGTCTTATTAAACATATTATTAGTGATGATTTAAACTCATATCTTATATAGTACAAATAAAATAGCTAATTACTAAATCACAACAAGTAATTATAGTTCTAACATCAATTTGGTTTATTTTGTAATTTATTATTTACTATATGCATATTTAAAGACAAATATTGGTCGTTTAAAATAAAAGATTTGAATTTATCTAACTTGACTTTGGTTTATTTTGTAATTTGTTATTCGCTATATGTATAAAATCAATCCTTATATAGTTTAGCTATTTGTTTTTTTTTTCTATTCATTCTTGACTATTCAAAACATACCATACTAAATGTGAAAGGTGTTAAAATTCAACTTAATTAGAATTTACTAAAAGAAAAAAAAATCCACCCTAAAATGTGATGTACCCAAAAATAACCTGATCCAAATCTGAACCGACCAACCCAAGCCAAAAAATACTTTCTCTCTCAAATTAAATATATTTTTAAAAAAAATAAAATAAATTTATTAATTAATATTTACTAATATTTTTACTTGATACTATATATATATATATATCTCACTCATGCAAACCACTTGTTTTTTTTTTTTTTGGTTTCAATTTGAGGCCATTAAAAATTTCAAAAAAGAAATATGCACTTTTAATCCCTCTATTCTAATATCTACATTCTAATCTTGATTTTGTTTTTATTAACATTTTAATCTTCTAAAAATAAAGATAAAGATGTTGAAGTATATAAAAAAAAATTAGTAATATATAAGATTTGAATTAAAGAAGTTAAAAAAAATTAAAATTACATTAAAAATTTTAAAACTGTTTTAAAATATATCCCACCAAGAATGTTTAATTTTCTATGGGCCTAGTCTGAGCAAATCCATAGGCATAAACATGGAGCATAATTAGTGTGTCACGCGAAGAATGCAAAACGTGCTATGCCATTTAATGAAAAAATAAAATAAAAAACTCTTAGTAAAAACTTTAGTTTGTATAATTCCTTATTATAGTACCTTTTGTACCGTCTCAAATAGAGAAGCTCAAATAGAGAGGCAATGCGGTGATGTTTACAGGGAATGGGAAAGGCAACTACTTTGAGTTGGATGATCCTGAGACCCCGGCTTTCCAATTACGAGCGTTAGGTTTAGACGGGTATTTTGTTTGACTTGAATTATCTTTGCGTGTTCTGTAATTAGTTTGATACGCATTTCCGTAAATACATATGGGAAGCCTTTGAAAAGGTTGAAAATTTTTCCGGGGTCAACTTTGAAGTTTACAATTCTCCGTTCCGAGTAGGAGAAATTCAAAGTTCCATTGCTTCCATGCATCGTTGGAACGGATAGGTTTGTCTAACATTAGAAATACAACAAAGCCCTGAAATTTATGAACTGTAGACTCGACTAATTGAAAAGCTGTAAAAACCCATCTTCGGTAAAAAAAAAAATAAAAAATAAAGAATAAAAACTATTCAATTGACTAAGCATACATGCGAAACACTGTCCGTGACGACTAAAAAAAGCAAGGTAAAGTGAACTTGAGATTAAACTCAATTATCAAGTGACAAGTTGGGTTGCGTTCCTTTTCTCGCAAGAGATTGATTGTAATGGAACAGGTGAACGAAATTAGAATATAGTTTCACTATAACATGTGACTTCTATTCTTTATTCAGAGAAAAAATATATAGAAATCCGAATGCCGTGTTATGCTGATCAAAATGGAGACATGGTCAGAACATTTAATGCAATCTTAGTATAACAATAAAATTATTTTATTATAACATGTATATCACAAGTTTAAATAGTAAAAATACTCTCTCTCTCTCTCTCTGTTTTTTTTTTTTTTTTTTGCACACAATTGATCCCTTTTTAAACTTCTATGATATAGAAAGCTTGTGTACTGATATTCTCTTTTTTATATATAATATAGGCATATGTAAGATTAACTAAACTAGTATGTGCGGGAGGCAACAGACAAAGGGAGAAAAAAAAAAAAGAGCAAAAATGAAAACAGAGAGAGAAATCAGCCATTTTAAATAGAAGATATAATATCACCCTCTTTTCAATTTCTTGAATAAAGTCGGTAGCTATATACCACCCTAATATTACATTTTCGTTGGATAACAATCGATAGGGGTCCTCTTTTTGCCACGTCAGGTTTACTTAACCAAATAGCAGCTTGGTTTTATGTCAAGTAATTACTATATTCTTCAATTGACATAGGAAAATTAGCTAAAAACCTCACTGCCAAACGAACATCGAAGTGGGGAAATGGACAGAGAAAAAGAAAAACAGAGCAGTTAATCGAGAAGCGGAAGGGGATCAATCAAACCGAAGACCCGGCAGGCTTATTTTCAAATGTTGGTAATCCAAATATGTGAGATCAAGATCAGGGCGGTCTTAGATTTTCTTCATCCCGTTTCTATATTTTAAGGAAAGTGCGGCCGCCCCCCCCCCCCCAAAAAAACCTTTCCCCTCTCCGTAGACTCTGTAGATAGGAATTAAGGGTTCTAGAGAAAGTCTGACTTTAAAATCTTTCGCCTTGACAATGTAATCCCGATTCTATCTCGTTTGGCACGACGCCAAATTAATTCCGTAATGCGAAGAGAAAAAATAAGATCAGAATCTGCAAACCACGTCCTCTTAACGCCATAGAATTGCCCGCTTAACGCCAGCCACAGATGCCTTGCCTTTGACCAAAACGTACCCCAGACGAAGATCCCTTTCCCAGACGACGAACACCGACACCTAAAGGCCAGTAAATTAGAAGAGGAAAATGTTGCGTCCCATGCTGAAACGATCGTTGTGACCACACTACGGCTGTCACGGAGTGCGATGTGTAGCGGTGATCAATCGAGCTTGTCGCTACTTCTCCGAGGGTATAGCTACTGGTGGTTCTGCCACTATAGATGAATAGCTTAGCAATCATAGTTGAGTGAGAACATATCCCAGTGACATCAGATTGCTTTGAATATTTGCAGTTGGTGGCAATGGCGAGTAAGTAATGACGGCTGGGATGCAATTAATTCCAAATGGGCTGCATAATAATTGACCGGTGAAATCACGTACCGTGAGTTCCTCAATTTATAGCTTTATCTCGATATCTTAAGTTATAATATTATGATCTTTTATAGTTATAATATATTAGTAATCATCAAATTATTACGATCTTTTATTTATAATTAATATTAATTTATTTTTTTAACTGATATGCTAATTTTTTATTTTTATTTTTTCAAAAAAAGAATAATTCATTAATTTAATTATAAATCATTACAAGATTTATAAAATAATAATAATAATAATAATTTTATGTTCCTTTATATCTCCTTAATTTACCCTCATGTAATGATGCTCTTTTTTTCTTTTCTTTTTTTTCTTTTTTTTTTGGGCCTTTCATGGGATGTGGAGTGCATGGAAGAGAGCTCTCGTCGGCTGTGCCCCACTACGCGACGAAACTTGTTTCACCTGGCTATAAGCACAAAGCAGGTCCTAACAATTGATCACGAATGGCCACTGATAAGTCCATGAGCAGTGTTACAAAACCCAGTCCAGCTTGGTCAGTCGGACCAATAACTTATCGAATCGGACACTGAATTGGGCTGAGTCAGTCATAAAAAATAAATAAATAAGAAAAAATGGCCCTAAAAATGTCTCTGTTGGACTATCGATTCACTAGTTAAACCAATGATCCAATAACCCAATTATTTGTCTAAGTCGACATCTGGGTCAGATTTAATATTTATGCTACCAAGTCGACAAGCCTTCAAATTATGAGGTTAAAAAATTAAAAAAATAAAAAAAAAACGAAAATCTGCGTACAATTTGGCAGACCAAAGATATATTTTCTTCCTCTACTTCAAATTCGTTAGGCCCGTACCATATATTAAGGCTAATTAATGATTGAATTGTGTCCGTCTTAAGCTGTACGTGACAGTTGTAATTTAAAAACAGAAAAATTATATGATCGCGGTAACTACGTGAGGCCAATGCCCTAAATTTACAAACAAGTTTATTGCACCCCAACCCAAAGGAACCAACTCCTCGATGTCATGTACTGTCAAAAGATTCTTACACGTTCAGCTCCTTGAAATTTGAATACTTTAGCTTTAGCTTCGGATTCCCAAGATTAAATTACTAAATGCTATACTTGGACGGATCTGGATGTATAATTCTTGGTTATACAAGAAACTTGATTTTGATGGGGAAGTGGCAGCCCGATTGGCACTGTAGCAGTGTGTCCCAGTGCAGTGGCAGGAGCTCGGTCTACCGCCACTTCCTCACTCACTTCCTCGCTCACCGCGAGACGCCGACCCCTCCTTCCAAGAGAGAAAAAAAAAAAGAAAATAAGAAAATAATAATAATTTTTTAAAAAAAATTTAATAGTGAAAATTACTAAAGAGAGAAATTCGTTTTTCAACACCTTATCTCCAGAAATTTCAGAGTTGCTTTTTAACAAGACCTTGGTGAGAAACCTTTTTTTTATTATTTATTTATTTATTTATTTATTTATTTTCTTCCTTCCCAGCATAGCAACAATCGCTGGGGGCCAACCGTTGTTGTTTCGCATGTTATTAGAGCGCCCATTTCTGGTCCTCTGTCCGGCTCGCAAGATTTGGACCTTCCCCACAGCTTCTGGACCCACCTACTCCATAATTCAGCCCAGCACAAGCTCTCATTTATATTTAAAATTATTATTGCATTCTATCAATCATTTATATTTTTCTGAGAATAATTTATATTATATTATATTTAAAAAAAAATTCAAAGAATAGTTATAGATAATTCATTTACATCCACTTTTATATATTACCAAAAGAGAATGTTCGGTGATTACCTTCTATATAAATATGATGCTTAGTGAATTTAATATCTAAAAACTTGGGTCCCAGAGTTCTAATGACGTCAAAACCTCAAACTGTTTTTTTTTTTTTTTTTCAAATTCTTGACTCTTTTTAGTATTATCTTGTCTTTCTGCTGCATAGATTCTCCTATAAAAATCTCTCACGTTTTCTATTTCACATGTAAGATGTTGGTGAATATAGGTTTTTTCTTTAATGGAACAAGTATAGATTTTAACTAATTCAAAATATTTGAAATTTTGAAATTAATTTTAATAACAAACATTCTAATTCATGCCAAAAACAAAAGGCTAACGAAATGTGGCAAAAACCAAAAAAAAAAACAGATGGAAATGTAAGCACGCCGCATTCCTCTTCAATCCACAATGGAAAACTCAGTTTCGATCTTAGAAATATATCAGGAAATTATCAATTTATGCTCAAAGTGTAATCATATCTTTTGTTTCAACTTCTAAGATACCGGGAAAGTAGAAAACCCCACATACTTTACACTTAACCCCACAAGACTGCAGTAAATCTCTTAAAAGTACTTCTAAAATCCCCTACAGCTGAATTAAATTTTTGGTAAGTTTCTTATCTACTCAATTACTAATATTGATATTAATATTGTAACACAAATATTGTGTCACTAATGGTCGATAATAGTTATTTAGTTCAAAATATATCCATGCTCGTCAATGTCGCTCATTCATCATTTTTCACAGGAAAACACTTATAATGGGCGATATACAATGAATAAAATGAGATAATAAATAAAAATTTTAAAATATATATCATTTTATAAATTATGGTCATCACTTCTATGCCAGAATAATTGTTTGCTTTTTCACATAGCCCCGAGGTGACCAAAGCAGCAAAAGCAAAGTTGGATTAGGGGGGAGTCCGGTCCCAAAGAAACGATCTTTCTTTCTTTTAGTTTTTAAAGGCTCTCGAGGAATGCCTGCCCGCCGCCACTGTAATTTGACATTGTATGCCAACTTCAACTACCGACAGCCTTTTAGCCTTTCTTCCCTGCTTCCGGTTTCTTTCTGTTATTTCTTTCGTAATGGCACACGTCGCATGCTCTGTCACTGCTCGAGTCTTCCCTTAGTCGTACCCTGAGCAAGAAGCTTCTTCGTGACATTTGTGCCCCCCCAAGCTGCCGTGTTGGACCGGCTTGACCCCTCTTGCCAATGGTCAATTCCATCCGGCTTGCCACTGCCATTCCACAAATTCAGTTTTTGGTATACTCGTCGGCATTTTTATTTTTATTTTTTCATTAATTAAGTCTCTCTCTCGACCCGCCTTCCTTGTTTCCTTGTTCTCTCTTTCTCTCTCTCTCTCTCTTTTTTTTTGTTGGGATGGTCATGATCTTTCATCTATTTTTAATCCTTATTTTATTTGCAATTATTAACCGCATTTCATAAATATCAACCTGGTTGTTATTTTAATTTGAAAAAAAAAAAGAAAAAAAAAAGCTACGCTCAATTGCTCTGCCGCCTTGCTGCCCCAACCCGCACGGCTGCATCAACAGTCCCTGCCCTGCATGCGTTGTCCAGCAACAGCGGGGCACATGCTTGTCCTCAAACTTCTGTCCACAACTCCTCTCTAGAAAATTGAAGCCAAGTCAAACTCCGAGTTGTTTACATTTCAAAGTGGAATCAATGTCAATAATTGGAAGAAATAATTGAATAAAATAAACCAACAATAAATTATCAATAGACCCATCCTCTATGATATTAATTCGAATTTTATGATGACCTTTTTTTTTCCAACCTCTCTTTCCCTTCCTTTCATTGTGCAGCTAGAAACAATTGATGTATTACACCGTTTAAATATACAAATATTACATGATTTATAGTATTTATAAATTTATTTAGTTATAATTTAAAGTTTTAAGTAAATTTAAAATTTTAAAAAATTATTCGATGAGTTTGATTAACTTAACTTGCACACTTGCCAGATAAATCTAAATATATCCAATCATTTTTTTCATAGATAATTAACAATTTGTCACAAAAACAAAATATGAATGGTCCAAGGATAAGCATCTTCTATGTAGCTTAACCTTCGTTTTCTGTTATGATGGGATGACTATTGATTGAAAAAATATAGTGAAAAATAAAAATGATGCAAATAAATAAAAAATTTTGTTTTTTTTTTTTACTAAATATTATTATCTCAGCCAAAAGAAAAAAAAAAAAAAAGGAAGAAGAAGAATATCTGTTATGTATCACATAGCTGTGATACAATATTTAATTTGAATGCCGATTATAATATTTTGTTAAAGTTTATAATTGGTTAGGAAAATTAGAAGCTCTATGACATGATAGAAAATATTTACAAATACTGCTAAATTTTATGGTACAGTGATAAAATGAATATTATGTTAAAAGTTATGAATTTAATTTTAAATTAAAGTATTTAATAAAATTAAATATATATTCACAAAATTTATTATTTTAATGATGCTTCTTTTTTTTTTTTTTTTGAATAAGACTGTAAAATATTATTTATATATTCATCACAGCATTTTAATATATTATTATGGTTTTCATTTATCTGGCTCATTTCCTATTCTTCCATCTGGCCACTGTATGTCATGGCTATTTCTTTCAACGCGGATTTTCAAAAATTGAAGGCAAAAACACTAAATCTATTTGTCGTGTTTCAGGACTTCTGCATTTATCCTTTTTTTTTTTTTTTTGTTTCGAATTCTCCCTCATCATTGGCATCGTTTGCCGAATCTAACCCATCTTGTACTTTTGCCGTTAAGACCCATCACCTACCAACTCACATTATTAAGGTTAATGATATAGTATTTTTTTTAATAAAAATTAAATTTTTTATTTTAAAAATAATTTTTTTTTAAAAAATAATACTTTTAGTTTAAATTCTAAATCATTTTTAAAAAATGAAAAACTAAAAGAATAAAAAATTTAAAAAATTAGAAATTTCAAGATTCTCTCTCTTTCTCTTTCTATCGCCCTTTCTATCTCTCTCCTCTTTTCCACTCTCTTTTCTTTATTTTTTTTTATCGTTTCAAATGCTGCATAAATATCATTTTAATATAACTTTGTTTGATTCTTATTAGAATTTCAAAATTTGCACATGTAAAGAGAAAAAGAAAGACAGAAGAAATGTTATAGAGAAAATAAAGGGAGAATTAGAAAGAGAAAAATTTAAATTTTTTTTAAAAATCTAAATATTTAAAAAATAGAATACTTTTTGTATTTTTTTAATAATATTTCTAAATTTATTAAATAAACTTTTCACTCTTTTAGATTTTATAAAAATATTTGGATTTTTAAATAAAATTATCTGATTTTTCAAATAAAAATTTTATTTAAAAAAATCGCATCATCAAAATTAATAATATACGTGTTATGTGATTGACCTTTCCAGCAAGAACGCAAAATATGTCTTATTTGACAAACATGTTAACTTTAAGGGAAAATGTTTTTTAAAAAGAAAGTAGATACAAATAAAAAAAAAACTTTAATATCGGTAAATAAATTTACACTTTTTGCTAAAATTAAAAAAAAAAGGTTTTTGTAGAAATTTATACTTTGTTTGGATTTGAGGAAGTGCATGAAAGAAAGTTATAAAAAAAATGAAGAAAAATAAAATAATTTTTATTAGTTATTTCAATATTTTAAAAATGAATAATGTAATTTTTTATTTGAATATAGCGAGAAAATAAAGAAAAATATTAATATTTATAAAATGACACTTATACCCTTATATATTAATTAACATATACTTTTATAATTTTTTATTGTAAACATTAAATAAGAGAATAACATTTTTAAATAAACAGCAAAAATATCTTACGCTTAATGGTAAATTAAATAAAGAAGTGTGAAGACTATTATAATATTTTATGCTTCAAAATTTACTCAAGAAAGGTCTTAACCAAAAACCTCATCGTTAAAAAAATAAAGAAAAGCAGAAGATTTTTGAAAATATACGAGAAAAATTAAGATGTAGAAATTGTTGCAAAAAGAAAAATACAAAGAAACAACGCTTAAATAGAGAATATGGGGTTGGTGTAATGTAGGAGGGCAATATACTAAATATATAAACATAGTTAATTTGTCAGAAAGGTTTCCCCACCTTTTCTTACCATTTTGGTGAGAAAAGAAATCCATGGAGCCTACCAGAATTTCCTTCTCATTTTCTTCCTTGCGCACAATCCAAACATGGGATTTTCATTTTTCGAGGCAACTTTCTTTCACAATCTTTTTCTTTCTCGGGATTTTCTCACCATACAAACATACAGTTAATTTTTGGATCGATTTTTCCGCTCCATGTTGGAGAGGACAAATGTGTATTGTTGTCTGTACTGTATACCAAGTGACAAATAACTTAGTTCTTTACCATTTAATTATCTCAAAAAGGGTAGGTAATACCCCTGACCAAAACTCCCAACTGCCGGTGCTTTTTCCTTCCTCGATCCTCAGGAAATAAAAGATTGACTCTCCATCAGACTTATGGATCCGAGTTGCGCTTTTTTTTTAATAAAAAAATAAAAAATAAAAATAAAATGAACCATCCTTGGAAGCAGCCACAAGCAAGGTTGTCAAAATCAAACACCCCACATAAAATGATTTAAGGATTTTAAAGATCGGATCGTAGATCAAGCGGAAAAAATAAAACATTAACTAGCATTAATGGTGTGTTTAAATTTAAAGTCGAGTGCGAAAAAAAGAGTTGAGAAAAAATAAAAATAATTCATATGACTAAGTTTTAAAAAATAAAATAAATATATAAATATATATATCAAGCATTTATTATAAAGATTGACAAATGGTCAACAAGTTGAAAAACGACATCAAGTAGCTACGATCTCAACAACTTGTGAGTTACCAATTGGACCAGGCAAAGAACAGGCAATGCTTTCTGTCCAAAAAGTCCAGTGGCGTTAAAGAACTCCCTGATACGACTAAGGGTGGAGGTTAGTTTGGTAAATTACGTCGTTATCGCTGATGTTTGTCGTGTATTTTCACCACCTGTCTATCTAATTCAGTGACAAGTTAAAATGGTGGGCCCCACGTCCTTTTTACCTTTTTTAAAATTATTTTTTTTCAAAATTTCTTAACAGATAACTCTCTTTCTTTCTAGTCATTTTTGTTTCCCCTCTTTCTTAAAATCAAATGTACATTAAAAAAATAATTTATAATTAATTATCTATATTAATTTAATAATAATAAAAATTATAATAATACTTTGTTGTATAAAAATAAATTCTCTTATTTTATAATTTGGAAAAAAAATTACGAATTAATTTTTTTTCTTTATATAATTACGTGTTTATTTATATTTAATATTTAAATTTGAATAAAAGACATGTCTTTGTCTTTTTTATTATTGTTAATGAAGATGAATTTTAGAAATCTGAGACTTAGTTCGTATTTACCATCAAATATCAAAAAACGTACAAAATGGTTAACAATGGATAGAATTTAAAAAAAAAAAAAAAAGAGTAATTGTGTCGCGTGGCATTTACAATATATTTTAGTTTAAAAAGATTTTAAAACTGACGATGGAAGTCACGAGTTCGAACTCCGACAATCTGGACCGTGTCTCAATTCTGGCGTGATTGGTCTTTCTCTCGGACCAAAGAATGGTCATCGCCTCGGTAAATTATTGTTTCATCAACTAACTAATCAGACGCGAGCCCCAATCCCACCTTCTATGATTTTGCCAATTTTACAATTTGAGTTGAAATTTTACTTTAAAAAAAATAATTTAATTCAATTAAAATTATTGACTTCGTGCATGATTGCAAAAGTCATAGAAATTTACTATTTAAATTGAAGTTTGAGCAACTTTTAGCTAGAAAGGGTGATGTCCCGGTCCACGATTACCGTAATAATCTCTTGGAGCTATTAAACTCCCATTTCCGCAGATGCCCATTTCCTCCTCTCCAATTAGTCGATGGCACCAAAATTTAAGAAAGTGCGGTGGAAAAAAACAAAAACAAAAAACAAAAAAAACAAAAAAGCAGAGCATAGAATAGATCCAGAGCCGTGGCCCACCCGCCATCGTAGATCGACGGTCACTGCTGCTCGAGGGCCCACTGCCGCCAAAATTCGCCAAAATGATTTCTAGTTCGACGATCCTGTACCGTTCGTTTCCTCATCACGAGAATCCCTTTGACGTTTCTTGGCTTCGAAATGTACAAAGAGAGTCGAGTTGACGGAGGCAGCAGAGAGGATTCAAATCCGACTTCGGAGACGCAGAACCCCCCCCCCCCCCCCCCCGCGTATCTCGACGCGATTCTGCCTTAACTTGCGAGCCACCAACAGATATACGCATACGGACATGTCGAGTGTCGGCGAATCTCGTCGGATTCCGCTTGAATATTCCTCGCCGGCGGGGAACAAGGACCCTCGGGTCCCACTCCGGAACCTGTCGACGGTCCGGACGAGGATGGATTCGGTGCAGCGCTTCCTAGCGGAATCGGTCAACGGGAACAAACTGATCAGCAGGGACCAGATGGACTTGGTCTCCGCCGAGATCTCCTCCGCCATCCAGCAAATCATCGTGAACGGCGCCGCGCTTCTCGCCTGCTCCCAAACTCCCGATCTTCCGGCCACCGCAAAACCCTCGGAGAAACCATCTGAGCCGCCTGATCTGAAAATCTCGTCTAGAGCCGCTCTTCACTCCAGTCTGAAGCTGGAGGAGAGCGGGGAATACGGCGACGTAGGCTGCGACATCGTGGAGCTGGACGCCGTGGAGTTGCTGGCGGAGCACGCGCACTTCTGCGAGATTTGCGGGAAAGGGTTCAGACGGGATGCGAATCTGAGGATGCACATGCGGGCGCACGGTAACCAATTCAAGACGCCAGAGGCGCTGGCGAAGCCGCTGGACAAGTGCAATGAGCCGGTCGCCGCCCGGAAAACGCGGTTCTCGTGTCCGTTCGACGGCTGTAACAGAAACAAGAAGCACAAGAAGTTCAGGCCGTTGAAGTCGGTGATATGCGTGAGAAACCACTTCAAGAGGAGCCACTGCCCGAAGATGTACTCGTGTAACCGCTGCAACAGGAAGAGCTTCTCGGTGGTGGCGGACTTGAAGAGCCACCTGAAGCATTGCGGGCAGTCGAGGTGGAAGTGCTCGTGCGGGACTAGCTTCTCCAGGAAAGATAAGTTGTTTGGCCACATGGCCTTGTTCGAAGGCCACATGCCCGCCGTAGCCGGCGAGGAGGAGGAGAAGGGTAAGACGGCTACGGTCGCGGAATCGGTGGACATGGAGGAGGATGAAGTGCAAGAAATAGTAGTTCTAAAGGGAGAGGACTTGGGTGAGAATGCTACGGATAATGCCCACACCTTTTTCGACGGATTGCTCGATGGGTTTGGTCCCATGGATGTTTATAGCTTGCAGGATGTGCTGGAATCTCCCACTAACGGTTGGGCCAGCGGCTTTGGAACGGAGGACTATTGTTTTATTGGCCAGTGACGCTGTTCATGATGACGATACTGTTCTTGCTTCTTCCGCCGTTGGGTATATGAACATATTTGTATTCTTTGTAATAACACGAGGATTATAACCCTCGTATTTGTAGTTTAGGACTTGTTCCATCATTTCTGATTTCTGGCTCAGAACAAAAGTTCATCTTTCTGTCTATGCAGTATGGGATTTGCTATCGTTTAACTTCATTTAGGTTCATTTCTGCAGTTGAAATTCTAATTCTTGTCCAGTTTGATCGATTGTTCACTTTGCTCACTTTGCTCTTCTCTTTGCCTGCCTGAGTTATTGAGCCAGGTTCAACTCAATATTGAGGAGGTTGAGGAGGAAGGCTGTGGGTTTGAGAGAGAATTTAGTAGCTAATACTGGTAGAGGCAGAGTCACAGACAAGTTCCTGATTTTGTAGTCCTTTCAGCAAAGAATTTTCCTTTTCCGCAGGTTGGTATCAACGAAAAGTGAGTGGATAATGGGAACTTGAGACATTCTGCTTCTCATATGCGTGGGATTAGAGAAGAGTCCCAATACTGAATTTTTGTTGTTGGAAGGCTGAGAAGATGCCGCTGACATTGACGGGTAGTGTTCATTGAATTCCCTTTTCACTTTTTCCTCTGTATGGTTTATGGAAGTGTGCAAGTGCTTGCTTACCCTTGGCGTGATAAAAAGCACTACAAGTTGCCAGGCCAGTTGCCTTAATTCATCATGTCTGCTAGTGCAAATGAAAAAGGAGGTTTGATTGTCAATACCATTATTTATGACCAGAATTTTGGTTGGTTAAAGAACGTTTTACACAGAGTTATAGCTTTTGTAATGTTTGCTTATATAAGTATGGTAAAGATAAAGGTGCTTGACTGTGTCTGTTTTGCTTGCAACCTCTGCAGGAAAAAGGAAACCGAGGGCATCTTTTCTTTTTGGCCCAACGAATATAGGCCATTATTCTGCACTGTTCAGTAAAGGAAGCACATATTCTGAGTATCATCATTGTTTTCTAGCCATCCAAATACCATTCCGTCCCTTTGGGATTAAAATCATAAGCTTCGCCCAAAGGCCACTTAAGAAACTCCAATATGTTTTTAAAAAAATTTAAAAAAAAAATCCTGAATTTGGCCAAGAGCATTTTGTCTGCATTAGGAAGCCTGGCACTATTATATAGCGGCAGCCACCACCACTCGTATATAAAGAGACAAGCCTTCCAGCGTCCTGGCCACTGGAGGAATATTAGTAGATATATATTAGGTTCTAGTGAAATAAGTTGGTTTTTCAAGGACGCGACATGGAATGGATCTATGTACCGGACCTAATTACTTTTGAGATTGCCTCTGCTGAGCTGAGTTGAGCTAGGAGCTCCATAAGCTACATCCAAAAAAGTGCATCGCAACTGAACTCCAAGGATTATAGGACAATTTGCATCATATTATCAAGGAGTAGGTTTTAGAGAATTTGAGAAAATTAACGAAAATATTGAAAGACAAGTAAAAGAGAGTTGAAAGTATTGAAAAAGTAAAGAGTATAAAAAAAATTTTGTAAGTTTGTATTAAGTGACTCTTAAAAATATTTATAAAATGAAAAATTGACTTATTTATAGTGATTTTATTTTTTTAATGTGTAATTACAAATAAATATCTAAAATATTTATAAAAATATTTTAGAGAAAATATTAAATACAATTCTTTCAAAAAAGTGATAGACAGGTATCTTTATTGACTTTTGTTATAAGACTCTAAATGTAACTACTTTTAAACACTTATCTAAAACCTTTCATTGTTAGGTCTGGACAGCAAAAAAGGGTTAGACAATATTGGCAATCCACAAAAGCTTAATTTGGCCTAAGTTTTTACTTTCTCACCTGTTGGATAGGCTAGACATAGAGTATCCACGTGACACCCTCCTCCACTTAATTTTGTGGCATCTTCATTGGATTCTTACCCTTAAATTGTTGAATGTGATTAGCAAATTACCAAAATTGATCCTCTTGTTTCCAACTAGTATTTTGGTCGAGTAAATCTTTTTATTTCACTAAGTACTCAGTGAAGTTGGGGACTCCCCTTCTCCGGATTACTCTGTCAACAAGGATGTGTTCCACCTCCTTATTGAATTTGGTAACCACAGCTCTTGGTGTACATTTGGACTCACTTCGACTTGGATCCTCTTTATCTCCATGAAAAGACTTTAGAAGACTTACATGAAAAATATTATGGATCTAAAGTTTTGGTGGGAGTTGGACTTAGTAGGCAGTCTTTCCTACATACTTGACCACAGGAAATAACCCTTTATACTTCCTTACCAAACCCTTGTAGACTTTAAATAAAGATTTGAATTGGTTGGACAGCAGTTTCACCATTACCATATCTCCCATTACGTAGTTCTTTAGTTGTCACTTGGTGTTAGCCTATCTTTTCATACTTTTGGCCGCTTTGTTAAGGCAAGCTCTTGTTATGTCTACTTCCTTATGTCATTCTCTCACAACCTTGTAGGTAGATGGACTGTTGTCAGTGTAGGGAGAGGCAATAGCATTTGACATTAATGGCTGTTATCCCATGACAATCTCAAATAGGCTTTTGTTCGTGACCTCGTTTCTCTGGAGGTTGTATGAAAATTGGGCAACGTTGAATAGTTTTACCCAATCTTGTTGGTGGGCATTAACGTAGTGCTTCAGATATTGCTCAAGCAAGGCATTCATTCACTTAACGTGTTCATTGCTTTGAGGATAGAAGCTTGTTGAGAAGTTTAGATTGGTCCCTAGCAACATGAATAACTTGCGTTAGAATTTGCCTGTAAAGCGGAGGTTTCTAGTGCTATTTATACTCTTTAGTACACCCTATAACTTTACCACATTATTGAAGAACATGCAAGCAATTTTTTCCACCTTGCAATTAACAGGGGCTAAAATGAAGGTGTCATACTTGCTGAACCGATTGACCACCACCATAATACCTTCGTATCCCTTGGATTTTGGTAGAACCACAATAAAGTCCATTAAGACACTTTCTCATGATTTCTCGGGGATAGGTAGTGGTTTAAGTAGATTCACTGGATGCTGCTATTCTACCTTATCTTGTTGGCAAACTAAGCAAGTCCGTATATGAGCCTCGACGTATATGTGCATATGCAACTAAAAGTAATGTTATTGGACAAAAGCAAGGGTCTGTGCTATACATGAGTGACCAATATATGGGGAATCATGACATTCTTTAAGGATCTCATTTCGCAAGTTTCCTCATTTAGGTACGAAGACTCGGTTCCTAACTGTCATTAGGATTCCATCGTCCACCCAAAATCGACAAGTTTTTCCCTCACTAGCCAATCTCAACAGGTTTTTGGCTAGATTATCTTGCCCTATACCTCCTTGATCCACTCAAGGAAATTACTCTTAGGCGTACTAGTGGAAAGGGCAGCTAGTTCTGCCTTTCGACTTAGCACATTAGCAACAATATTGGCTTGGCTTGGCTTATACTGTAGTGTATAGTTTAAATTTTGCTAGAAAGTCTTGCTAACAAGTTTGCTTGAGACTAAATTCTGTGTCTGGAAGTAGCTCATAGCAACGTTGTAGGTCATGATCATGAACTTACTTCTAAGGAGATAATGTCTCAAAGTATGCAAGTAATGGATAATGATAGTCATCTTCTTTTCTTAGACGGTGTACCATCTCTCCGTATCATTTAGCTTGTGACTTTCATAGGCAATGGGATGCCTATCTTGCATTAAGACTCCCCTAATGACGAAGTCAAATACATCAATGTGGACTTCGAAAGGCTTTTTGTAGTTCAATAGTACCACCACAAGTTCTTTGAAAATTGGTTACTTTAATCTCTCGAAGGAAGCTTAGCATTCCTTCATCTAATACCAAGTGTGGTTCTTCTTTAACAAGTTGGTTAGAGGTGTTGCCATAGTAGAGTATCCCTTAATGAACTGAGAGTAGTAATTGACAAGCCCTAGGAAGGATCACAATTCTAAGAACTTGGTTGGAGGCTCTCATTATTGGATAGCTTGCACCTTTGTTAGTTCCATCATAAGCCTGCCATTCTTGATTTAGTAGCCAAGGAAGTCTACCTTTTGCTTGGTAAATAAGCACTTTTCCTTTTTAACAAATAACTCGTTTTCCTGGAGAACTCGGAAGACTTGCCTAAAATGCTCAACATGCTCCTAAGTGTGTTGCTATACACCATAATGTCATCCAAGTATACTACCACAAATTTGTCAAGAAAATGATGTAATATCTTATTTATAAGGGTGCAAAAGGTAGTTGGTGCGTTAGTGAGGCCAAAGGCGATGACTAGGGATTTGAACTCTTTATAGTGTGTTACGCAGGTCGTCTTTGGCTCATCACCTTGTGCAATACGAACCTGGTAGTAACCTAATCATAGATCTATCTTGGTGAAGTACCTTGCTTCTCTGAGTTGGTTAAAAAGATCAGCTATTAAGGTATTATATACTTGTTCTTGATAGTGACCTTGTTTAAAACTCAGTAGTTAATACACATACGTAGCAATCCATCCTTCTTCTTTTGAAAGAGGATTGGGGCACCAAAAAGGGCTTTCAAGGGTCGAACAAAGCCCAACTCTATCAGATCTTGAGGTTGCTTCCTCAATTCAGCAAGTTTTGGGGGTGCCATGTGATAAAGAGTTATGGTAGGAGGTTTAGCATCGGGTTTTAGTTTGGCGTGGTGATCCACATCTTGCCTTAGTGGAAGCTTCTTCAGTAATCTAGAAGGCATCATGTCCTTGAACTTGGTAAGAATAGCTTGGATGGGTTGCGGTAATGCAAGAGTAGGTACTACTATGTTTTCCCCATCGCTTAGCTCCCTTATGGTAGCTATATAGTCTGGACTTGACTTGAGACCCCGTTTGAATTGTAAGGTTGTAATCATTAATGATTGTAACTTCTTCTTGCACTTTAAGGGAACCACTCGGGTCTTGCATGCCTCAAAAACCACAAGAGAACTTAAAGTAAGGATATGAAAAGTCAAAGTTTTATAGAAAAATGTAAGATCTAACACTACCTTGAAGTCATTTATAAGAACAACGATAAAGTCCAACTTACCAATCCATTCTTCAATCTAGGTGGCTACTCCTTATGGTACACCTTAGATAGGCTTTATTTTCGAATTCATCGCTTTAATGGTGTTATTTTCCTATGTAAGTTTGAGGTTTAGACGCTTGGCCTTTTGTACGTCCATGAAATTGTGCGTTGCCCCTATATCTAGAGATTGCTTTACCCTTAATGACAACGTTAGCGTATAATAATTTCTTCTCTTTAAACCTTATTAGCAAAAAAAGCTTTAAGAGATTACCCAATTGTTGGATAAATTCCATATCCGCTTAGGGCTCTTCATTAGTCTTTTTTAAGTTGAATACTGTCATCATAACATTTATTGCCTTGTGGTTAGGATAGTCTCTCACCTAGTGTAATCTATCACAAATAAAATAAGGCCTCTGGGGACTACCTGAGTTACGCTTACCTACAAAGTTCTTCTTATGCATAAGACAACCACTTAAGGATCTCTGTTGTCTCCCTTATTACGGCTAAAATCCTACTTTCTTTACCTGATTTTCACTCCCCCACTTTTACTAGAGTTCACCTTCTTGCCCTTAGAGTGGGCAAAGTAGTTAATAAGGGTTTTGGCAGCAGCAATGGCAGCAGCTAGGGTCTGCATAGCATATCAGTCTAACTTGACTCTCGTCCAATCCTTCAAACCATCTTTAAAGTGGAATAGAAGTTCCCTATCAAACATCTCGATTTCAAGTATAAGGGTAGCAAATTCTTTGATGTAATCGGAAATACTACCTATCTGACTTAAATGACGTAACTTTCCCTTAATTTCAATGTATGCATTGTGAGGCATAATGTACTTGCTTACCTCAGTCTTAAATTGCTCCTAAGTGTCAATGACACATAAGCCTTTCACTCTCTCAGAGTGCTTCTGTTTCCACCATAGTTGGGTAGCATCCTTTAGGAAGATTGGGGCATTACCTACCTTGGCAAGGTCATTGATAACCCTCTTGACCTCGAAGTATTACTTAAGACCAAACAGAAAGTTCTCCACAACAGTGGTATTGCGTGTGTTGTTGTATATGGTAGATTTTGGGACCTTCAAGTCATATATTATAGTGGCATCAGTAGTCACAGCTGTATTAGCAGTGAATGAGTTGTTTTGATGCAGAGAATCCATCTCCCTACAAAAGTCGTGAATCTCTCATTCAACGAACTTGCACAAGTTGGATAATCCTTAATTCAAGGACCATAGTTCTCCCCTAAACAAGCGGCCAAACTTTTCGATTATGACTTTAGCAGCCTACATGATCTTTACATTCTTATAGGTCAAGTTATCAACTTGATCATTAAGATCATCCGCTATGAAATTCAGATTAATGACACTTTTCTCCAAGCCAACAGCACGATAATTCATGGTTTCCCTTGCTGGAGCCTTGGACTTGTTACACTTGGTTGAAACATACTGCTCCTCACACCATTAGTTTGTTACCCTGCTTATTGCTCCTTCACAATGGTCGCAACAAGTCTTTTTTCACTTGCCATGCTTATAGCTTTAACAAACACCAAACACCAAACAACTAGGTTATACTTAAGGACTGAATCGTTACTTTAATACTGCCTATCATGGAGTTAGGCTTTGTTTATGCTAACTTGTGTGACACTTAGTCAATCTTGTGAGAGAAGATGAGCTAAGTAAGCCTTAAAGAGTTTGAGAAAATCAGTGAAAATGTTGAAAGGCAAGTAAGAGAGAGTTTAGAGTGTTGGAGAAGTAGAAAGGATAAGAAAACTTTGTAAGTGAGCTTGTATTAAGTGGTTGCCAAAAGTGTTTACAAATGAGAGGAGTGGCTTATTTATAGTTACTCTACTTCCTTAATGTGTGGTTACAAATGAATATCTAAGATATTTACAAAGAATATTCTAAAGAAAGTATTAATTATAGTCCTTTCAAGAAGGTTATAAGTGAGTGTCCTTACTGGCCTTTGTTGGAAGTCTTTAGATGTAGGTACTTCTAGGCATTTCTACACTTTTTTAAGACCTTCTATTGTTAGGTTTGGGTAGCAAAAAAGGGTTGGACAGTATTAGTAGCCTACAGAGGCTCAATCTAGCCTAAGTTTCTACCTTTCCATTTGCTAGACAAGTTGGACATAGAGTATCCATGTGACAATATGCTCTCTACTTTGCACTCTATAAGGCCTCGGCTACTTCTTTCGACATAGGTGTTGGGCTTATTGAGTTTTTTCTTTTTATGTGGATATATAACCTAATTATTTTTTTAGTAATAATTCAAAATAATTAAAGTAAATATAAATTCCCCTTTTGTCTAGAAAAAACCTAGGATAACCATTTGTCAAAAAGAAAAAAAAAATTGCTAAAAAAAAGAGAAAAGGAGGGAAGCCACAAAAAGAGAGGAAGCAAAAAATAGTATTTTTTGATCTTACATTTGGAAAGGATATTAGTATTCGATCAAGCTGAAACTTGGATAGATAGAGGACGTTTTGTTCTCTTTATGAATAGTGGAGAACAGTGGAGATTAGGTTTTGAGCACAGTAAATCCTACTTCTCTTCAGTTTTCGTAAGTTTATACTATAAGTAATTTTTTTTGTGCAGTTTTAATCAATCGTATAATTGGAAGATTATTTGTGGTCCAATGAAACTGATTTTTGGTCACTAATTGGAGGACACATATATTTTCTTTGTAGATGGTTGAATTGAGTTTTTGTGAACTATAAAGGTAGGTTTTTTATTTAAACTAAGGCATCTCAATTTTAGCAACTTTTTGCTCTCTCATCTATTATAGGGTTGGTAAACTGAATAGATGATTATTGACTCGTAATTCAATTAAACTGAACTTTGAATAACTAGTAGGAGACATATAGGAGTTTATATTAAATAATTGAATTATTGTCTTGAGGTTTATTTGTTAAATTGTAATTGATAGTATATAATTAATCTATCTTACTCAATTTATTAGTTTTTTATTTAATTTAATTTATTTGATATAATTAAAATTATGTATATTTATTATAATTATTTGATTATAATAAAATTAACTTTTGATTTGAAGTATCTGTAATTTTTTTATTTAGATGAATTTTTTATGTAAAATTAATGTATTTTTTTAGATAATTTATTTATATTATTATTTTTATTATTCAACCATTTCCTCTTAAATTAAATTTGAATAAGCGAGAGAAGTTGTTAGGCTATTTACATTCACCTGCCCCTTCTTCTTTCAATAAGTTCTCCAATCCTTCGGAGACCAAACCTAGGTGCACCGTTTCCTCAAAATGATTAAATCTCGATGTTGTCTAGAAACGTGAACTGATGAGAAAACAATTAAAGTAAGCAAGGGAAAAACGGAACCAAAATAAGTAAAAAGAAAGTCAGAGTGGCAACATTGGAGACATCAACAGCCAATAAGGTTAAATTATGCACTTTTGATCTACTAAAAATCAAAACTTCACGAGCGTCGAATCTTGTATTCGGTGTTGCCTGTCCCAAACCCGAATAAAGGAAGAAGGTTATAGTAAGTTAGTCGACAGCGTAAAGCTAGTCAAATTCTGATGACAATCTACTAACAAGCTAGAGAGAAGTACTTTTTTTTTTTTTTTTCTCATTGTACATTACAGGGACTTGGTGTCCTCTCAATCATTTTAAGAAATCAACAACGTCCTCCTTGCAAGAATAACGGCAATATTACGGGTCGGACGAGAGAGTTCCAGAGACGGAGCCAGCATTGACATGTGAATGCGTCCAATGGTGCATGTGTATTTCGCTGTTAGTCTTTAAATGATGACAATAAGTGGCTTCTCTGTTCCTGGGAAGTCATGCGACCAGGATAAAGACAATTTTCTTTATTTGGTGGGAAGCTTCAATTTTGTGCTTGAACCCGTTCTTAATTTCTTCGATATTTTATTAAAACAATTGTAATTAAATCCAAAATCATGGGCTTCCCTCTTTTTTTTTTTTTTTTTTTGGCCACTTGTATTTTTCGCACCATTATCTTGCTTTCCGAGAGGTCTCTTACTGTTTACGACTTTTAAGCGTGTGCTACCGAGCACCTGTCATTCCTCCAGCGGTCGCGTCCACGACGTGACGTGACGTTGGTAAGACAGGCGCGGATTGAGTTGTGAAGAATACAGTTCTGAAAAAATTGTGAAACGTAATTTTTCAGTTAAAAAAATTAGGACGATGCCAACTTCTTGAGCGTGCGCTGGCGAGACTTCAAAATAGGATCGACAAAATTTCAAATTTTACGCTTGCATCTAATTTTATCGGCGTCGGCGGCGACGGTAACCGACACCTCTTTTTTGTCCACAATTTACTAGCAATGGACAGTTATGAGGGATTTGTGACAGATTTTTCGGTGACGACGGGGCAGAGTTGTGAGTATCTTCATCTCTTAGCAAACCTAGCAAAATTGATAGGCCCTTCGACTTCGTTAAATTCAATTATCGATGAGGTGCGTCTGGCGCTACTCGTCGGTTTAAATGGTAAAAAGTTGCCAGGCTAGGCAATCAAATCAAAGTGGAGATCGCTGATTTTCCCACACGTAGGATTGTGGCAGGACCCGTCTTATAGTAGGTCTCACCGGGGTCACGTTGAGCCACTCTGTTCCTCCAACGAGCCGCTGTAGACGGGGGTGTTACCCGATCGTTCGAGGATGCGGTTCGGTAGAAATATGTTCAATTTCTTTGAAGTCAGAGTCGGTACTACTCTCTCGCACCACCAACGTGAAGGAGACTGAGTGGCTTCATCGATCAATGGTAAAGATGGTTCAAAACCCTCATTTTATGGAGTCCTTACACTGATCATTTAGACGGATCGATATCTGGCCATTCGAAATCGCAGTGTTAAGTGGCTCGGAGGTTCTGCTGACATTTGATTCAACTGAAGAGATGGAGGCAATGTTGAGTAAAGGGAGGGAGTGGCTTCGGGAGCACTCTCAGAGTATCTCTCAATGGTCTCTAAGTCGTACGAGGTCCGATTGGCGGTCGTGGGTGTCAATGGCCGGCCTACCTCTTCATGGGTGGAATTCTGATTTCTTGTCTGCCCTTGCAAAATCTTGGGGTGTGTTATTGGGCTTAGAAGAGCCCTTCTAGAGTATCTTTCCATGGTCTCTAGGTCATGCGAGGTCCAATCAGTGGCTTTAGGTGTAAATGGCTAGCCTACCTTTTTATTGGTGGAATTCTAAATTCTTGTCTTCCCCTGCAAAATGTTAGAGTGTGTTCTTGGGCATTGAGGAGCAATCAGAGACGAAAGTGTGCCTGGATGTTTATCGTTTCATGATCATGGTTTCCAATGATATCAAAATTTCGACGATGGTGAAGAGAAAAATTGATGGTTTTATATTTACTCTTCAATTGCATTATGAATTGGCTTTAGGGACCTCAAGTTTGCTGAATTACTGACATAATTAGACCGTGGATTCTTATATTGACTATTCTATTTCTAAGCCATTACGAAGGATAAGGACTTGTTGTAGTAGCGATGATAGGCCAAATATAGCTATAAATGATGCTGCTTATGGCCTACCACTGTTGAACTGTGGCGGGGAGACTTCAGCTCAAATGGCAACCAATGAAGGTGCGTTTTTAGCTCGGAGGTCAACTAACAAGGTTCAATCTGAGCACTTGGCCAAGGATGATGGGTGTCTGGTATTGAAGGTGCAGAGCCTATCTCTAGGTATTCCTAGCGGTAGTAGACACTGTGGTGGGCGAGGTGAAACTCAACCACGTGGGTTAACTGATTGGGATTTATTTTGTCGAGCAGCAGAGTTCATGGATATTATATCATATTCTATGGACCACAAAAATTTTATTGGTGGGCTTAGCTTGGATAAGGTCAAGGATTATTCTACGCAGGCAACAGGGATTCTGCAGACAACGAGTGTTTTAATTCAAAGGTTAGATAAGTTGATGGGAGTTATGGAGAGTTTGGTCTAGACCAGGGGTTCGTCTAGGAGTTGAGCCCTTTAAATGGTTAGTCGGGTGGTACAATAGTGTCGAGTAAGGGCAGAAGTCAGTTTACTGAAAATGATTTAGTGGTAGCAATAAGCCCTCCGATTGCAATAGGGTAGAGGCGAGCATCTTGTCAATGACTTGCCAAGTTCATTCAAAGGGGCTTATTAAGATAACAAAACTTCCCAATGTAAGAGGAGGGTTTCAGGGGTGACTCAAAAATTACCAATTAAATTTCCTCTCTATTTCACTATGCCAATTAGAGAAGTACTCTCAAAAGATAGGTAGCTTTCAAATGACCATATTAGGTTCTAAAATAAGGTATTGAGTATGGAAACATCTCAGGTATTAAAGGTTGGCCAACTGATGGGGTTTAAGTGGTAGAGAGAAGGATGCTACTATCACCCAACTCACCTTGATAGAGGAAGAACCAAAGAGGAAGTAGTAGTAAGTATGTTACTTAATTAAGGTGAGGATTCTTTTTATTATGATTATCATATCGATTAATGTTCATGGGTCGGATAAGAACCAAAGATAAATGAGGCTCAAATATGTCTTTGCTATTAGACCAGGGATTTTGTTTATTCATAAAACGAAGTTAACACATCCTATTGAATTAGTATTGTGATAAGTATGGGACTGTTTTGGTATTCAAGTTGTAGTTGCTAACATAATTAGATTGGCAGGTGGTTTAAGCATTTTTTGGGACTCCTTGATGTTTAGCTTATGCAATAAGCTAATGGCTATCTATTTTGTTATTTTAGAGGGATAGATCATTTCGTGGGCAAAAAGGTTATTCTTGTCAATATTTGTACTCCTAATAATTTTACTAAACAATGAGTATTATGGGATGAACTGCGATATTTAAGAAATAAATTTGAGGGTTGACAGTGCTTAGGAAGTGATTTTAATATGGTGTTATTAAAGGAGTAATGAATATAAGTATCAAATGATAGGTTGGTCATTTAACATTTGAATGAATTTATATACAATATGGAATTGATTGATTTGTCAATGCAAGATTAGATGTTCATTTGGAACAATTTTAGAGAATCTCTATCAATGAGCCAAATAGACAAAGTCTTACTTTCTATTGAGTAGGCTGAGGCTATGCCTAGACTTAAGTAATGGGGGGTGCATTGTAACTTCTCAGATCACTTTAGGGTCTGTCTTAGAGTTAGAAAACAAGAATTAAGGCCCTATATCATTTCAATTCTTCAATCATTAGTTGAATGATAAGCAAATTAATATAGGGATTAAGGATATATGGGTGAACTCTATTACCAATAGATCCCTAAGCCAAGTTATTAGTGATGGACTAAAAGTAGTGAAAGAATTTCTCAGGTTTTAAAACCATAAGGAGATAGCAGAGAAAAGGAGATGGAATAATAAGCTACTAATATTAGAATGGAGGAGCTCATATTGAAACATGGATCTTAGCTTCTAACTAATATGAAAAGAGTTAAATTGTCTCGAAGTAAAACCATTTATTAGGAGGCCTTAAGAAAAAAGGAATTTAAATTGTTTCAAAAATCTTGTTCGACATGAATGGTAAACGAAGATCATAATTTGAAGTTCTTCCACATTATGGCTTTTAATAGGTATCGAAAGAATTTTATTAATCATGTTAATGTCAGCGGGTAAACGATGACACAATCACAACAAATCAAGATAGTCATCTTCTCATATTTTCAACTTCAGCTAGGTGTCTCGAAGTAGCCTTGTTTGTAGATGAATAAATCTTTTTTTCATAAATTGGGTAGATAACTAATGTATGAGATGTAGCATGGGATTACGATGGCAATAAAGCACCAAGTTTAAATGGATTCAATTTTTCATTCCTTAAACAACATTGGGAACCAGCTAAATAGGATATGATGAATTTTCTAATAAATTTTTGTGATAATGGGAAACTTTGTAGATCTATTTTTCTCTTCATTCATTATTTGATTCTTAAGGTATAAGCAACAGATAGGATCTCTTTATTTTAGCCAATTTTTTTGGTGAGTTGTATTTACACAATTTTGGTAAAAGTCTTAACCAATAGACCCTAGTTGGTTATTGGTAAGGTTATTAAAGAGTTCCAATCAACATTCGTCAAGGGCCAATCAATCCTAGATAGTGTTCTAATTGTCAACAAGATTATCAAAGAAATAAAGAAAAAGAAAGAGGGAGAGGTTGTTATCAAAATAGATTTTAAAAAAGTTTATGATATGGTTGAGCAGAGTTTTCTACCAATGTGATGCAATTTATAAGCTTTGGTAAAATGTGGAGTTTATAGATATGAGAGTGTATTTTGCCCCCCTCCCCAAATTGTCAGTTTTGGTTAGTGGCAGCACTGCAAAACAACTTTTGATGACAAAAGGATTATGGCAAAGGGATTCTTTATCCTCATTCCTATTTTTGTTAACTACTAAAGGCCTTAATTCTCTCCTAAAGAAGAGTTTAGACCTAGGTCTTGTTAGAGGATTCACTATTAAGCAGCAATTGTAATTCTCCTAACTATAGCTTGCTGATGATACCATTTTTTTAGTGTAGTTGAGAATGAATCCATTGGGGACAGTAAAAGGATTTTTTGATGTTTTCAGTGTTGCTGTGGTTTGAAAATCAACTTATCTCATACAACCATCTATAGGGTTAAAGTCAAGGATGTGCTAGTGCAGAATTGGGTTTCTTTCTAAAAGTGTTGGGTTGGCATTCTTCCTCTGAAAGATTTGGGGCTCCCTTTTGGGGTTAATCCAAGAAAGAAACGCTTGTGGGATCTTGTTATTCACAAGATGGGGATCAGACTAGCTAAATGAAAATTTTGGTTTCTCTTTAAGGCAGGACAATTGGTATTGGTTAAATCTTACCTTTACTTTTTATTTATATTGTATCTCTTTTCAGGATGCCTTAAAGTGTAGAGAATAGAATAAAGAGGATTTAGCACTTTTTTTCTAAGGCGATGACTAGGGAATAAGAGGATTTATCATGTTGGGTGGGGTTTAATGTGTTATGCAAAATCACATTATGGATTGGGCATAGGTAAACTTAAGAATTGTAATCAAGGCCTACTCTTTAAATGGTTGTAAAGGATAGAAAACTCAAAGAATATGACATGGATGGAAACTCTTAAAGTCAGGTAAGAAGAGTATCGATATTAGTTGTGAGAATAACAATCAAAATTGGCAAGGATGTCCCCGATATGGAGGGAAGTTTGTTCAGCTATGCAATCGAATAATATGACTACAAAGGTTGTCAAATTTAACTTTTGATATTTGTTTGGAAAAAGAGATCGAGCAAACTTCTAGCACCACATTTGGACAGGAAATAAACAACTTAGGTGGAGTTTTTCACGATTATTCACTTTGGTAATGAAGAAATCAGGGTTGGTCAGCAACTTTGGAGTGTAGATTAATAGAAGTTGGGAGTGGCAAATCAATTGTAGGCAGACTTTGTTTAATTAGAAGTTGGATCATCTGAAATCATTTTTCAATATTTTAAATCTATATTGTTTAACATGAGGGGAATTAGATATGTTTATTTGGCAATGCGAAAATAGTGGTCCATTCATAGTTAGATCCTACTATAACTTACAAGAGACCATACAAGGAGGGAATTCAAAGGTAATGCTTTGTATTTGGAGTGGCTCGACTCCTCCTAAAATAGAGATACTAGTTTGGCAGCTTTTGTAAGGCAGATTATCAGTAAGAGAATGACTGGTACAGTTATTTAGTGATAACTAGCGGGCATATAACTATCGAATATGTTGCTTTGGCCCAAAAATTAGTTGATCATCTATTTCTATACTGTAATTCTGTCTGACAGATTTGGTGTTGTTGCTCAAACTAGTGGGGAATAAATTGGGTTGCTCTGGCATTGATGATTATGATGTTAAAGATATGGTCCAACATTAGAAAATGTAGCAAGGCCTCTAAAATATAGGTAATAGAATTCTTTGTCATTGTTTGGTCCATTTAACTTGCTCATAGCAAAATAACTTTTGGAGAAAAACCGTTTATTGTGGAAATAATTTGGGATTCAATTTAGGTTCGAATGTTATGGTGGTCGAAGACTAAAGGGTCATATGGTTATTTCTCTACTAATGATTTTCTGATTAACATTGCATATTTCAGTTCCCAAAAAGAACTTAGCATGCAAGGAAGTTCAGAGTTGGAAACCACCTCCCTCTATGCTGCTTCAAGTTCAACACGGGTGCATTCATCATTAGTTCTTTAGGCCTAGTAGGAATCAAAGGTGTTGAGAGGGTGCAACGAGAAAGTTATTTATGTGTTTTCCAACCCTATTGCTACTAACTCTATGAATGAAGTTGAACTGTCATCGATCTGAAAAGCGGTGGATCTATAGGTACAACGGCAAGGAGCAATGGGGGTAAAATTTAATTGTCGAAAGTAACTCTCTTATAGCAGTCTCCTGACTTACTAGTTGTGGAATTTGACCTTGGTTCATGTCTTTCATGTTTCATCATATTACTCGATTGAACAAAGGAAATATATTTTTAACCTTCCAACCTCGACAATGTAACACCATTGTTAACGCTTTGGCTAAGTTGACGATGGGCAGAATGAAGTCTTTCCTGACCTAGTTGTGAGGTTCGTTCATCGGGTTGCTTCTCAGGTTCTTTGGGTTGCTAGGTCTAGAGTTAGGTGTTGTTGACTCCGGAGTTCAAGTACATTTGTTGCCAGGTGGGATGCTTCGAGTATGTACAAGGGTCTCTTTGTTTTTTATAGGCTTATGCTCAGACATTGCCAAGGTTTTAAGAGTAACAATATGGTCGTATAGAGTGTTTCTGTGTAGATAATTAGGTGTTGTTACTCACTAATTGGACGTTGTATATACAGTGATGTGGTCAGTTTCTACCGCATCCTTTTTTTAGGGTTATTTCTTGTCGGAGCAGTCATGAATAAAATTTTATACAATTCAAAAAAAAAAAAAAAAAATTACGAACCTTGTTCAAATAAAAAACAGCTCTTCTCTTCGATTAATACTTGCAACAACTTCGAGTAAGAATACTTTCAGCCATGTAGAAATTGACTTAAATTTGCATCCATGTGCTTTCCTTGTGGGCTGTAAAACTTGTTCTGCCAACAACAAGATTTCCTTTGAAATCTTGCCTCTTTAATTCATGAAAATCTTGTCTTTTTTCTACAAATCTATAAAAAAATTTCCCTGAAAAGCAATCTTAAAAATACCTCTTAGAGCACAAGGAAAAAATCAAACTTAAAAGAAAGACGACTCATAGTCGCATCTGTCATAATCATAGAGACCAAGAAATAATCAACTCACTATACGAAAAATGACAATTCAAAAAGACCAGCTCGTAACCGTGTGAGGCTATCTTTCTATCATGATAATCGGTGCGCTTACCATCGTAAGAGATCGCCCAACTTACGTAGCCGTGTGTCTCAATCAAGAATGCATGAATAATTTTCAAACGCTTAGAGCATATATACAGCAATAATCAATGTAATAGATCACCACAATCACCACGATCAAACGCTTAGAGCTTTTTTTATATATATATTTAAAAAAAATTAAAAAAAAACAATGTACAATTAAGATTTTTGTGAAAACCTCTATTAATTTTATGCATAAAAAACTTTTTAATTGTTTTATGCACATTCTACATCACCTGTCTACACATTTTACGCCTCTCTGGCTCTCTCTTCGTCGCTCCCATCCCTCGTCTTTTTCCATTTTTTTTTTTCCCAAGTATAATTTAGCCTCGTAATGCAGCAGATTTCGAGCGGATGGCTCTCCTGTGTGAAACACATCTAAAGTATTTTTATTTTTATTTTTTATAGAGGGGCAAGTGCAACGCACCTAAAGTCATCCGCTCAAAATTCTGCTTCTGGTCATCGGCAGGAGTGTAAAGCATATAAAGAGCACACATCCATTTACCATATAATTCAAGTGAGACACGCGACGTTTTCGATTCTCCTTCATAAAAATAAGAGAAGTTTGGTTATTGTCTTTATTTTTATTTATAAATCTAATCGGCGGGCATCAATTGATTCTTTTCTTTTCTTTTCTTTTCTTTATTCTTATTTGTTCTTTCACTTTCTTCCTTTAATTTCACCCCAAATAAACAACTGAGGGATATCCAAAATTTATAAGTTGCTTTGGATGGACAAATTTCGTGAAATTCATTTGCCACGGCGGGCGTATGGCTACACGATTTTGTCGTACCTTACGTGGTGTCTCGCCCATGCGGCGGACTGTTACTGTCGGGTAAGAGGCTGTAATATTGTCGTTAGAAGATGCTTCGTAGGAGATAACTGCGGTTGGGCTCTCATAAATAGAAAGAACTATATTGTTTCGACTGAGGCGTTCAGTTAGGTTAAACATCCGTTCTTAAAATTTGCTCCTAACAATATTGTATTGTAATTTGTGAATTATACATAAGGAAATTAATATTAAGTAATTATGCGAATACTTGTAATTTTATTAATTTAAAAAATATCATGAAATAATTAAAATACATATATAATAATATAAATATCATGTATTTATATAACCATAGAAATTTAATTTTATCAAAATAGCATATTCATACTAAATTAAATTGGCTTCTACTTAAATACTAATTAACTATTAATCTATATTTATTTTAACATTCTCTTTAATCTTAATTTAGTGATATTTATAATTTCAATATTTATTTCAGTGTAATAAATATTTTATATTTTAATAATATGTTAGTCACTTGATTTTTAAATTTGTAATATTTTAATTTAATTTCTTTTTATCAACTTTATTTCTTAAAAAATGAAAATAAATTTTAATATATTTACTCATTTTATATATTACTAGATTCTTAGACAAATTAATTGAGAAATATTATTAATAAATATATTTATAAAGTCATAGATCTTACTCAACAAATTATATAATCAAATAACTCAATAAGTACTTGAGGCAGTAGCTATACACTTCATTTCATAAGTTACAAATACAACAATAAACTATTTCTTAAATTATTAAATACAAGTAATAGTTTTAAAATTAAAATAATAACTAGAAGTATTTCTACCATCATTTACATCCCTACCATAATTAGCGTCAAAATAGTTTACAAAAGCATAATTTTAGATAAAGACTAAAATAAGTTATGATTATAATTTATTTTTTTGTACCACAAAATCTTCTTACCAATTTGCATATGAGATTAAATAAAATACTTTAGAAACCTAGTAATCAAATTAACTTTATAAGATATATTAGGTCTCATGCATATCAAAAATTTTAAACTTCTGACAATCTACTTACAATGTGTAGAATTAACAAGTGCTTCATTGCCTCTTTTTAGATAATTTGGTACTCACCTCTAATAGTTTTCATACGATTGTAATTATGTATTTAGAATTTTTTTTTTTAAGTATAGTAACATACCTTTCCTAACAAATAAAGATTTTATTATTTTTTTGAATTACTTCAACATCAAGAAAATAAGATATTAAACCTAAATTTGTCATCTTAAATTTATATATGATAAATTTCTTGAAATTTTTAATTATTTTAAGATTATTATCTATAAAGATCAAGTTATCAACATATAAATATATCAATAAGATATCACCAAAATCATTGACTTTTACATATAAAGCATACTAAAAAAAAAATAGTTTTAGAAGTTAGTCTCATGGAAGAAAAAATTAATGCGCTTATTCCATATTTTAAGTATTTGTTTCAAGTCATTCAATTCTTTCTTCAATTTATACACTTTCTTTTTACTTTTTTTTTCTCCACAAAATTTAATTGCTACTTGATAAATGCTTCCTTTTTAAGAGAACCATTAAGAGAAACTGATTCACATTATTTAATGAATTTTTAAATAATTCTTCATAACCAAAGCAATTATAAGTCTAATAATTTCTATTGGAGAAATAAGAGAAAATACCTTGTAATAATCTTGGTTAAGTTGTTATTCAAATCCTTTTACAATTAATTTTGCTTTATATATCTTCACATCTCCATTTGACTTCTTCTTAGTCTTAAAGATTCACTTTACATTAATAAGTTTATGACCTCTTAAAATATTTGTCAACTCCTAAGTATTATTGTTTTTAATTGTCTAAATTTACTAATTTATGGTATTCATTCACTTTGTATCTTAAATCGCCTCATAAATGACACAAGTTTACAATTTGTAATTATGGAAAAATGCACCAAATCCATGTCATTTTCAAGAATTACTTCATAATTTGAAATTTAATTGATTGTTGACAACTTTTACTTGGTTTTCCATTTTTCTAAAAAGCTTGTGGCATAAAATTCTAAGCAATAATTAATGAAATTTCCTCATTTTTATTAGAGGATTGTAACTTGAGTTTCTTCTTCTTCTAGAATAGTAATTAAACATCTTTAAAACTTATTATACTCTTTAGCATCAAAATTTCAAGTTTCATTTTTAGTAAAAGTCATATCTTTACTCACAATTAACTTTTTTGTCACATAATTAAATAACTCATATCCTCTTTTTATATAACTAAGAAAGATTATTTTCACTCTTTGATCATTTAAATTTATCCTTATTTTTGTTGGAATGTGAGTATAAGTAATAGAACCAATTACCTTGAAATGTCGTACATTAGACTTAAAACCATTTCATATATCTTTAGGAGTGGCATTCTTTATGTTTATTATTGGAGATCTATTCAACTAATAAATAGAATACAAAATAGCATCTGACTGAAAAGGATTAGATACTCTTTTGGCCTTTGGCAAAAAAAAAATTATATTTATGATAAATATATTTTTTTTCAACAACTCTATTATATTGTAAGTATAAAGAATTGTAATTGTTATTAGAAAGATCAAATATACTTATTATTATTATTAGTTCGCAAAATTTTAATATAATATCTACTTTATCTTTCAATATAACCCTTCAACTTCTTAAAAAGATCAAATAGCTCTAAACTTTTTTGCATACATTAAACTTATATTTTTATAATGAAATCATCAAAGAAAATAATAAAATACTTATTATTATCATTTGATAAAATACTTATTGAACCATAAATATTAAAGTGAATAAAGTGGAGTGGTTACCTTACATATTGATTCCTTTCTATCACAATAAGCAACTTGCTTAATTTTGCAAGAATACAAATTTCATAAATTTGATTATGATGATATATCTTATACAAGTTTATCATCATGTTTTTTTTTTATGTGTGTATATAATAAACACATCTCTTTCTAGTAAAATCATTAAAGAAAGTAAGAAAATATCAATTATTACCACTTGATTAAATACTCATCGAGCCACAAGCATTAGAATGGATAAAATAGAGTGGCTACCTTACACACCAATTCCTTGTTACAATAGGCAACCTACTTGGTTTTGCAAGAATATAAACTTCATAAATTTGATTAGAATAATATATCTTAGGTAAGTATGTCATCATGTTTTCTTGTGTAAACAACTTATATTGTGAAAATTCAAATAACCCAAATGAAGATACTACAACGCAAACTCATTTTTCATAGTAGCACTTAGACAAGTATAAATATCAATAATAATATCAATTTAAAATATCTAATTTTTTATTAAAAAATTTTGAGAATAAGTATGCTTCTGTCATTAAGAATTAAAAGATAGTTATCATGAACTATATATTATATTCTTTTTAAAGTAATTGATTTAAACTAAGTTGGTTTTCATATATAATATATAAAAACATCTAAGAAATAATTATGCTATTTATTTTGTAACCTAATAAGAATTCACTCCTTATCCAACATTGGAACACTGTTATCATCGATAAATTTGACTATAAAGTAGATTGACTTATTAAGAACAAAAGGTCTCTTTTTTTCTACATATGTAATTGGTATTCCTAATATCAAAGAACCATGTATTGTAATTTGATATTTTATTAGCTGTAGTGACCATCATAAGGTTATATCTGCACTCACTACTATAATGGTCTTGCTTATAACATGAGTAACATTGAACATTAAATTTTTCACACCTTTCTCAATCATGATATCTTCCTTAACCTCATCCCTAACTTATATATGTGTGATTTAATCTCCTTTTGTCATTATATTAATTGTCTCTATCTTTATAATTATTATAGTGACCTCTTTAACATTTATTGTTATACTAGGTACCATTATATCCTCATCTTTTATCACAAGAGGAATTTTGCTTTTACTTTGATTAATCGTTTTGCTTACCTTTGGTGGGAGTTTGACTTTAGGGTGCTTGGTCTATTGGCTTTTTAATACATTTCTCATTCATGCACTGTTCATGAGTTTGCAATGTTCTTATTAATATATCAACTGACATTTGGGACAAAACATGTGCTTCTCCTATTGTAACCATAATATGCTTATACCACATTGTAAGTGTCCATAAGATTTTTTTCAACTTTTACATAATCATTTAGTTACTTTCTATAGATTCTCATTTAATTTGTTAAGGTAAGAACTCTACTTATATAAATTAAAACAATTTAAAAGAATTTCATTTATAAAAGCTCAAATTAATGTTGTAAAGTTTGAAATTCCACTTTTTTAACTCTGTTTACACTTTCAAATGATGTCATCAACATATATCATACTTACTTTGACAAAGTTTCATTTGCAATTTTTTCAAAAATTTCATCATTCACTTCCTGATAGATGAAATAAAGTGCTTTTGTTTTTTTTTTTTATTTAACTCTTAGTAAGTAGTTTTTTGTACTTTTATTGCATTTATAAAAAATTTTTCAACTTCATCCTCCATAACACTTAATAATTTGTTGTAATCAAGTAATATTTCCATTTGAATACATTATTAATTGTAATTTTTTTCATTCCAAAATAGAAATTCAAATAAAAATTGTGTCATTTATATTAAAATTCATCGCCCTAAAATAAATATTCAAAGTTCTTTGATATCACTATTAAACAATTATATGAGTATTCATAATTTTATTAATCTAAAAGATATCATAGAATAACTAAGAAATATACACAATAATATAAATATCATATCTTTATTAAGTGCTTTACTTTCACCACTAACTTGTCTGCAAGATCGAAAGTTTCCCTCTGATGTCAATGTTTGACCATCACAAATGATGTTAACATCTATCTATTTGCACTTCAATTCGTCGAAAGAGAAAGAAGTTGTCAGTTTGCATAATTTTCTTTAAAATAAAAGTTTATGGCACGAGCAATCAGGCCTATTTCATCCTTATTATGGGTCTCGGTTAATAAAAAAATAATATTTAGATTTTTTTTTAATTTACAATTTTTTTTACTCAAAATTATTAAATGTGCAATTAAGATCCCAAAATGTGTAATCAAAAACAAAAGAATGTATACCTAAATAATTTTAGACATTTTCATAACTCATTGCACATTTTGTGTTACCTATTGCATATTTTGTCATTCTAGTTACGCATTTATTAATTTTTAACTAGAAATTTTAAAATTTCAAAAAAAAAATGAAAATACTTTTTTCTCAAAAAAATTTTTTTGACTGAAGCCCACAATAGGATGAGATAGGGCTGATTCCTCAACCATCTAATGGCACTCGTGAAAAATGGTGGCTGACATGACAGTGAGAACGAGTATTCCCTTTGGAGCATCTGCACGTGTGTTAAATACAGTACAAGAAATGGTCAATAAATAAGATGATCACGAGATAATTAGTATTTCAATTTTGTAGGGGGACACGTTACGTTCGGAGTTCAAGATAGAAGCTTTTACTCGATTTGTAAACTAGCCCGTGATCTTTCAGAAATAGTCCGCCTATTTCATGCGTTGAACAAAATGGTCATGCCGCAAGGTCTTGCTTGTATAAATAGACCAGAGTCATCTTGCCATTAGTTGTTAGCAGCTTCGTGAGACATCAAAAAACGAGAACAGATATTTTACTTACCCTCACCTCCGTAAATAAGGATGGCTTCGATTGAGGCGTTGGCAATGGCTGGCATAAGTTACTATGAATGGGGCATCGATGTCGAGGAATGGGAGCGCGAGGAATTAGAGCCACCTCCTCTGCCGCATTTATTGGCAGAAAATGAAGTAGAAAGTGATGACAAGCACGGCACAGATTTCCTGTCACCTATTCATGTTTCCCCTGAAGCCACGAATTAGAATATGAAGTTTACCATAACAAGGGTGAACATCAGGCCAGGTCAGATTCCCATCTTAGAGTGAATCGAGATGAGAAATGTGGATAAGAGGACGCCGAAATGGTTGAGGCAATCATTTATGGTGCTCAAAGCCAGCTTAAGGCTGCTACTGATTAGATTGATGGAGAGATGAGAGGGAAAAATATACCCTGATAAAGACCATTTCATATGCAGTTTCATTTGTGATTGTGAGTAGTCCAATTTTTCAACAGACTTTTATTTTGGCTTCAGACAATGCGTAGCTGGCGAGAATGTGAAGTGAATCATAAATTTCAGATAATTTCAAGCTGTTTCCTAACCACAAACACTTAAATATTTCCTAGATTTGTGAAAAAGGTTATTTTCCCCTTTCCCTTTTCCACTGAAAGGGTAAGAATAAACAGAGACTGACATGGATATAAAGTTCGGAAACTCAGTCCTTTACACATCTGCATGCTAATCTTCGCTCACATAAATTGGGAGAAGAGGAAAATGATACGGCTTTCACCTTTCACAATGATACCACTAATTTCTTTTTTTTTTTTTTTTAATTTCATTCACAAAGTTATTGATTCACGAGGTGCATAATAAAATAGTTCTATCAATTCTTATAAATTTCACATTTTATTTTTTAAAATTAAAATCTAAAATTTCAATAATAAAAATATAATTTTTTAATTATTAGAATATTAGTAAACAACAACACAATTAATTTTTAAATATCTTAATCGATCAAATTTTGCACAAGTGTATGTAACTATTAGACTGTAATTAATCTAAACTATAAGATATATAGGGAAAGAAAATGAAACAGGAAAATTTACATGTAAATCCAATTAAACGAATAATTTTGTAAATACAAATGTTCAAGGGAGGTTTGCTTCATTCCTTTTGATTACAATTCGAATCCTTTGAGAGAGTCCAGAAAGGTAATTTCTCGTGCTGTAGTGGTTCCGCGAAGGCTTACTAAGCCCTCGACGACAAGCACTATCTACACACACACACACACACACACACAAAAGAAATTACTTTTTTTGCATTTTATTGCACACAAGTCTATATTATACCATCATATAATTGCTAAAAACAAATTTCTAATTTTTATATCTAATTACAATTATTTGTTTAAGAATTTAAAATATAACATTATTATAATAATATAATATATAAATTCACATTTAAAACTCATTAAATTAACTATATTCATCTAACTTTAATGAGAAATATATAATAAACTGACCTCAAATTGACCATTAGATTTAGCATAAAGAATAAGTAAATTGCTTTTATCTTGTGCTACAGAAACGAATAAAAACTCCACTTGCTTCAAAGACAACCGTCCTCTCTCTCTCTCTCTCTCTCTCTCTCTTTCCCTCGCTGCCTTGCTCGCGGATCTTTGCCAATGGAAATTCCGTCATTCCTTATTATCACCCCCATATTATTGATCACCCTGTTCATATCAACGCCAATAATATCCACGGCAGGCCCGCCGTGCCGGACGACCTGCGGTTCCCTACAGGTCAAGTACCCATTCGGCACAGCCGACGGCTGCGGTTCGCCCCGGTTTAACCCTTATGTATCCTGTTCGCCGGGCGGAGATCAGCTCCTCCTCACCACCCAAACTGGTTCTTACCCCATAACTTCCATCTCCTACACAACCTCCACCTTGACAATCAACCCCACCTCCATGTCCACGTGCACCTCCATGCATCCCTCGCCGAATTTGGGCCTGGACTGGGCCAGCCCGTTCCAGCTTGGCCCATCAACTTTCGTCCTCCTGGCATGCCCAGCTCCAACCTCCTCCCTCACCGTCAAGGGCTCACCCGTCTGTGACGACGCCTCCTCCCATCTGTGTGCATCCATTTACACGTGTCCGGCGGTAGTTGGATTTGGACTGCCCCTTTTCCCGCCGACGAACACGTGTTGCGTGTATTCGCCGGCTAATCTTAACAGCAAAGGTGAACTTGATCTCCGCGCTCTAAAGTGCATGGGGTACGCCTCGGTAGTGTCATTTCGGGATTATCCGACTGACCCGACCCGATGGGAATATGGGGTGGTGTTGGAGTATAAAAGTGGAGCTTTTGATGATTATTACATGGACGGTAAGTGTAACACTTGTGAGAGCAGTGGTGGGTTATGTGGGTATGGCCCTCCTGCCAATTCCTTTGTATGCCTCTGCAAGAATGGCGTCAATTCCACTACTGACTGCAATGGCTACAGCCTAGTTCAAGGACTCACATGGAACTCCTCCTATTTACCATCTGGTAAGTTCTTTCTCTCGTTTTGTTTTGTTTTTTTTTTTTTTTTCCGTTATTTATGAATATATATTTACTAGTATATATGTGTGTGTGTGGGTCTGTGCCAAAGATCTTTGGATAAACTTAGGTGACAAGTGTCCTCACTAAATTTTTCTTCGGTATTTTATGTGTGAAAATTTAACACAATTTTTCCCCATTTATTTCTTTATTTATTTAGTTATTTTTTTGTGGCCTCCCACTGATTTGTTCTGTCCCCACTCAAATCCCTTATAAGAGACTTAAAATATCTCTAATGTTTTTGTTTTTCAAAGATTCGAGAACTTTTCACCAATCAAAATCAAGAAATAAATTTAAGTCAGTTAAAAAAATTAATTGCCAAAGAAATTTATTTTATATATTTGAAGTCTCATAAATTATAAAACAATCGAAAAAGATCTTTACTATGAGAAGAAATATATATATATTATAGCATTGTGGAACAACACTAGAATAGAAAGAAATAAGGGTTTCCTTTGATTAGTGAATACTTTCACTTTCTTTTAATTATAGTTTTTTAATCTCTTCCTCTTTAAGCCCTAATCTTACGTCGGTAAAATTTTTTCTTGATCAAAGAGTTTTCTTTATTGATATTCAAATATTAAAACAAAAGGCACATGAAAATTTTCTCACTTTTTTCAAACATATCACCTTTTCCGTAAAATTTATCAATAATTTTTTCTTAATCCAAATGCAAATTATAAAGATTTGTTTCATGGCATTGCCAATGAAAAAATCAGATAAAATGTTTCAAAATATGAAAACTCAAATTGAAATGCTTTTTGGAAGTAGTGAAAAAAAAAAAGTTACATTTCAGTTCTTATGTATTTTTTTAAATTTTTTTATTGTATATGTCCCACCAAACGAAAAATGCTGGCTCCGCCACTAGATCGACCCAGTATACCATTATGAATTTGAAAAACATTAAAAGTAACTTAAGGCCCTATGCCAAGATCGATCGAGAAAAATGCCTGCAAGCTGGAAAGTACACGCCAATAGGCACGAAAAAGGGTAGAAAAAAAAAAAAGAAGAAAAAGAAAAGATAATGGTAAAGAAGGAATATGCCAATGCTAATACACATAAGATCGCTGCTAGGGCACCATTTGATGGGTGGACGGCCAAGTTACTAGGGGAATAAAGCTTCGATGAATAGATTGCACTTCATCGAGGGAATAGTTTGTATATAACTTTATTTTTTCAACGTAATTCAAAGAGCTCTTTACATAGATACTCTCCAGGGAATTTATTGTTGGGCATCTTGGCTGGACTAGCTGTCCTTGGAATGGCTCGTTAAATAATGTGGCTGTCAAAAGGTGAGGTCCTTCCTTTTCTTTTATTCCCTTCCTCTTTTTTTTTTTCTCTTTATCTTTTTTTTTTTCCCTCTTTTTCCCTCTTTTTCCCTCAACTACTTTTTGACTAAGTAAGCTTCTTCTTCTTCTTTTTTTTTTTTTTAATGTATTACATTTTGTTCCCCCTTTTTTGGGGATAAGTAATGAAGGAAAAAGACTTCAAAAGGTGCGAAAAGCCATTTGTGTAAATTCGATGCGATCTAGTGATTGAGAGACTGCTTGTTGTCATGTCAAAAGTCATTAATTTGAATTTTTATCAAAAACTTGGATTAAGGCTAAATGTATAATTACAGTGACTACAATTCTCCGTAATGAAATTATAAGGGACCACTTTTTGTACAGAGAGATAAAGACAATAATGCACAAGCATCCTATGCATCCATCTATTTAGTACAATTTCAAAAATATTTTTGAAGTTTGCATTTCAAAATATACTATTTCTCTCGTGTTTATTTTGAATATTTAGGTCCATACTTTTATTTTATGCCCACAATTTTATCAGCTTGACAAATTGTTAAGCGAATAATAAAAAGAAAGCGTTAAATTATGCAATAAAGAAATTCTGCATCCTGATACCCACATTTTTTTATTTGTACGGTTTGGCCTATATAGTTTATTTTCTGCAAACATTCTGGCTTCGTAAGGACAGACGTGTTCAAAATAATACTTTTGTAGACCGAAGCCGTTCAAACTACAAACCTGGGGTGTATTTTATGATTATACCTTCTTCTTTCGTTTTTTTTTTTTTTTTTGTTTTGTTTTCCTTTTAATTTTTCGAAGCTGCCGTCGGCTTCAATTGGGTTGCCACTCTTACGCAGTCAATGTGTTGCAATGTGGAGAATGAAATTAAAGCACAACTGCCAGAAATACGCATTTCATTTTTCTCCCCGACTTCAGAATCAGCACTCAGATGAAAGCAAGTTATTTGTGTAAATCCTTCTGTAAAGTGCGTGTTAATGTTGCATAAATAATGCGTATATATTCCCAAACTTTCTATACTCTGCAAGACAGGCTTGAAGGAAAAATCCTCAGCAGGGAAAGATAAGCTTAATGGAAAAATCTATGGCTGCAGACACCTATCGTATCCATGATTTTCGGGAGACATTTCAATTTGCTTTCCCGGTGTTGCTTGCACGATCAACTTGCTTAGGTGCAGGGAGCGCATCAATTAGGAAAGATTTCAGGAGCTTACATAGCTCCTTAGGCTTCTCTGCATTGAGAGCATGCCCCGCATTCTTTATGATCACTAACTCTGCATGCTCACCGATATGCCTGCATTGGAAGAAGAGGAACCATCATAACAGAGATCATGGCTGATAACTGGGAAAAGCAAGTTATGAAAATATAATGGACTGCATATGATGTAATAGGGGTTTCAGTTGTTCAAAAGTAGATGTTTTTATTTGCCCCCCTCCCCGAAAAAGGACAGATCCTTTAAAATTTTCATGTAATTGAAGTGACAAACTTTGAATATGGTAACAACTAAGCTAAACGAGCTCTCGGGAGCAACCTTTTAAGTCTATGTGCTAATTCCAAAGGGAAAATCTGGTCATGATCTCCCCAGATCAGAAGTGTTGGCTGCACAAAGAAACGAGTGTGATTTTGAGTTGGTCCCAAAACAAAGGAGGCAAACTTGAATGATATATCTCAGAAGATATGCAGCTGATGCTATAGCACCTGGGTTATTTTGGGAAGATCAGACAGCTTTCTGCCCTTGTGCAATACTTGGATCAGTTCTTTCTTCTCTTGACGGTACTCTGTACACATCACCTACCAGCACATGCAAATTGACAAGAACAATTTTAAACCTGAAGCAAGATGAAACACTCTCCACTTTCTTGCAACACTATAAAGCAATAATAATCACTATCCATGCTGCCAAGACAAGTCGCACCATGTGTGGAAAGGTGCAATGTTTGATCACCAAACTATTGTTGAACAGCATCCAGTTATGTACATTCATGCAAATTATAACCTTTGTCCCTCGAGGGACCTGCTGAAGTGAGCCTAGGTCGTCTTGATTTTTCCAGAATTAAACTGTAATACATTAACAGATGAAAAGACCCCTAACTCTAGCAGGCATACAATACTCATTGTTTAATAACGTTCTTCCCATTAGAAATTTCTATTTCTTCTTCACGGTACACAAAGCCTCGGAATAAAAGTACCATATGTCTGTCAATGGATGTTGGGTGAAAATTCATTAATTTCTACAGCAAAAGCAGCACTGTACTAGCACAAGCGAGTAAATGCAGAAAAGGCTATAAGGAGCTCATTTGATTCTTGGCGTGCAGACAAATGAAACTCTTCGATATCTGTGAGCATAGTCAGATGGAACTTCCATACAAGTACTCCTTTGCCTCTCTAATGAAACTTTTAAAAAAACAAAAAAAAAAACAAAAAAAGCTACAGGAAATTTATTTAACTGCTGACAAGAAAGCAATAACTCTATCGAGAAAAGAAATTCTTATTTTAAACACCACAAAAAAATAAGCAATCGATGTAATTCCTAAAGAAATGTGAACCGAAGGCCACACTATTCTACATAAACTGCAGAACAGATCATCCAATGCCACTTGAACTTAGTTTTGATTTTATAGAACTACCACAATATTCTCATGGTTGCCACCATAAACATGGGTTCGTACGTGCAAGATCTTGTAACGCTGACCAGCGAGGGCCCCGTACCTGATTAATCCAGATCCACTGACTCAACTGTTAATTGGAGGTGTACAGTGTAGCGCCAAGACAATAGATGGGGATTCAAAGGCAAGCATATGTAATTTTCTCATAGAAAAGAACACCACTCGTGAATAATTCCGTTCACGTTTACGGATCAGTTGAGGCGACAATCACAAATGCTAGCACGGTGATTTCTCCATCGCACAACAGAACAGAGATGTTAAATTTCCAAAGCTATTGCGATCACCCTTTTGAAGCTCAACCCCTAATTTGGACAGCCAGGCATGTCTGTGTGCCTGATAACTATAGAAATGTAAGCATCTTTTAAACTGCAGGGGCCTCTTTTTCATGTTAAGCAAGACATTTGCAAAGCATCTTCAATAAACATTATCAAATCCAAGCCAAAATACTACACGAAAGCAAACCGTGAGGCTATGACTCTCCAATTCAAATCCCCACCCCCACCCCCACACCCACCCACCTCCCAAAAATTAGCATTAAACGATCCTCAATTCACACACACCAAGTTTGAAAAATCAAGATGAAAAAGAAACAAGTGCAGGACAGAACAAAGCATATCTTGGCGCTGAACAACGACAATCGAAGTCTGACCTCTATAAAATCGTTGGCGAAACAAGTCGGCAGGTTGGGCGGAGGTTTATGAAACGACAATCGCAACAACTGTCCGACTTTGTCCGGAGTTTGCGGCAACAGAATGCCGACAGCCTCGTCGACGCTCTTCACTTTAAGCATCCCTTCCTCCGCGTCCTTCTCTTCAATGCTCACCCCGGCGCACGCCAGCACCACGCGGCCCACGCGCTCCTTGTACCGGGCAGCCATGCTGTACGCCACGAACCCGCCGTAGCTCAGCCCCGCCACGTCCATCTTCCCGACGCCGTGTGCGTCCATGAGCGCCATGACGCACTGCGCCTGGAACGACTCGGACCGCTCCCGCCGGGTCGTGTAGGAATCGCCGAAGAAGAGTAGGTCCGGCACGTAGAGGTTGAACTTGGACCTCAGCGAGTAGATGAACTCGTTGAACTGCCACATCGCGTTGGCGCCGAAGCCGTGTATAAGTACCAGCGTTGGCTTCGACTTGACGTGAGTCTTGGGGACCCAGCAGTGCATGATTGTGCCGCCGCCGCCGCCGAGATCGGTGGTGCATGATTTCAGGCCCGACTTCGCGAAGGAGTACCGGTAGCAGGAATCTGCGGTCGCTGTGCAGCTGAAGCACTTGGCCATGTCCTCCTATTCGGTTATCTCGGTGGCGGATAAGGGACCGTTTGGACGGCGCCTTCGATTTTTATTTAGCAGCTCTATATTTGATATCCCAAACCAAACAACTCCTTTCCACGTGATATTTGTTTTGGAAAAAGAGTCAAGGTGACGGTGGTTTGGGAGATTTTGGTGGACAGGGCTGGGGGACTTGCATAGATGACGTGTTCCTATTTTTCTCTCTCTCTCTCTCTCTCTCTCTTTTTAAAAAAAAAATATTATTATGTATAAATAGATAAAATGATAAAAATATATATATTTATTTTAGGTATGGAAAAAAATTTGAGAAACAAATTAACAGCCGAATTGAAAGACCGGCCAATTAGTCGTCGGAAGGCCTCAACGGGATTGTTATTTTTGGAGACTTTTCCACACAATGTGTGTTTTTTTTTTTCTTTTTTTTTTTTTTTTGTTTTTGGACTCTGGTCAGTCAAGCCCGCGGGGCAAATTCAGTGCATCTCATAAGCACCGTTGCTGCCTGTCAGATTCTTCTTATCTTTAATTTTGATTACAAAAAGAGTTATATGGAAACAAAAATTGAATGCAAAAATTTGGTGTGAATTTATATCACTAGATTTTAATTATTAATTATAATTACTGCGCACATTTAATGAATAATAAATTAATTATAATTAATAATTATAATTAAATGATGTAAATCTGTATTTTATTTTTATATAAACACAATAAAATCTTTTTTATTATATATCAAAATACTAAATAAAATGTACAGTAAATTGTGATTCTAATAAAAAAATTAATTATGTAATAACACAATAAAGAAATATGTAAAAGATTTGTGGTTATTTATCTATTCATATGTTACACTTTCGGGGCAAATTCAGTAAATCTCATATGCACTGTTGTTGCCCATTTATTTATTTTTTTAATCTCTAATTTTGATTACAAAAAAGTTATGTGAAAACAAAAAAAGAACGGAAAATTTTACCATAAATTTATATTATTAAATTTTAATTATTAATTATAATTATTATGTTATTTAATAAATAATAAATTAATTATAATTAATAATTAAAACTAAGTGATATAAATTTATATTTAATTCTCATAATAAAACTCTTTTAATTATATATCAAAATACTAAACAAAATTTACAATCACTTGTGATCATAATAAAAAAAATTAATTATGTAACAATATAATAAAAGATATTTTAAAAATTATACTTATTTATTTAATTATTATATTATTTTAACCTTCTTTTTTTTTTTTTTTAAATCACGTGGATCACATTACTCTAACAACATCTATCAAGTTTTTCCAATAATAAAATATACAATTTTTGGTATTTGTTATATTTATTTATTTTTATATAAATAAAATTTATTTAATTTTTATTATAAATAAATTATATTTCAAAAAATTCAAATAAAGATTTCCATAATTTTTCTAGAAGGCAATCATGGTCACAGTCGCATCGGTCTTTTTTTAATTTGTTCAAATAAATATAATTATTTTTTATATTATATATATATATATATATAATATTTTATTTTATTTAAATCAGTCACTTTTAAATTTACCTAAATTTTCTCATATTATAATTTCGGACTACTGGTTATTCGCGTGTATCTCTCTCCGGACGCTGGGGAAGAAGACTACTGGTCTTTTTCTTTGGAGCTTTTGGCATTTAACCATCATGCCTACTAGTTATTTTATATAGATTTTTTTTATCTAATTTTAAATTTAGAAAAACAATTTCAGTACACATTTAATATAATATGCTAAGTTTATATTAGCTATTATAGCGAGAAGAATCCAGCAATACCCACAGATTTATCCTGCATTCGGTGGGAGCTTCACTCTTCACTGTAATCTCTTCCATTGCCTCTGGTTTATTCCCAATTTCACTTTGCTCCATCTCTACATGTAACTCTTGGAAGACCGTAAAACAAGGACTGTTGGAAAGAGCAAACGCAGCCACACTTCGCTCACCACAGCAGGTAACTCTCTCTTTGTTGCATCTGGGCCATTGTACTCTTTGACCTTTGTTAAGTTAGTCGTGGACGTGTACCACAACGGAAATGAGGATTTTTGCAGCTTTAGATACTTAGTTAGCCAGCTTATGTGGATAAAAAAAGGAAAGGTGACGAGTAGTTGGGACTGTCATTCGAAATAAGAATTGGGTCTAGGTTAATTGTTAGTCTCTTTGCCAGACTCCAGGCTGTGCAGGCTTTTTGGTCTGGTGAGAATGCAATGGTTTGGAAGTCCTCGTGGGCTAGCTTGAATCGCATACAAGAACAAGGTTTATAGTTTTTGATTTCCTTTTTGTTTCTAGTGTGGTCCCAGCCGACTTGTCCAGCTGCATTTGGTTGAAATGTTGATAATTATGGCGTGCTTATGAAGCGGCTTCTTAGTCCCTGGTGTGGCTGGAAAGTACAACATGCACCCAGCTAACGCAAACTCTGAATTCTTTTTTTGACGTGTAAAAACCGATCGTGCCGTAGGGTCGTCCTATTATTTTATGTTGTACTTCGGCACGACCCACCTTTTGTTTTGTTCTTGTTTTTGTTTTTGTGTTTTTTTTTTCCCAACAAAAATCATTTTTGTTAATATTGCAAATGGTCCCTACAACAAATACCCAGCCCATGCAAGAAGGCACTCTGGTACGACCCATTGTCTTTAGGGCATGTTTCAAAATTCAAAAAAAAATAAGTTTTGGCACAAGTGGTATGGGGTCAGATACTATAAACCCATGTTATGTCATATTTTGTGCCCTTCTTCATGCCCCTTTTATATTGCGCTTGGACTAGTTCTTGTACTTCGTACTGAATTCATAATTTGAAAAAAAAATAATAATTAAAAAATGTATATATATTATTCTTAATATTTAAAAAATTAAAAAAAAAAACAAGTAAGATTTATAAATAATTCATTCCAATGATGATTAAATTGAAAAGAGCTACAGGGAGAACAACCAATAACTAGGATTTATGTAAAAAAAAAAAAAAAACAGAGAGAGAGCAATATCTTTATAGAGTAGAAAAATTGAAAAGAAAAGGTTTATTTATTTATTTATTTATTTTAACCGTTGTAAGCAACTAGCGAATTGTGTCCCGATACTTGTGAGAAACGACTACATCTGGGCCTCTCTTTGCTTACGAGCAACGGCTACGAAAAGAGTTTTTTAAAGTTTTTGGTTAAACTTCTTTTTTTTTTTTTGAACAATCTAATTATTCTCAAATATCGTGGGCACGACTGTTACCGTTCATTGCGAGTCGTGCCAAGGCACAAGGTGTATTGGGTCAACCTGGGCCCAAGGGTAAGTTGTGTGGCCCATAAAGAAGGACTGTGTACTGTTCTTGCAACCACAAATCAGCAATCTTCTATCTTATAATTGATTTCCCCAGGTTTGAAAGAAACAGACCCTTAAATCTGTTTCTTTCTTCCTCTCTTTTCCTTCTTTCCTTTGCACATCTAAATTCCAACTACAAATATAATCCCAGTCTCTCAATGTTTCGATTTAGCCACTAGTAAGCCCCAGAATTTACAGCCACCAAAATGAAATCTTTCCTAAAATCTTAGGATGCGCCGCCATAGGTGCCAGCTGTCGCAAATTCATGGTGACGATATTTGGCTGGCATCAACTATAAAGATGGTTTTTATAATAGCTTTGAGATTTCGTAAATAAATTCACTTCTTTTGTGAAAGGATGGTAAAAATTGTACAAAAATTTCACGATTAAAAGATTAAATATAACGCAACTTCAAAATCAATCTAGAAGGCACCGAATTATCTTTCTAACAGATACTAGATGTAATGTTTTCCTAACAAATTTCATTGTCGCTGAGGTTGTTTACAGATGGAATTGAGCGTTTTTTTTTTTTTTTTTTTTGACCATATTTGACATCTAAACCGCTAATAGCGGGGCCTCCATAACTTAATTCACAACTGATCTATCAATTTCTGTGAACCATTCATGATAACGCAACGGTTGTGGATTAGTTGCAAAAGCTTTTGTGACGGATTGAGACGCATGGAAGCTAAAAATTAAAAAAAAATAAAAATAATAATAATAATAATAAAATCGGTGAGGGTGACTTAAATAACAACGTATGCAGAATTATAAGGAAGTATAAAGACTGAATTTTCTCGGAAAAGCTGAGAAATATAGACAACAACCAATCAAAATGAAAATGTTGAGATATAAATCAAAGGATAACAGCTTCGGCCATAAGTCAACTAGAATTCTCATTTACTCCCAATTGAGGAAAAGAGGAGTTTATGTACGGTGAAGATAGAACACACTTGCTTCCACACTGGACAATGCACGGATCAATATCAGTAAAAATATGATTTGGATTCCACACTTGCTTCCTAGGAATATCACATACAAGCATTCAGCCCCCATCTTTGTTTTCTTAGGTGAGAGCATGTTTAGAACCATGTAGGAGATTAAATTTTCTGTGGGTACTCCATTGAGAAAAAGAAGAGTTCTTGTCGGCACGCTTACACATGCACACCCACTGTAATTTTTGGCAGAAGGTATCTGTCCACGGTTACTATAAAAAGCAATCATTTTCCTTTATCATTCATATATTTTTTTAAATTATTTATTTACAACGAATAGGTTAGTTTTTGGAATTTTTAGTAATCCCAAATCCGCAACTAATCCGCCTTGGATGGTTTGAAACAACTGAAAATTGCTTGTGTTTGTTCTTTCCTTGGTTTCGATGGGTGCAGATTCCTGTAAGTTGGATTGGGCAGTTTTTTGACAGGTTAAGTCAATTGTGAACACTTTTAATTATTACAGTCAAATAGTAAAAACTAATATAATGTTTAACAAAAATTACTTTAAAAATTTTTTTTATGAATATTTTTTTTTTCTACAAACAGACAAACCACTCTGTTCTTTCTTTCTTTCTTTCTTTCTTTCTTCTTTTTTTTTTTTTTTAATTCCTTTGGACATCTAAATTCCAACTAAAATACAATCTTAGTCTCTCTCAATACTTCGATTTAGACATTAATTAAGCCCCGCATTTTACAGAAAATTTCCCAAATTCATGGTAACAATGTTTGGAGGCATCAATATTAAAGATGGTTTTTATAATAACTTTCAGATTTCATAAGATAAAATTTACTTCTTTTGTGAAAGGATGTTAAAATGTACAAAAATTAACAATTAAAAGATTAAATATTTGACGAGATGATTCCACTTCAAAGTGGACGACGTGGTAGTGGGCTACGATATGACACTCACAAAAAGCTAAAAGAATGAAAAAGAAATGGAAAATCAACCGTCCAACGAGAAGAAACTACACGATTGACCATGGAGTGACTTCTAAATATGCCCAAGTAATAATTACCAGCCCCGCCACCCGCTAGTCGCCACGATTTGATTTAACGTCTTTATCACATGCTGTTTGTCCCTTGTTTGTCTTGCTGCCCACTCGTTAGGCCATACCAACCTTTGGAAGACTTTTCAATGGACGGCCAATCATATTAAACTACTATGAATGTGTTTGTATCAATCGTGCTTGTCATTTGGGTCTGTGAATGCAAGTCCTCCTGGTCTCCTTCTTTTTCTTTTTCTTTTTCTTCTTTTTTTCCTCACTTTTTCGACCCTAAAGAAAAAACATCGTAAAAATAATATTCATCATTTTCATGAATTTAAGTGACAAATTATTTATCATCATTTTTATTTAATTTTTTATAAAAAAACAAAATATTCATCACGTTTATAATTTTAAATAAAAAATTAGTTATTATCTTTTTAATTTAATTTCCCTCGTAAAAAGAACCAACTATTCAAGTAAGATAATTTCTAACAGGACTCTCTTACACCCAACCACAATGTAACCAATTTGAAACTTATTGATATATTCACTTATAAATCTCTTTTTATTTAAAAAAGAGAAATTATCTGAAAATTTTAAATTAAAATCAGAGTAAAAAAAAAAATATACTAAAATACTATTAAACTCTCACTTTTAGTGATAATCTATTTTGTAATCTTAAAAAATTTGTACTATGAAAATACTATATACACGTGCGTTTTTTTTTATATAAAAAAAGGTAATATTGTATATTATGAGATTAATTGCACATTTGTGGTATTTTGATAGTGTCGTTTTATTCGCATTTTTCTTAACTTGGCGTAATGAAACTCTTTACCCGATTCAGACTTCAAAGCCTTAATAAGCAAAACTGAGTTCATGTCCAAATGGTTTACCCACCGAAAACGAAAGTCCTAAAAAAGTGACAATTGTAGCGACAAAGCACACTTGTAAACTACGCTTTAACTTTTTTTTAAGATTTTATGCTAAGCAAAGTAGATTTTTAATTTGAAAATTGATGTGCTTCTAAATTACAATAACCAATATGGCATCGAAATAAACTAAACAAAGAACACATAAAAAGCAAGCCGGAGCAAGTGGGGGTGTCAGCAGACGAAGGAGTTCAGCCTTGCCACTCAGTTGACCTACTCGGCTGCCGGCCTTCCCCCATTCCATTCCAAGAACATAAATCATAGACCCATTTAAAGACAAAAGGTCCGACGGAAATCCCTCTGTACCTGTTCCCAAAATTTTTTCACTTTCTACGAGTCGACGAGGCATTGGAACGCCGGCTCTCCGATGCAGGCTTGGCGTAGAATATCTGTACGTGTTGGTGCCAGCTTGAATATTTTACATCCCACGTGAGTTTTAATGCTGCGGGTAAAAGTCAGACAGGAATATGTATTTTTCAATGACAACTCCAATGCCATCGAAATGTCTATGAACCTCTCGGGGTTTAACAGTAACTAATGTGTATTTTTTTAAAAAAAAAATTCTAATTAGAGTTTGAATTTTTTTTTTTTTACAACGTCTCCTTAATTTTGAGAAAACTGAAGAGATTCATTGTCGATGCATAGTTTAATTTTAAGATTAATACGTGGTGATTGGATATGAAAAAGATTAATTCAAAATTATTATTTAATGGTAAATTTTTAAATAAGAAATTAGATTGAGACTTTAACAGTGACCTTTACTTGAGCTTTCAAGAACACCGATCTTTATTTTTTTTCAAGTCAAAAAATTATATAAAAAAAATGTCTGTTAAAGTTGGTTTAGACTCCTCGATTATAACGCATAACAATTACGTTTTTTGAGCAAATTCTTGGAAACAGAGCGCTTAATCAGTTGGTACATAATTCATTTCTGTAAAATAATAATAATAATAATAATAATTTATTGAATTTAGTGAAAATATGTTTTGTTTAGTGGAATAAAATATGTTAATCTAGGACCATGTATCCTATGTTAATATAGGGTTCATATTGTCAAGCAAGAGTGTAGCTTTTCCTCTCTCTCTCTCTCTCTCTCTCTCTCTCTCTCTATATATATATATATATATATATATATATAATTTTTAATTCTTCAAGTTCTAATTCTTTTGGTGGCAAGTTACAGAATTCAAAAGTGAATTTTGAAACGCATTTCTCTAACAGGAATAAGCATACCAACAGCCGTCCAAAGTAGAAAACTGAAAAAATCGTACTGGACATTATCCTATTGTTGCAGACTTGTGCCTAATTTTGATGCGAAAAGAGCAGGCTGTATATAGTAATATATAATAATGTCATATCACTCGCGCTAATTAAATGATTAAAAAATTTTAATTTTTATATTATAATTAAAATTTTAGACTTTTATTTAAATATTTGAAAATCATTTATGATTTTTACTGATTATTATAAAATTTATTTATTTTTATAAATTTAATATAACGATATAATTTATTGTATAATATAATTATTTTAATAAGATAGTAAAGTATTGCTTTTATTATTTTATTTTATTAAAGGAAAAGAGTGTAATAGCATTAACACAGTGAAACCTGGTTCACCCAGAGACAGCCGGAGAGTCTGTTTCCTGGAAAAGAGAGAGCAATAATTGGAGGGCGACTTTTATCCACAGAGCGCTCGAATACCAAACACGTGCACTTATAATTTCAACTCCATCCTTCCTGTTTTTTTTTTTTTTTTTTTTTAAATATCTAAATTGTTCCTCTACTTTTTCAATTTAAGATATAATCTTTATTATTATTATTATTATTATTTATATTTTTTTCTTGGTTTCGTCTCCGTCAGAAAAATTTAAACAGAGTTAGTAGGCTTTTAAAATTAAATATAAAGTAAAAAAAAATGTTAATTAGAAATTAAAATTTATAAAAATTATCAAATTTACAAATTATTTCCACACTCTCTGACATTAAAATCATTATTTTAGAAATAACGCACTTGGATTCTCGGGATTTTCAATTCAAATTTTAGGCCTTATACCATTTACTTAATACGCGTGTCACGAAGATATATTAAGAATATCAATTTTATGTAAATAATTTTTTTTAAAAAAAATTTGATTTTAATTCTTTTAAAGAAGTAACTAAAGGTTTGCTCAAAAAAAAAAAAAAACTAACTAGCGGATTTATTATTATTATTATTATTATTATTATTATTATTTATATAAAAAAAAGGTATGGTCTTAAAAAGTGAGGACATAAATGCATGAATTTTGAAACGCTGCGGAACAAAAACACTCGGCATTTTCAAGGCTAAAAACACTTACACTAGGATCTCTGACTAAAGACCAGAGACAGGAAAGGGCAAAAGAGACCAAAAGGGCAAGACAAGGAAAGTAAAGGGACAACTTGCAGCTTGGACTTTTTTATCGGTCAGGGAGTAAAACAATGAGTGATAAGGAAACTTGGCTTTGCCTGGCCAACACAGCTCGATCAATCCTTCAAAGAATCAAAGGAAAGATTCAGAGCCGCAATACTCGGGTTTTGGTACACACAAGTCCAATCAAGCCTGTTTGTTAGACACTTGCCCCCCTTGGAAATTTCTTGTATTTCTCCACCGTCCCGGTCCTTCTATCTATCAAAGGTAATATCTTTTTACCCTTTTCCAGTTAGTTGTGGTTTGCTTTCTCAGTTGCAGGTCTCTGTGCTTCCTTCTTTTGGTTTTTGGGTATGGATCTTTTCCTTTTGGGGTTTCTTAATTTTCGAGATTGTAGCTTGTGTTTGTTATCTTAGAAAATTTGGGAAGCAGAAATGAAATTATTGAATGTTGGCTTTCAATTCTGGTCTCAGCTACCAAAGGATGATCGGATCAGTTAAAACTTTCCCACAAATTCTCTCGGTTGCTCAAATTTGCTGCCTCTCTTTTCGGAGATTTCTTTTTCTATTTCGACTTTTTGCGTTTAATTCTTTTGATATTTTAGGGAAATTGTTAGCTTTCCATTAATAGTGTGTTGCAATGTAAGGGTGGAATCATCGACTGTCCTTTAATAATGGCAAGCAACGCCGAGCATTGGGGATTTCCGCACCATTCATTTTACAGAGACATGTTTATCATGTTTAAGTTGCTAATTAGTCTAGAAATGCTAATCTTGTCTGTTCATGCAAGTATTGGTAAAAGCTTAGACTAACGTGCACACAGATGCACACAAAGGTTGTTATGCCCAACTCTTTGTGGTTACTGCTGGATATATCCTTAACGTAGAGTTCTCTTTTTATTGGCCTCTCCAATCATTTGTGTATCTTGACACAGGCACAACTCAAGGAGAGATTTCTTTGCTCGGATGGATTTCACGCTTCCCCATCCGGTTCATCTTTCATATGTTTCAACTAAATGATCCCTTGGGTTGGTGTACTCAAGATGAGGCTGTTCTTTACAGTTGTACTACTGGCTTGTCTTCATTCTATTGTACTATCTGATTTCCAAGGTACAGTGGTCTTTAGTTGATGTGCTAAGAGAAGTAGTATCTGCCAGATCACTTTCTCGACCTCACTCTCAATTATTGGAGCACTATTTGCATGTGGTGCATTTGTGCTGGATTTTCCAATGGGTTATACTTGTTTGAAGTGAGAATTTTCCTAGCATATGCACACTTGTGTCTGGGAACACATAAAAAGCAAGGGCAACTTTTGTATCCTTGTTTGCTTCCAAGTTTAATTTGAACCCATGTTTGGTTAATGTTCGCTTGGCAATTTGTAACTTGGAACATAGGAAATAGTTTTCTCATGCTATAACAAAGATGATTTGAGGTATTAAGCCCATTTGTGTCTTTCATTTTATGTAGTGAACGCATTAATTATGTCTCTCTTATGATTCATTTGGTTAGGTATTTGGTTCAGTTCTATTTGTGCTTGACTTTTCCTCTTTTCTAGTCCCTCCCTCCCTCCTTCTCCCTCTCTAATGCAAAATATGCTTTTTGACATTCATTTAAACAACAAGAGCAATAGGCATTTATATTTCATTCAATTCATATGCTGGCATTTGGCTTTGTCAAGATTCTCTTTTGGAACCAATCAAAGCAGTGATATGGCCATTTGATTAGATGGTAATTCTTCATCTTTTGCTCTCAGGAGATGCTCTATATGCATTGAAGACGTCAATAGGTGCTCCAGCCAACCAGTTGACTGATTGGAACCAAAATCTGGTTAATCCATGCTCGTGGTCAAATGTTTTTTGCAATGAAAATAATTATGTCACCTCTGTGTAGGTTCTCTTTAAGTGATTTCATGGTGACTTCATTACCACATATTTTTATCATAGTATCAATATAGATAAAATGACATACATTCTCACTTTTTCACAGGACATTGTCTGGCATAAATTGTTCTGGAAAGTTGACCCCAAGAATTGGAGTTTTGAATACTCTCATTACACTGTATGTATGGAGTATGATGTAGATATCAATAGATGCTCTGATGCATGTTATTAAACATTTCCTGGTACATAGATTTCTTGTGAGCCTACTTCTCTAATAAGGTTGGGAAGGTGAAAACTCCTATCTTGCGTTAGATATGATGCCATACTTGAGGAATTTGCTATTTATCGCTGTAAAAGATTATGTACCCACTAAATAATTTGCTCAAATAATGCTTAATGCTTTCCTAATACGGAAACGTGTTGTAGTTTTTACTTGCTTTGACACCAGTTTCTGCCCACTCAGGGGGAGGGTAAAGAAATATTCACTTTGTTTGTGTACTCATCTATGGAGAAGGAGAGAGCAATGAGAGCTCAACAAACAATAATGTTTATTGGAATTAGAAAATTTTGTTTGCTGTTCAGTATACTTTTCTCAAGTTTATTTTCTTCCTTGCAACCTATTTGATGTTAATGAATGGTCAACAAAAACTGTTCTTCAATGTTGTTGACATATAGTTCCTGATTTGGGAATGTCAAATTGTGATATTAACATCTCTATAACTTTTTAGCTTTCATTTCTTCTGTTAATTAACGGATGAATCTATATGCTCTCCATTATAGTTGGCACTACTTATCTCTTTCTGGTCTTCCTGCATGGCTAACATTGGGCTAGAAAACATTACAGAAATAATAGGGTCAAATCTAAGTGGATGGTGAGAGGAGAGAGAGGACGTCCTAGATTAACTTGAGAACTTTTACTTAGTAGGATTTAGAACAATAATATCTCACACCAAACTCAGTTTAATAGAATGATGAGAAAAGATTTATGTAGTCAATTGCAATTACACATGAGACAAAGGCTCTGTTGTTGTTTTTATTTATTTTTTATTCTAGCTTAGTCATTATAGGTTCATTAATTTTCTAACTTACATTGTGAGGACATATAACCTTTGCCCAGTTAAATTTTACACACAAGTTCAAAACTTGATGTTTCCTCTCTCTCTGTCTTTTCACATACTTTTACACATATGCCATCATATTTAAAAGTACCTTATACACTTCTTGTGTATTGTGGACACATAGGTTCACATATATTCCTATAGACACTAGTAGCACATATAAAAAATATCAGTTGAAGTTCTAAAAATTTCTTGGTTCGTAAAAAGCAAGAGAGATTTTTCATACAAATATTTTCATAGTCAACAGTGCACTAGCTGGCTATTTTTGTTAATGCCTGAATAAACATTATACTTACATGCCTTAAGGGAATGGCTTTTGGAGCTATGTTAATATAGGAATATGCACCTGGGTATTTGCAAGTACGATGCTAATATTCGCTGAATACTTTTTTCATGCAGGACGTTGAAAGGAAATGGCATAAACGGTGAAATACCAAAGGAGTTTGGAAATTTGTCAAGTTTAACTAGCTTAGATTTGGAAAATAATCATCTAAGTGGTGAAATACCATCATCCTTTGGTTATCTTAAGAAGCTACAATTTCTGTAAGTGATCTTTAAAAGCTACACTTGATGTTTTTGCTATTCCATGAGTTATATAGTTTGTTTCTCCATTCTGCATGGATAAATCTTAGGATGTGTTCCTTCCTTATTATGTGATCAGGACACTGAGTCAAAACAATCTAACTGGAGTTGTTCCTGAATCACTGTCTGGTCTTCAGAACTTGATCAGTATGTAAGTAATGATATACAATACCTATATTGTACCGGAAAATGTAGTATCATACACAAATTTGCACCCAAGGTCATATGTTTTTTCATGTCGTTGACTCTCAATTCATGTATAGGTCCGTATTAGTTTGACACTTTTTCAAGTTTCTCATGGAATGCTCAATGCCTTTCTGTTCAGTCAACTTGCTTCAAACAATCTCAGTGGTCAAGTTCCAGAGAATTTATTCCAAACATCAAAGTACAAGTAAGAACAACATTGATTACTATGCAACTCCTCGTTTTGGCAGGCATGATGTAATGGCATGTGCAATACCAATTTGTTCATCTGCTTCTTAGACTTTCTCTCATTTTTTAACTTCATTTGTTCTGGTTTCACTTATTTCAGTTTCACAGGAAACCTGTTAAATTGTGGGGAAAATTCTCCCCACCGTTGTGAATCTGACAGTACAAAGTCAGGTGATTGGATTGGTTGTTTTAATTAATTGTGTATTTGTTTCACTAATGCATTACATCTTTTCATACTCTTTTGGGCAGCTCATTCCTATCTCTCTCCCTCTTGACAGGCACTTCGCACAAGTCCAAGATTGGGATTATAATTGGAATCGTTGGAGCACTTGCAGTTGTTGTTCTTCTTGGAGGCTGCTTGTTGTTTGTTTACAAGGGCAGACACAAAGGCTACAAACGTGAATTATTTGTAGATGTCGCAGGTTTGAGTCACATTTTAGCACATAGAAGATATATGAGTGACAGTATTCAGTCACTGATACTTACTTTATCATCATAAAAATTCTTGAGTGGCAAACCCCTAAGTTAGAAGACATTTAGGCCAGTCTCTCTTTACCTTTCACCTTATTATCTATTCTTGAAGCATGTGACAAATAACCATAGTCTCTGCCCTTTTTTCAGATAATCCTAGTTCAATGCCTTTTGTTTTTTTTGAACATGTATTATCTGGGCATGTACATTAGGTGAGAAAGTTGACAAAAATTCCTAAAGAGCCAAGTCATGAAGTTTAAGTTACATATTTCCTCCTTTTTCTTTTCTTTAAATTAAGGGAAACTTGAAATTGGAAACTCCTCTTTGGAGGAGAGTTTGGGCTGTTATTCCTTGACCATATATAAATTATTTTCTGACATCATTTTCATTTTGATTAGATTTGATAATTCTGTTTATAAATAATAACCAAGAGGCCTGTTTATAGGCAGACATTAAGAAGCCTTAAAATAAAAAGATATTCAAAGATAAATAACTATAGAAGTTTCACTTAAAAACCACTAAAGAAAATTAACTAATAGCAAAATTCATAACTAAAATTTATTAAGCTCCTCCATTGTCAACTTACTAATTGGAAACATTTCTAAAATAGTATGCATAATAATAACTACCAAAAAAGTGTTGTTTTTGGTTTTGTGACACAGATAATCTAAGATGCCTTAATGCATAGAAGTATATTGTATTATATATATTTATTTCATTTTGGTTTTTTGAACTGATAAATTTGAAAGCTTCAAAATATCACTTGTAACTGGATGACAATAGTAATAGTGAATATGGTTGAATTCATTCTTTGATAAGTCTCTATATTGCTTCTGACAGGAGAAGTTGACCGAAGAATTGCATTTGGTCAATTGAAAAGATTTGCATGGAGGGAATTACAGCTGGCCACGGAGAGCTTCAGTGAGAAAAATATCCTTGGACAGGGAGGTTTTGGAAAAGTTTATAAAGGAGTGCTTCCTGATAATACAAAAATTGCTGTTAAGCGTTTGACGGATTTTGAGAGTCCTGGGGGAGATGCAGCCTTCCAACGTGAAGTGGAGATGATAAGTGTTGCTGTTCACAAGAATCTGTTACGTTTGATTGGGTTTTGTACAACTCCAACGGAACGCCTTTTGGTGTATCCATTTATGCAGAATTTGAGTGTGGCCTATCGTTTGAGAGGTACTGTTCATGCCATACCTTTGAAATAAGGTGCTAAACCTGAAAATCAATAAACTGTTAGATTTTGCACAGGCTCTATGATATGCCTGCAAGCATTAGCTAGCCTTAATCTCTTAGGTGATAATTTATGTTTACTTGAATTCAACTTCAGGTACAAGAAGCAAATAGTTGTTCTATACACTTTTTTGTGAGAGTTCTGGAGGCCCTCGGTGAGAGCTTGACTAATTCTGATCTTGTCTGCAGAGCGTAAACCTGAAGAGCCTGTTTTAGATTGGGCAACTAGAAAAAGAGTGGCTTTAGGTTCTGCACGTGGGCTGGAGTATCTGCATGAGCACTGCAATCCTAAGATTATCCATCGGGATGTGAAGGCTGCTAATGTGCTACTGGATGAAGATTTTGAAGCAGTGGTTGGTGATTTTGGTCTAGCAAAGTTGGTAGACGTGAGAAAGACCAATGTCACGACTCAAGTTCGTGGGACCATGGGCCACATTGCACCTGAATATCTGTCCACTGGGAAGTCATCTGAGAGGACAGATGTTTTTGGTTACGGGATTATGCTTCTAGAGCTTGTAACTGGTCAGAGGGCGATTGACTTCTCACGGTTGGAAGAAGAGGATGACGTCTTATTGCTTGACCATGTAAGATAACCTTGACAATTACAAAGATAAATTTTTGCCTTGCCTTCCTTATGTATCCTAATCGATGCCGGCCTATATTGATCTGTTTTCTTGTTTCTTTATGTCAAATGTGGTCAACTAAACAAGGACAATTTAGACTCCACCACTGCCCTCTTCGAACATCTTTATGCTTGAGCTTTGTCTTTTATTGTCTCTCTTTGCTTACGAAGGTCAAGAAGCTACAGAGGGAAAAAAGACTGGATGCTATTGTAGATCGCAACCTGAGCAGAAATTATGACATCCTGGAGGTGGAGATGATGATTCAAGTTGCATTACTGTGTACCCAGGCATCGCCAGAGGACCGTCCGGCAATGTCAGAGGTTGTTCGTATGCTGGAAGGGGAGGGGCTAGCTGAGAGGTGGGAAGAATGGCAGAACGTGGAAGTAACGCGCAGACAAGAGTACGAAAGACTGCAGAGAAGGTTTGACTGGGGAGAAGATTCGTATAACCAGGATGCCATTGAGTTATCTGGTGGAAGGTGACGCTACATATTTTCCTTTAATGTCGAGCGTTCCACTCTTTTGCTGGTTAGAAAGGTTAGCCCTCGATATATTCCTTCAAGCCTATCGGATGTACAAAATACAGAGAAAACGTTCTCTCGATTCCATGTACGATGATGGGCTGTAGGAATGATAAAAGAGAAGGTGGTGGTGGGGGGGGGGGCAAAAGGGGGGCAGGGAAGTTTCATCCCAATTCGTGTTTTCATCTTATAATTAATTTCCATTCTCAACGGAGAAACAGTTTATAATTTCATTTTTGTCTCCAGCACAAGATTGGCATCCTCTGCTCCATTCCATCCTCAGTGTTTCTCAGTTATAAAAAAAAAAAAAAAATGGTAATTTTTAAAGTAAATTTTTAAATTTTAAAATATTAAATTAATTACTAATTTAAGTACAAAAGACTCTAATATTATTTTCAAAGTTTAGTTTATTTTTTCTTGTTTGTCTTCGGGTAGAAGAGAATGAGCATAAAAATACAAAGACTCAAAGTATCATTAAGTTTAGTATTAGTGGTTAATAAAATTTGGATAAAAAGGAAAAATAGGACAGTTACGGGCACTCCAACATCGTTTGGTATTTTGAGTGTCTCCGTTTCCAAAACTTGCGTTCGAAGGAAAGCACAGCTTACGTAGCTGTTAGCTGTGTGGTAAATAGTAAAATCGAACGGTCAGATGAGGTGCTCTGAGAATTTCATTTACTCTGGTGGGCCACATGTTGGTTCCTTCCTACTCTCCTCTCGTGGGGCTGACTACTACTATGTGTACACATTTTTTTTCTTAGTTGGACTATATTTTTTTCTTATAATATTACAAAATATTTTTCAAAGATATCTTATTACATATGCTTTGTCTTTATCAAAAAATCATTTTAAGTAATTTTAGATATTCCCAAAATAATTTGTATAAAAATGTAGTTTAAATAATTGGTCCTTTGGATTTCAAGTAATTTTCTTAAAAATTATCGGGAAACTTTTAGGCTTATGTGATTTATTTTCTTGTTAATTCTCATATAATAATGTTAAGCATTTAATGACACATTATTGATTCGTTATATTGACTAATATTCAAATAATTTGAACAGAAATATATTATCCCTTAAAGATATCATCTAACCACAACATCTATTTAATTTGCAAAATATCAGATATTTTAAATTATGTTTTTATTTACCGCAGACTCTTTTTAGTTATAATTAAACAGTTAATTACATTTATTAACAGTAGGCCATTTAACAGAGTTGGTAATTGCAATAATAGAATTCAATAGAGCTGTTGTAACGCTTAAAACACCATACTTCGATTACAAAACTCAACTATAACAGCATAATAATTGAGTAATTATTCAACCAGGCTGTTTTTAACTCAATCTTTTTGTTTTTTTTTTTTTCTCAATTCTGAAGGCTTGAGTAATCAGTTACATGAAATTCAAAAATTGAGTAAAATGCAAGGAGCTGGAGTAAATGCGCCTTAATTCAGTAATTACTCAATTTAAGTGCATTTTATCTGCTTTTTACTCAATTCAAAACACTACACTTCAAATGTTATATATCTTTTAAAGAAAACATATTACCGCTAAGATTAACATTGATTTATTATTTATTATTATTATTTTTTACCTCCAAAATATGGAAAAATAAGATTTAATGAAGCAAAATGACGAAAAAGCTTTACGGACTATTTTGTAATTTAGAAGCTCTCCTAAGAAAAGTGTTTGTTTATTTGTCCAATGCATCCGAGAGTTTAACACCATATTTGTTTTGAAAACAAAGTGGTGGGATAAACAAAGTAGCAAGGAAAATGATCGGGAGAGACACGGGAAGGAAGGAAATGGACCAAAAAAAAAAAAAAAAAAAGAAAAAAAATCAGGAAAGACGTATTACAATACCTCATTTATTTCATAGCATAATCTTTTTTTTTTCTTTAAATGTATTTTCAGCAGCATTTCATTGTTTCCTCCCATATTCGAAAGATTTGGAAGATGAGTTTTAAATTTTTTATTTTACCCGAAATTGCTTTAGGGTAAAAAAAAAAAAGTGAATTTTGTGCAAATCTTTTTTTTTTTTTATAAAAAACCATTTTCCTTTTAGAAAACCAAAGGAAATTAAGAAACTTTTTATTATTCATTGATCAGTAACACGTCTAAAAATTCTTGTCACATGCACATACATAAAAAATTAAAAATGAATTAAAAAATAACAGAATAATTAATTTCAAATGTTTAATATAGATATTACAATTATTCTCTTCGAATTTTCATATTTTGAAATCTTTTTTATAATTTTATTCATTGTTGATACCATTAAATACTTCTTTTATATATATATATAAAGTAACTAAACAATTATTCAACTATTTATCTCTCATTCGATTACGCAATTTAAAAAAACATTAATTCAACAACTTATCTCCCATTCAATTAGGCAAATCGATTCTTGATAATATTCACGGCAAAGAAACTTTTTTTTTTTTTTTTTTAGCTGAAGCAGTTACAATGGGCAAAATCAAAGCAAAGATCAAGAGCACATGCAAAAAAAAAAAAAAAAAAAAAATGTAAAACGTGCATGTTCGTATCGATGAGCTTTCTTCAAAGATGAGCAATTCCTTTTAATTTTGAGAACAATATCACCTGCACAGATGTTTAAATATATAGTTGTCAAATTGATTATTAGGTACTATGAGCTGCGTCGAAGAGAAATTAGAGAGATAATATTCAACAAGACAAAAAAAAAGGGGGGGTTTTTTTATTGTTTTATTTTCTTATTTTCTTAGTTTGTTCTTGTCAAAATCAGGAAAAAAAAAAAAAGAAGATCATGTGGACTTAAATATGTTACACAAAGAGGCAACTTTGTAGTCACCTCTGTGAATCTATCATTGAGTTTTTGAAGTTGTCTGTCAAGTCCTTTGAGATAATTATTCTCTATACACTCTTCTCTTCATCAAGTATAAATTAAAAACAGATTCAGGCGATTGCATTGAAAACATAGTGATCAATAGCCACAAAATTTTAGAATGTGAGTTCTGACTTTGTGTGGGTTTTGATGGAGGAGAATTTTGTTGTTGGTTTTGGTTGAGGATTTTGTTGTTGGGATAGTTAGAAAGAATGAAAATGATTGGTGGGTAATATAAAAAGATTGAAATTTCATTAGAGAACGAGAATTTATTTTATTTTATTTTTAGAAAACAAATACTAGAAATGAGAATTAAAACGGTTGGCTTTTTTTTTTTTCTTTTCCAATGCTATTTCCTTGTGAAACAAACACCCCCTAAGTTAGCCAAACAAAAAACAAGTGATAGATGTGGCCAATCTATAAGAATCTAATCTTGGACTTAATCACGAGTAAGCAAATCCAACGGTGACGAGATTAGGTTGCAAGGAAGGCAACAATAGGGATGAAAGCAGGGGATGGAAGCTGATTTTGAAGAAGGGGCCCTTCCGATGAGAAAGCTCTAAAGCCCCATCCTTCTCCCACGCCGCTCCCATCTCTTTCCGTCTCCGAGAGAGTGAAGAAGAAGAAGAAGCCACCCCAGACTTTCAGTTTAAAACAAGGCCACAGCAGGTTAGCACCATCCATCCATACATACATAGATATTAGTGTTTTTGTTTCTCTTTAAAGCGGCCTGAATATCATGGACTCTCTTGGAAGCTATATTTCAATACTTACTTTGTGGGGTGTAGGGGGGGGGGGAGGTGTATTCCAAAACAGGAGAATTGGTTTCAGAAATGCTAAGCTTAGAGGATATCAAAGAAACATGTAGTTGGGTTGTTGGGTTTATGAAGCAGCAAACCATTTATATGTTGTTTTGTACCTATTGACTTGGTGGTGGTGGTGGTGGTGCTGCTGCTTCTTCCGGGTGTTGGGTGTTTTACTTGGAGGATTGGCAAATGGCATTGTTGTATATGTAGTATCCCTCGCGTTATCAAATGCTTGAAAGCCTTTTGATTTTGAAAAATGGATACATTATTCATAAATAAAGAATAGCATTTGTATGCATATAAACAATGCAATACTGGGTTATGCTGCAGGTGGCAAGCTTAATCCAAGTTTACATTTTTACATTTTTTTTTTTTTCAAGCTTGAAGAAGGATATCGAGTGCAAGCTTGCTGTGTTTGACCTTTTCTTTACTGAATATCAATTTGATGGCCATTGTAACTTGTGGAAGCACACCAGTCACTCAATGGGGTAATCGTCCTCGGTTAATGCTAAGATCATACACACCAAACAGGCTATTGACCTCTCAATACAGGTGAACACACAAACTCTCTTTTGCCCCCCCATCCCCCACCCAAAGAAAAACAAAAGTTCTTGAAAGCATCAAATCAGGCACTTTGGTTGGAATGTCTTTGTAAAACTGTGGTTGGCCTAGGAGCACCCTGTTGGCTGCTGGAACCTTAAACCCACGAATGGGCTTGATGGTAGAATTGCTGATATTTTGGACTGGCAATGATGGTGGCCTATGAATAATTACCTGTTTCAAGGTTTTCCCTTGATTTGAGGAAATAGGGAATTAGATGGTTGACTGTGTTGCATTTTTCTGAATTTTTCATCTGTATGTTCAATTTCTGGATGTTGATACTTACCTCAATAAATTCTGCCATATGAATTAGATTCCAGTAGACTCCCCATCTCTCCTGCCCCACACACACCTCCCCCCTCCCCCCCCAAAAGCCCCTGGGGCGCCCCAAACAACCCTATTTATCATTTATTCGGAGAATGGGAAGGTAGGAAAAGCAGAGTAAGGAAAAGCACCTGTATGCTACAAAAAATAGTTTCTTTGCTATTCATTTTGATGTTATGAGACCTGGCAGGCATCCTTGATGAGTTGACTCATCTGTGAGCATTGGGAATAAGCATCAATAAACATAAAAAATATACTAGGTTGTCCTTGTCTGTGCTCTGTTAAAAGGAGAGCCTTGGTGTAACCTTGTGTGTGCTCTGATCAAGCATTTTGTCTGCTATTATGCTTATAGTCACATCTGGGAGCTGGTTGAGTTCTCTCTTTAGCAGTATCTCCAAAATCTGTGTTTTTTTTTTTTTTTCTTAGAAGTCAAAGAGTTTTATTAATTTTTGGCCTTCAGCATGGAAATGGATATTTCTGTTGATTGCTACACTTGTTTTTATGTACTATGTTGCATCAGGGGCCTAAGATTTTCTTTCAATAATCTTCTGAACAATCTTTAGATTTCTGTGAAAAGGTCATTTAATGATTTTAAAACTGTTTTGCAGCCTAAAAAACAACACGAGATTATTGGCAGCACCAAGTTCAAGCTTATTCTCAAGGGATTCCCTTTGTATGGTTTCCTTTGTGAGGCCATCTCTGGCTTCACATCGATGTAGAAGGGCTCGGTTTACAGTTAGAGCCAATACTGTGAGTGTAAATAATAGTGCTATCTTTGCTTCCAGACGACAATAGAGGCAGAAATTTCTATTTTGGTTTTTAATTCTTGGATAATCAACTTCCCTATAGATCTTTGATGAACAAAATACTTTTAAGTGATAAAAAAGGCTTGTTTACTTTATTCAGGGTACTTTATTCCCAAGTGATTTACTGCTGTATGTTGTACTGAGAGGTGGCATTATTTTATTTGCAGGATTATTATTCTGTTCTTGGAGTGTCAAAAAATGCAAGTAAATCTGACATTAAAAGTGGTATGTGCACCCATGCTTCAGTGTCTATTATAATTCTATTGGGACGTAGCCTTCACTTTTCTTTGTGAAGAGTATAGGAAAGGTTTATAATTTTTTTTTTTTTTTACTCTGCCACCTTTTCTGTTCATATTTTTTGCTATCTGCCTTGACCTCTAACTTTTTCTGTCTTGTTTATGTCTACACAGCACTATGTGTTTATGTATCTCAAATTTCTAGGATCATGAAAATTTACCAGCAAGTTGGCAATAATGGGCAGAAATTGTTGCTCTGAGTGATATTTATCCAGTAATGAGGCAAGTTATAGACTAAGGTAGTTTGGAGAACATTAAAACCCAAATAATTCTATTGACAAGACCAATTCTTTTCTTCAGGTTTTCCTTCAATGAAGGATAAAGTTCAAGCTCTACCAGAATAGTGGGCATCTTAACACTTGTTAACAGTGCTCAAACTATTCAATGTACATAGAAGCTGTTGTCTGACTAGCATTGACTGACATATGTCAGCAGTGGCATGCTTGATGTGAGTACTGCCAATTGTCTTTCTTGGGGATAGGTGAATCCTTGAGGACACATGAGGATTTGAAGCTCCCAATGTCTCCCCTTGGCCCCCCAACTTCTCCTCCCCCTCCCCCCAAACAGAGTCGCGTGTTAAAGAAAAGTCAAAAGAAAAAGCCCTTCTAAGGGCCTGAGGTGGCCATTAGACTGTAGCCTAATGGTTATTGCATCAAAGGCAATAGCTAATAATTCATGACAGATGCATGAATGAAGAGGAGAAGGAGATGGGAAACATAGATGAGTAAGTTGAGGCAATAAGGCCTTCAAAGCAGCTGGCATTGACCAAAGCTGAATTGCCAAATTGATTTAAAAGTTATCATAAATACAATCACAAATGGAAAAGAAGAGCTGGAAAACAGAAATGAGTACATTTAGGGAAGCAGGCCTAGAAAAATGTTGGCATTTTCTGTCATCATTGTGCAACTCATAGAATAACTTTAGGCATGAATAGTATAGTCCACTCTAATCATAACCTGCATTATCAAAAGGCTTTAGAATGATTGAATTGATTGAAAAGTTTTCAAATATAAGCCTTGATTTGACCAGAGAAAACAGTGGAATTGCCAAATTTTGGTGCTTATGTCTATATCTTTAGCGTATGTTCTGCATGGCACATTCAAGTCTTTCCTGAAGAGAATGGTTCAGTTTCACCTCTGGGTTCTTGGAAATAAGTTTTTTATTTGTTTTCAAAGTACATCTCATTTGTTTCAGGTTGACATTCAAAAGTTCTGTAATGTTGTTGTCTCGGTATGTTGAATGGCTAAAGATTAGAAAATAATATTGTTTTATTTTGAGTTCTAGGTGTTGTAAATTACTTATATAGCTACCATAAATAGAAGTAATGATAGCTATAACATACCAAGATTTGTTCAAGGAGTCCATCTTCAACATTGTTATTTATTCCTTTGTTTTTCCCCTTGAACATTCTAACTCCCTTATATTTGTTGATTCTCAGCTTATCGGAAGCTCGCTAGGAATTACCATCCTGATGTGAATAAGTAAGTTATCTTTTGAATGAGCATGATTGTACCGTTTACTTGTGTTTGCCGCATTCTTTTCTTTGTCTTGTAGAGACATAAATTAGGTTTTCTAGGTGACAACCTTGTGTTATATTGTTCATTGCATTTGTTCTCTCTGGACTAGATGTGAGTGGTCATTCTTTTCTTACATTGACAGACTCACATATTTTTGTTGTTAGATTGTGCATGTGTGCAATGTAGCCAAGCCCATGAAGAGGGCATAATCTGGAAAATTTGAGATGTGTATCAATGTGTCAGTTGCAGACAATGGATGAGATGTACTAGAAAACAATTTTGAAGATGAAACTTATTGCCGACATTACAGATTTCCAAAATTGGCTGCTTCTCTCCTTTGTAATGCAAATATGGCACAACTTAGATCTGCTCTTGATGTTATTATTGTCTTCTGCATTATCTCTATGACTTTAACTACTATTCTCTTCTGTGCTGCAGAGAACCTGGGGCAGAACAGAAATTTAAGGAAATTAGCAATGCATATGAGGTAGAACTTAAGCTCTGTGGTCGTCCTGGCTTGTGGTTTATGATTTTGGCGTGGCAGTTTTGATGGCCATGATTACTTAGTTGATCTGTCTACGAATGTTTCCCACAGGTTTTATCAGATGATGAGAAACGATCTTTATATGACAAGTATGGAGAGTCTGGACTTAAAGGTGGCATTGGCATGGGGGTAAGATACCATTGTTGATTTCAGACTATATCTCCAGCTTCACATTGTCTTCTGCCTTTCCATGGCTTGATCCGTTGCTCTAACATACCAGGATTTCAGCAACGCCTTTGATCTGTTTGACATATTTGACATTCCCGGCATGGGAGGCAGAGCTGCAAGGAATGGAGCAGTTGATGGACAAGAAGAATTTTACGGTCTTGCCTTAACTTTCAAGGAAGCAGTTTTTGGGGTTGAAAAAGAGATTGAGATAACCCGGCTGGAGAGCTGTGGGACTTGCAATGGTTCGGGTGCAAAGCCGGGGACAAAGCCATCTAAATGTAGTACATGTGGCGGGCAGGGCCAGGTTGTTTCATCAGTGAGGACTCCTTTGGGCGTCTTCCAACAGGTAATGACCTGCTCTTCATGTGGTGGGACTGGAGAAGCCTTCACCCCTTGCAACACGTGTTCCGGGGATGGACGGGTAAGAAGAACGAAGCGCATTAGTTTGAAAGTTCCGCCTGGTGTGGACTCTGGGAGCCGTTTGAGGGTCCGGTCTGAAGGTAATGCTGGAAGGAGAGGTGGGGCACCTGGTGACCTTTTTGTCATAATTGATGTCATGCCAGATCCTGTACTAAAACGCGATGATACTAACATCCTATATACATGCAAAGTATCGTATGTAGATGCAATATTGGGTACTACCATAAAGGTCCCAACAGTGGATGGTATGGTTGATTTGAAGATCCCTGCTGGAACCCAGCCTAGTACCACCCTTGTAATGGCAAAGAAAGGTGTCCCCTTGTTAAACAAAAGCAACAGGAGAGGTGATCAATTGGTTTGTGTTCAAGTCGAGATTCCAAAAAGATTGAGTAGTGAAGAGAAGAAGCTTATTGAAGGGCTTGCTGATCTAAGCAAGGGGAAGACCACAGCCAGTCGAAGATAGTTGCCTGAATACTCCATTGCTGTGTCTATAATTTACGTTAGGGGCATCCTAGTTCATTTTCCTACCTTCTGTCAATGAAACTTTTGACAACCATTGTTGCAGTGACGATGGAAATGTAACAGCTCCAGATCAAGGTAACTGCTGCGTTGGGGGTGTTTGTGTGGTAGCAGCGGGTTTAGTCTGATGATACTGTCCCATGTTGAGTAACCTTTTCGAGAGGAACATGGGAATTAGGAAACATAAAAGCCGAGATACACATTTTATTTTCTTCTGTCATACTTACAATTGCACTTTCTATGATTTTCTGGTGGAGGGGCTGATATCTGTGGGATGCAATAATTTTTTTGGTGGGGGGAGGGGGTGGGAGGTGGGGGGCGTATTTGGATTTGTTCTCTTTGATTTAAGCTTTCACTGAGGTGCATTTATCAATTAAAATGCAAAAAATTTATAATCGCATAGTATAATGGGTATATGTAACTTAATGTAAAAGATTTCATCAAAGCAAGTTAACAAATGTATGTAAATATTATGTTCAAATTCGGTCTACTATTGGGTTTGATCAGAAATCTTTCAAAAACAAAATTTTTAAAAGGTTAGATCTAAACCATATTTTTCAAGCCATCAAATTAAACCAAATTATCCGGTATGATTTGGTTTCCCTTTAGTTTCAACCAAATCATGCACATCCTAGGCTCAACCTTTGTTTAAAGATGGAAAAGGCTGTGGCTAACTTGCTGGTCCACCATTTCTCTTGAAAGATTCATATTGAATCGACAAAATACAGTATGTTGTGGAACTCTGTTTGTTTATTACTCGGGGAAAACAACGAGATACAAGTTAAATTTTCTTTTTTTTTTTTTAATGAAATTTTAATTTTTCTTTTAATTTTTTAAAATAATCTTATAGTTCCAGTTTTCGTTTTATATTGGTTTTTTTTTTTTTTAACTGACATTTAGTTAAACCATTAAATACGATATTTGATCTAATAAAATATAAATTAAAAAATAAAAATATATACCATATGCGTATTTCTCCCTGCCTCTCTGTTCGCAACCATTCTCTCTCTTTCTTCTCCTTTTGTTGCTTCTTCCACACAACAATAGTACAATTCCCAACAGAGTAGCAAAGTTACAAGGCCCCTCTTCACCGAGTTTTCTACTTCTAAATTGCCACCATCTTTTAATAGCAAATTCCAAAGAATCTTCTAAGCATCAATGGATTACATTTGAGTTATTTCGTGAACAAAAGTCATGTTTGTAGAGAACCTTTTTCGTAAGATTTTTTTTTTTTAATTTCTTTCATTTTTTCTTTTAAAAAAATATTATTATCATGATTATTAATAGAAAATTTGTAATGAGCTTTTCTTTAATTAATTTTCTCTCCACAAATCAACTTTAGATCAAACAACAACAACAACAACAACAATAATAATAAGAATAATAATAACAATAATAATAATAATAATAATAATAATGTGGAGGAGAGCAGGTGACGGAAGAATATACTTGTATTCCGTGCTATGAGGCCCAAATTGAAGCGATGAAAGACAACGCATCCAACACCATGTACAAATTACCAATTGTGACGTTTTTATTTTTATCCTGGGACGTCATTTAAAGAAAGATGATTTGCTCTTTGCTAAAGATAATTAAACATCGAAAAAGACAATTAGACAAGGAAAATAAAAAAAAATGAACAATCCAAAGAAAAGTCTCTCAATCAAAAGTATTATAATGGTATGTAGTTGTATTCAATAGGAAAAGATAAATTGAAGCATTGTACTTCCTCTTTCCATGGACCTAAAACAAGTAACTCCTCCAACTACTTGACATTATAGTCCCCCTTTCAAAGTGGCCACAAAGCAACATTGCTTCGATAATAGGCTGCAAGTAATGTGTCTCAGATAGTTTATCATGTAATCCGTTTCAGATAGCAACTTCACCAGTGACGGATAGTCCAGTTGATTGGGTACGGGGCTTGAGAAACCTGTAACTCAAGGATCTCCCATCCTTCATTAGAACCACTAATCGCGAAGACATCATGTTAAATTTCATGAAGGAAGAAGTGGGAAGCTGCTTAAATGCTTCCACTATCGTCTTTTAACACTCTTGATGAGTTTGAACAAAAGTGTCAGGCCATTTCAGTCAGGTTCCCTCGCACATACACCGTAGGACCACTTTCTTTGCTGGAAAGTCACATGCCCCCGAGCGAAGCTAGACCATCCAAGTCCAATTTATGCAAATAAGACTGGAGGTGCCTTTAATGGCTTGACAACAGAGAACCCAATTCAGTTATCTATTTGAATTATGGTTGCATTACTGCCATGTCTGACTTGCACTTCAAGGAATTTGCCTGGGGGCTTGCTATCAGCAAGCATTCATTTTTGTGGATCCTGCCTGAAGAATATTATCAGGAGATCAATGGCAGAGGATTTCTAGCTGTTTGGTGCCCACGAGATCAGTTGCTTTGTCATCTATCGATTGCTGCTTTTCTGATACAGCGTGGATGGAATTCCCTTTTAGAAAGCATATCCAATAGCATTCCTATACTTTGCCGGCCTTTATTTGGCGAGCAACCAACAAATTGCTGGCACTCGTGCACCGTGTGGGGGATTGGCATGGAGGTCAATGAAGATGCCAAGCAAAATGAAATTGAAGCGACGAAGAAGGGGAAGAAAATGAAGGAAAAGGCTTTGGAGGGATGATCAGAGCAGAGGAAGCCACTGATGTTGGAGGTTCATCTTACAAAAATTTTGATAGGCTCATTGAGGGGTCCTACTTTGTGGTCAAAGATAAATCTGATTTAAATGGAAGCCAATATGACCAATCAAAGCCACTTCCAAAGGAAACATGAAGGATCCTTTCTTGTACTACATTTTGTTATTTTCGGGCTGTCCCTGCTGCTGGTGTAGCCAAGAGCTTTTTCTTTTTCGTTCTTCTTTCTCTTGTATCTACGTATATACTTGAATGCACTATGCATGATTCCTGTGGAACTCAGCACGTTTGGACTAACTAAGGTATTTTCCGCACACTTTAGAAGTACAAGAACTTAGGTTTTCAAATTCAGTTGTTGCATGTTTAGACTATTTGCAGTGACCAAATACTCAATGACCATTTCATTCAGAAACGTCAGTCTTTCTATAGAAAGCATCATCAAAACCCTGGCATTCAATTTGGTCTCCATGAATAATTCCTTGAACTCCAATTTCCCTCGTCAAATAGCTAGAGACAAAAATTCAGTAGCCAATAATTTCTTGATTACAGTTTGCAAAGAAAATAATTTTACATTTAATTTTTCTTCCAACCTTTATACTTGCTGTTACGGAACAAATCACACTTAAGACTAGAAATGGATTTTCAATCATCTTTTGGTTTACTTGCAAACATACTAAAGGGCCATTTTTATCAAAATAAGATGCCATGGTTGTACGCCAAACCTTCAATTGAGGATCAGTGTGGATAAAAAATTCATGTGAGTTGCACAAGTTCTGGCTAGTGACGCTGAGTAGTTTGCAGATGTTCTGGCTAGTGACGCTGAGTAGTTTGCAGATATATTAGGTAGCAGCCACAACATTTTGAAGCAACAACTCCAAGTCTTTTAATCTGGAGACATGGTTAGCCAATGCAAATGAATGTCAATCCAAGAAAGGGATACAAGAGAGAACCAAAAGTACTTTATCCCCGGGTACAATACCTCACATTACTCAAATCTGGGTAAATTGCTATAGCATCTCTAAAATCCTGGATTAAATCAGAAATTAACACAATCAACTACCTGCCTATCAGACAAAACTATCAACAAGGACAGCAATACTGTTTCATTTCTTTGGTTCCAACGCTAATGGACTGAATGGACCAACCTGGTTAGCCGTAGAAGAAGTGTAAGTGATTACACATGCCATCCCAGCAGTTGTTGCTGCCTACACAACCATAAAATTTAGTTCCCTTTTGGAGCTCATCATTCCTTATTTATATATTTTACCCTTTCCATTTCAGAAGAGATTGCCCATGCTAATTCACAGTTCAGATGTGGAATGGCTAAAAGATATAGTAATAGGATAAAAGGAACATAAACATCTACCTGCAGACCAATGACACTATCCTCCACTACCAAACAATCTCTCACAGACACACCTATCCTCTGCAAGGAATAAGATTTTAGACAATAATAGTTGGACGTAGACATGGAAGATCATATGGATCCTCCTATCGTCATCTCTATCCATATGCATAAAGAGCGACTCATACTATCTTCCTGACTACCTTGGCCGCTGTCTGATAAATTGATGGATCAGGCTTTTTTTCCTTGACATCATCACCTGAAAAGATGGGTAAAAAAAAGAAACAAAAAGGAAGGAGCATTACTTTCAAATCAAGTAGAAGAAACAAACAAATCTTTAAGCAATGAAAATAAGATCTATTATTCTGTCACAAGAAATTCAATAGTCTACAATAATGACAACAGATATTTAATTCCATTGGAATGGGCTACATGGATTTTTTCTTGTTAATCTGTGTATTATGAACTAAGTTTGTTGTAGGATCTAACTGTTCTAAATCTTTTCTTCTCAAGTTATCTTAGTTCATCCTCTCCCTTTCCTCTCACCATCCACTGAGATTTAATAACTTCTCTCAATTGGATCATTTACAGGTCTACATTGGACATGTTACTTTTAATTTATAGTCTCAAGGACATAACATGTATGCTCTTATATAGACCCAGGAGTGTAAAAATAAGCCGCCATCATACCATTTATCTTACTTAGGAGGAAATTTCATCTAATGTAATCAAAAAACTAGACACACACAGAGAGAAAAGATAATAATCAATAATCACATATTACGGACCATAAACATACCTGCAAGAAAACAATCAAGACCCTGAAAGCGCTCCTAAAACAAAAGGAAAAGAGGAGTTGATTTTTGTAGAATAATTTTTCCAATACTGACTCCAATCATTTCTTAACGTTCAAGACAGGACCTACCATTCCAATAAGATTCTCGAGACAGAGTATGACTGAACTTTTAGTTGCTGCAGAGCAAACAGCCAGCTTTTTCCCCTACAAAGCAAGCGGGATAAGAATAAAAAGCACAAGGGTTTGAACCATTGAGATTTTTTTTTTTAAAAAAAAAAAAAAAAAGAACCAGGCTTTTACCGCATGGGGATTGATGAAGCCAAAATGCAGCAATAAAATAGTTCCCATATAAACAACAGAAGTCCATAGGAACAACACGCAATTATAGGATTTTAAGTTTAATGAAAGTCTATAATTCATAAAGAAAAAAGAAAATGTGCCATTGATAAACAGTTGCAATTTTCATATTTTTATTATTATGATTATGATTTTTCTCAGAGATTGTCTTACAGCAGCCTTGGCCTCGTCCATCAATCGCAATACTCCTGGCCTAGGCTCCACCTGCACAAAATGGATACCATTCATTCATTCATTCATCAACATTCAAACAACACGAGCCTACGTCACAACTAAGCACACAGTGCATCGACTTCTTCTCAGAAGAATGAACACAAGGGGAATATAAAGTCTAAGATGCCTCCTTACAGTTCCAGACTTGATTATTTCTTTGTACCTTTCAGTTTTCCAATCCTGCAGCAACCAAACCGAACCAAAACAAAACAATAGGATTTAAATATTCCAATTCCCCAGAGAAATAAAAAAAAAAATAAAAAAAGAGAAAAAAAATTGTTAATTAAGCATACAAAAGCTTTGATACCTGAAGAGTATCGATTAACTTGGCGCGGTCCTCATCGTCCGCCGGCGGCCTCTCGAATATTGTGGACGACGGCCAGCCGTGCTCCTTAAAGTACCTTCATTCAAAAATTACTTCCTAATTATTTTTACAAAAAGAGAAAAGAATAAAGCAAAGAGAGAAATAAACAAAAAAACAAAAAGGAAAGAGCGAGAGAGAGAGAGAAGGAAGGAGACCATCGCATTTTGGGCTTGCCGCCACCGATGCGGTTCTGGAGGTCATCGTAGAAATCGGGTGCCCAATCGAGGGGCTGAGCAGAGCAACGGACATTGAAATGAGCAAAAGCATCGTTGTAGGCCTGGCGGTGGAGGTTCTCCGATTCAAGAATCACTCCGTCGCAGTCGAATATCAGAGCTTCCAGGGAGCCTCCAGAAGAAGAAGAAGCAGCCGAAGCTGAAGCTGAAAGGGAAAGTGAGCTTCTTTGCTGATATCTCTTACTGAAACGCAGAGCTCGACCTTTGGAGTGGGGAAATGTAATTACAGGAGGATGGGAGCTAAGCATCGACGCCATGTGTGAGATGCGTACGTGCAGTGTTAGATGTGCAGTGCGTAGTACGAAAGTGTGTGTGTGTGTTGTGAGTGTGTGTGTGTGGGGGGGGGGGGAATGGAACGTGTGAGTTTCCATTTGTGTGGTCGTGGGAAATTGTCTTTTCAACGGATTTTCGTGCCCTTCTCTTCCAGTGGAAAGCACGGGTTGTAACCGTTTTGGCTTCAACGAAAATGGCTTTTTAGTCTTTTTCTCTTTCTTTTTATTAAAAACAAAAACAAACAAACAACGAAAATGGAATCGGAAAATTAAAAGAGAAATGGTCGACACTGGAAAACGTGGACGGTGCAAAATTTTTTTTTTTCTAATTTTTTAAAAATAATGTAAAATATATTACAAATAGCATAAAACGTGCAATTATTAATAACTGCATACAAATGTGTAAAAAAATTGTCATATGTATTTATATGTAATTTTGTACATTCTATTTATTTTTATTGTATATCATATATTTATAAAAACAAAATAAAAAAGTAATTTTTTAAGTATAGGATCAAAAGACTTGTCAATGCCCTATTTTCCTTGGCTGGTCCATATAATTAGACCATTTTTATTTACCATTTTCTTCTTCTTCTTCTTCTTTTTTTTTTTTTCCTCCTAATCAAGCAAGATTTTCTTTTCTTGGCTTTTTTTAATATCATTCATGCTTATTTCCAAAATTATCTTCCTTTTTAATGTTTATTACCAGTAATTATTTTATTAAAAAAATAAGAATTCTTTCATAAAAGGTATTGCATAAGTTTGAAAGAAGAAAAAATTATAAAAATAATTTTTAATATATTTACTTTTAAATATAACTTTAATTCTATCAATTACAATAATTAAAATAAAATGAATTATTTTTGTAGTGTACATTATAAAGAATAATTGTGCAATTAGGTTAAAAATAAATGACAAATTAACTATATTATTACTCGTAAAAAATATATTTAATAATATAATATTATTTTTTTCATATATATATATATATATATAACTTATATTTTTATTGTTTTATATATACATATAAATTTGTCCTCCTTAAAATATTTTTTTAGATTGGCTAAGTATTATCATAAATAAATAATTTAAAAGTAAAAAAAATTATTTAATATTTTTTCATAACTTTTGTATGTTTTAATAAATATAATTATGTAATAACACTCATATTAAAATTGAATATTATTGATAACCCATATTATTTAGTCCACGTTTCAATATCATTTGGAAAGAATTTTTTCCCATGTACTTTCCTATAATACTTTGTACCATTTGAAAAATAAAGTATAAATGCACTTATGATAAAAAGTGTTATAATAATTTACAAAATTTAGTGGATTCATTATATCAAATATCATGTTTTTATAATATAAGTTATAATCTGTATCACTAAAATAGTATTTTATATCATATGGACACTATTTTATACTTTATTAGATTTGAATTTATATTGTATAGGTTTTTTAATATTTAATAAAAAATATTAAAATAATAATATTTAATATTTAATTTAAAATAAATTTATTTTTATAATTAATTTAAATTTTTAAAAAAAGTTAGTTAAATAAAATTTATTATAAGAGATTTGAAAATAGTCAAAAATTTCTTTTTCTTTTCCTTTAAAGAGAACTTACAAATAGTTTTTTTTTTTAAAGAAAAAAAGTTGAATTTGAATTTTTGTTTTCTTCCATTTCCTTAGAATTTGATAATTTCTTTCCTTTTTATCTTTTATTTTTTTTGAAAGAATCCTATAATTATAAATATTTAACTATAATCAAAGAGTAAATCAATAGAATTTTTATTTGATTATAATCAAATATATATTAATTAATTCATAAAATTTTATTTTAATTGTAATCAAATTTTTATAAATATAAACTATTTTGTTATTCTTAATTTGTGAATTCATGAAAAACTATCACATAAGTAAAGTTATGATTTTTTTTTCTATTAACAATATGACCTTTTATATCATTTTTTAACACTTTTAATTTATAGTATTTATTATTTTTACTTTTTTTTTAAAGTATGTTTTAGTCATGATTTTATACAATATAAATTTATATTATTATTTTTTATTTTAAATAAAATCTATTTATTATGTGATGTAAGTTATAAATAAATTATATGTAAAAGAAAAAAAAAGAGTCAATATAAAAATTCCTTTAATTTTGCATAGGATTAACAAGTTAATTTTAGTGTTAAAATTTGATATATCTTAATTGATCAACACTTTCTCCATATAATATGTATATACTTTTTTACACAATTTTAAATGTAGAGTAGATTGTCAAGTTCCTTTTAAGTATTATTGACAAGTTAAATTGTAATATAAGGCAATATGATTTTTATATTATATTTGAAAATATTATAATTGATGGATTTATACCAAATGAATATTTATGTCATAACACTTTGGATTCTTTATATTTGATGGATATGTTATTTTGTGATTGAAATATTATAAATGATTTAAGTAATTATTTGAATTTCGTTTGCGAAAAAAAAATTGATGGATTTATACAACATAAATACTTTTTTATTCCTTATTAATGACTTTTATACAATATATGTAGTCTTTATACCATATTAATGTCATTTTGTATTACATTTAATTTATTTAGTATTGTTTGATTCATATATATTTTTATTATAAAATAATGTTTTCTTTATTATATGTCATCATTTACTCTATCTTAATTATTTGATACTTTATATAATACATATATAACCTTTTACATGGCTTTACCTATAATAAGATATTGTCAAGTTTGTTTTATGTATGATTGACAAGTTATATTTTGGCATAAAGTAATATGACACTTTATTAAATGTCATACTTAACTATATTATAATCAATAGATTTATATTAAGTTTATATTTGTGCTACAATACTTTGACCTTTCTATGTATTATGAATATGTTATTTTTATGGTTGAAACCATGAGTAATTTATATGATTATGAATTTTTTTAATAAACAATAAATTTATATAATATAGATAATTTTTTTTTCCTTAAGAAAGTAAGGATAGTGTCCTATAATTTCGTTAGGAGGAATTATGCTAATTTCCTAAGCAATAAGCTAGACCTCTTAATTTAAATCTACAAAAAAGTAAATTTCTTAATACTTAACTAGAGCCACCAATTTTTTTTTTTAAAACTATATAAGCTCCCCACCACATTAAGACCTTTTATATTATATTTATTGTTCTTTTATACCATATTTAATTTTTTTAGAATTAATAATTTCATTTTTGTATCATAAATTAGTATGGTGATTTATCATATATCATAATTTATTGCATCTTAATTAAAAAATACTTGTATATTATGACAAAAGGAAGTAAATTATTAAGTTCATTTTAAGTATTATTGAAAAATTTATTTATGGTCTAAAATAATATGACCTTTTATTAAATATTATATATTGTAATTAATGGATTTGTACAAAATTGATACTTATGTCTAAAAGTAATGACATAAATTCTTTTTTATGACATTTTGGACTTTTCAAGCATTGTTGAAATTCCAACATATTAGATTTTTCCACTTACCTCAGGTTAATTCATAATATTATCCTCTTCTTTTGTAACTAGATGACTATATACAAGAAAACAAATATAATATCCTTTTCCACCTTAAATTTATATGATGGTTCACCAAGATTTTGAATGTTTGGTTTAGTATCAATGGAAGTCTAATTATACCTCTGTACATAGTGCACTAGACAAAATTTGAGAAGTGGTTATAAAATAGAACCAAATTATCTTTAACAACTTATTTTTAAGGAAAAGAAATATTTTGTATAAGCTAGAAAAAAAAATTCAATAATGGTTTATGTTAAGTGATTCAGCTTATAATCATTATATAGAAGCCCAATTAATCATCTAATATAATGAGGTTTTAGACTGAGAGGAGTTCTTTTGGTTCCAAAAATCTTACTGGGTTAAACTTTTTCTTGGCGATTGTAACGTGAGATTTTCTACTCATCTATAGTTCAAAGGCATTATAAGAACTTGATAAAGGCTTTAGAATCTGAGGATAGGGGTTAGGTATACAATTAAGCTCGATTAAGAAGTTTAATAAGAGATTTTTAAATTATGCTTTTCTTTGGCATATTAGTTTGTGATATGAAGCTGGTTATAGCTCCATGGCTAAGTATCATTTCATGTTTAGTTGGAAAATTAAGAGATTCACCAATATTAGAAGAGGTTTATAGGGCTTTGAACTTCATAAGGTTATATAAAGTATTTGGTCTAAATGATTTTCAAGTTGTATTTTTTCAATGTTATTAAGAGATTATAAGTATTAATCTATATGAATTAGTAAGGAATTACTTTATGACAAATAAATTGCTAGAAGGGATTAATGAGACATTATACGTGCTAATACTCAAAATGGCCTATCAAAAGAAAAATGAATTAATTTAAACCAATCTCCTTATGTAATGTTGTTTATAAGCTTATCACTAAAGTTATTATGAATTGTCTTTGCCCTTTAATAAGTTATTTGATTAATCCTCTATAAACTAACTTCATTGTTGAAAGGTCCTTCTATGATAATATTATTATAGCTTAAGAAATAATCAATTATATTTGGAGGAACAAACATGACAAGTTAGGTTTTATAAATTAAAGATGGACCTTAAGATAACTTATGATAAGGTGAATTGGTGTTTTTACATAAAACACTCAAAGTTTTATGATTTCCCTTCTTACTTGTCTCGTTGATAATAGATTGTATGTCTTCTGTTGAAATAACAATTCTTTATAATGATGAGCAAATAAAGAAGTTTAAGCCCTATTGTGGTTTACACTAAGAAGACCTTATGTTACCGTATTTATTTATTTATGCTTTATGTTTAATGTCTTTCATACTTGATTATGTAAGTAATGAAAGAGAAATGTTAGAGGGTACCCAAGGTCTTTAAGTATAGATCTCCAATTTCTCACTTGTTCTTTATAAATAATCTTTTATTATATAGAGTTAAAACTTATAATTCTATAAAAATGGTTAATGCTATCTTAGTTAAATTTTATGCTATGTCTAAACAACATGTAAATAAGGAGAAATTAAAGATTTTTATTGCGTTGTCTATTAACTGACATTTGGCTAATTCTATTAGTTATGTACTGGGTTTTGTAGTAGTATCAGATTTAGGGAAATATTTAGGGGCCTTATTATATCATTATAGGCAAAGTTTCAAGCTAACTTGGGATGTTATTATTAAAATTCAAGCCAAGCATAGTGACTAGAAGATGAATTGCTTATAGTTAGTAGGGCAGATAACTTTTATTTAATATATTACTAAAACCATTTCATATCATCTAATGTAAACATCTTATATTCTAAAAGTTGTATCTGATAAGATTGATAGGTGAAATATATACTTAGGGAAATGATTAACATAAAATTAACTTGATGGCATGGGATAATGTGTGTTGGCCTAAATAAAAGGGAAGTCTTGGTTTATACAAAGCAAAGGACATGAATCTAGCTTTTCTTACACAGCTTCGCTAGGAAATTATTAAAAAGGAAGAAAAATCTTGGGTATAAATCCAAGTACTTTCATGATTATGACTTTCTTTAAGTATTAAGAAAGCCAAACTTATCTTTTATATAATTGGTCATCTTGCATAGTTATGATCTATTTTAAAAAGGTTTAGATAAAGCATTGGCGATGACAAGCATATAGGATTTTAGAAATATTACTAGCTTATAGTAGTTCTCTTGCTTGATATAAAAGAAGTGTATTTGAACTCTTGTGAAATAACTTAGATAATTAGTAGATATTTACTTTTTAATGACAATTAGAATTAGTCATTATTGGTTAGGAAGTTATCACTAGAGATTATCATGCTTTTGCATGGTAATTTTCTTGCTCTAAATTTTGGTCTTATACATAAACTAGCTTAGGGTTTTAAGTTTGTAAGGTTTATAGTTAGTGTCATTTATGATTTATTATTAGCTAATAAAGAGTAAAGGGAAAAGGATTGGGTTTGGTTATGGAAGTTGTCAATTTTGCAATATATGAAAACTTTTTTATAATTAGTTTGAAAGGATAGACTTTTTACTAATGCTCAACATTTTATCTATCATTTTACTAATTATAACTTATGCAAAAAGTGTAGGGTTAGATAGGAACAATTGAACATCTTCTTCGCGGTTATTGTTTAGCATAAATAACTTGGGATATTCTAATTTAATTGATTGGCTTTGACTCCTACTTATCATGTATTAACATGAAATATTTAAATACTTATAGTTACCTCTTAAGGTTATTTTTACCGAACTATTTTTATTTCAACACTTTGACATTTATAATATTATTGAAATAAATATATAGTACTAAGAATAATACAATCTCTTATGAAGTTGTAAATTTAGCTTAACATAAAGTTATTAAAATTCATAATATCTAGATATCTAATAATTTGCATAAAAAAAAATTCATTCACATTCATAAAGAATAAAGATTTTTTATTAATCAGTTGCCACTTAGCCCATTATACCTTAAAATTAATGTAAATGATTGTTCCAAAAGATTACTAAGTTTGATTGGTTATGTTAGACTTGTAAAAGATAATTATGAACATTGGGAATATAAATTTTCATGGTGTTATAGGTTTATTATAACCATTAAAGTTGAATTAAAAGTTATTTGTATTGTGTTTTAAATTTCTTAAGAAAAAGGGTTTTAAAAGATTATTGTGGAGACTTATTCACTTTTTACTCCTCAAAAAATCATTAGACTTAGTTACGACTCAAATTTTTATCATTCTATTTTTATTAAGTATAATTGACTTTTAAGCTTATTTTTGAATTGTTGACAATAACATACTCTACACAAATCTAATTATTGTGTAGATTTTCTTATAAATGTTAGAACTAAGAGTAACAAACCTTTAAAAGACAACAAATAATTGTTAACGAATATATGTGAAAAAGAAGATTAAAATGAAAACATTGAAAAGTTCCTCTTGTAATTAACACTTAAAAAACCTCTTTAGCATTTCTCCATTAATTTTCAATTTTCAATTATGTATTCATATCTTAGTTTTATTTGAAAGGCAAGATAAGTATAAACATATAAATATCAATATGCACATATATAAAGTATTAAGAAAAAGAAAAAAAAAACAAAAAGACTTATTTGTCTAAAACATGTAATATATGTAAATAAAAATTAATATATATGTAAAAATAGATTAAGAGTAAAATTTTTCATATTATTTTAAAATATAATAAATTTTATGTAAATTTATAAATATTTACTTATAAATTTATTTTTATTGTGTGCCTATTTATTTTTTTAATTAAGATAATTGTATTTTTCTATTAAAATTTTATGAGTTTTTATAATTTTTAAATCATTGAAAAAGTTACTATCATTTAATTTTATTATAATCTATTTTAAAAAATATTACAAAAAAATTTTTTTATATTAATTAATATTACTTATATTTAATTACATATTTTAATTTTTTTATTATTTTAAAAAAATTCTACATCAAATTAAGAATATATATATATATATATATTTCATACGAAATTTGTTATTTTATTGAATATACTATATCTTAACAAGAGGAAATGGTCATCTTTGGGAACCTTTGACATTAACATGATATCGTTAGCCTTTCAACAAGCTTTTGATGTGTAACACCTAAATTAAATATAAATCTTGAGTCAATAAATTTTTTCCCAATTTTTGGAATGTAAGAAGAAGTAACTTCTTGCTGAAAAAGGGTGGTCAGATGACTCAGATCTATTTGGAAAGAAGTAGTCGCGGCCCCAGGTAAACCCGTGTCGTGGTACACGTAATCCATAACATAACTAGAAGTGAAAACATCGACCACTTCAGCTTTAAAGATGTCAAAAACTACCAAGAACAGAAGAGGCTATGATGACATCTCACTTTGTCACTAGCAAAATTCATCCGAAAAGGTGATCGTTTCATTTAGTTTACCTCATTTGTACTCTGCTCGATTGAAGCAACAAGAGAACAATGGAGAGGTTGCCAGCAGATTTGTGTCTTAGGATATTCTACTGGTTGGATCACCAGAACCTTGCAGCGGCCCAACAAGGTCAGCATTACAAAGATCAAATTTGTTATACTCCTTGCTGCATTATGTGTACATTCCTCCCTCTGATTCTCTTTAGTTTTAGTGTTAGTGTTAGTTGGGTCTTGATCAGTTTTAGACAAGATTCTCTTTCTTGTTTTGTTGCAAGAGGGGACAAGTGTTCTTGGATTAGCCTCGATGCGATTTCTGTCTTTTATGTGTTGTGGATATGCTAATGTTTCTACACAGATTTGGAAGTTCATGAACAGATCTCAAATGGGTATTCTCAATTTGTTTTGAGATGTGATGGTTTTGTTGGTATGTCACGATTCAGACTGTTGAATCGGTGACTTTAGGTTGCAGTTTGTGGAGGGCTGTTAGGCGTCTGTCTCAATACTTAAAATGGTCATGTCTTATCCGCTATGAACCGTTTTTGAATTCTGACTTTAGTGAAAATGGTGGCGTTAATGATTGGCTTCTTATGGCTGCCTTAGCTTCTGTGGTTCATGCTCCTTACCTGAAAATTCTTGGTTCTTTTTTATTTTATTTTATTTTTTATTACTTGTTTTGCACTTATCTTGTCATCCCGTGGTTGGATGCTTCTCTGATTTTGGTGTTTCTCCCTTTGTGAAGTGCTTGCAGACTTTGAATTCCAGACCTTTATGCCTTAGGAATCAGCTCCACCAACTTTCCCCTTCCTTTTTATACTGGCTACTTTACTGTAGTATGGCAGGCTCTCATTCTTCTGCTGGTGGCAAAGGCAATCAAAATCATATGAAAGATCTGCAGATCACAGTTATTGTTGAGTTGTTGATTCATTATCATTGTGATGCAGGCAGTCTTAAGGATTTTGACTGCCTTATTCCTATCCTATCTATCAAGAATATCAATCTTGGTTTTTCTGTTCTACTAGAAATTGGCTTATGAAAATGGAAATAAGTGAAAAGGCTGGATACTGGTACATAATCTGCAGAACAACTGCAGATCCCGGGTAGAGTGAGTTCTTGTTGTAGGTATCTTTGACATCTGCTACCTTTTGCTAGGGCAATAAAATGTTCAATTTATTAAGTTATTTGTTTCCATGAAGCTTGGTCATGCATGAATTATGGTTAGGATAAGCAAATTTTTTGCCTCAGCCTAAGGCCTGGGCCGGCCCTTTAACAGATGTAGACATGATAATTGGAAGGGTGGTATGCAAGATATGGAACTGTAAGACACATCAAGCATATGGTAGGGCTAACTTTGGTACCTAATTCTAGGAATTTGAACTTCCAAATTCTTAGCTATGGGCTAGAACAATCACTGTTGATGTCAAAGTCCACTAGTCCATCTGTTTTTTTTTTTTTTTTCTTTCCACCTTTTTTCATTTTTTTCTTCTGCGATTCTACCTTTTCAGTCGCAAGTTTTGGACTTGAGAAATTTTTTTGTTTTGAAGTTTGCAAGAAATGAAAGCTCCTTGCCTCAGACAACATTCTATGGTCTAACCTCTTTAAGGAAAGATGGGGAATAGATCAGGCCACATTTTTCGTTCCTGTCAATACGAAATCATGGAAAGATGTCTATGAGGTGCAAGATCATTGTGATCGAGTTGGATTGTAAGCTGAAATTGAATTTTTATATTTCTTTTAGCAGCAATTAAATGCTTGTCTTCACACTGCACTATTGCTTATCTCCACGCTGCTCTCTCTGTCAAACAAGTTTATTGCCGCATAACTGTACACAAGCTTACACGCACTAAAACGGGAGGGACAAGTTCCTATGTCCTGTTTGTTGTATGGAAAAAACTACAATAACTAGGAAGAGATTGAAATGTGAAGATGGGTTATCAAAATCAACTATAAAGTATATTAGAATTTTCACTGTGTTGTTGATACCCATTAAACTTCTCTAGAATTGGAGATCATTCTTCACAACCACATTTTTCTGGGAATTTTCTTTGAGAATGGTTCTGACTGTATGATATATATATTTGTTTAAATCACTTGGCTGTATTATAACTGAAACCACATCTCAAACACGAGCTATAATTGAAATGTTCTTATGTTAGGCTTCTTACACTAGGCACCACCATTTAACAAAGGAGTGTTAACCCTGTTTTCGTGAAGTGACTGCAATTTAACTGTTGTATCAATTTAGTTTGTCTTAGGAACAAGCAAATCTGAGTATTTAACATGACTACTCTGGTCCTAAAATATTGAAATGCCTGTGCTTTTTTGTATGTAGGGGACTGAAGATAATTAGAGAAGGCGGCGAATACTATCTTGTTCACCAAGGTGAAATTCAACGTTATTTGGGCTCGAAGAGACGAAAGGAAGAGGAAAATCGTTCTATTCTAAGCGTAAAAGCAAAGCTTGCGGGAGATGGATCTCCAAAAGAAGAGGGATCATGCCAAGGCCTCTTGGACAAAATACTTTTCTTCATCGGGGACCTAGAAGTTGCTTCAACATACGCTAAAAGGGGTCGGGCTGTATGAGTTGTCTTCAGTTGTCACTGGAACTGATTTTGTGTAGTAAAAAAAACAAAAGACATATACATCAATGCATTTTAAATCCAGAAGCTGTTTGCTGAACATTTATTTCAAGGGAAGTGGAAGCATTTCATGTTTCTTTTTTCTCGCTCTGCCTTTGCGCCAACCTTCGGGATGTCAGCTTGAGCACTATGTAGAATAAAAAACCTCGTGGCTGTTCATTCCTCTCTTTCTCTTAAGAAGTCCATTAGGCCGTGTGTTATTTAATGAGTATATAAATCTCAAAAATTGTATGTGTTCATTAAAATCTAAGTTCTTACTCAGACGTAATCAAAAGGACAATATAAACTCTTTTATGAGTTTTCCGGCGTCCTACGTTTCTTTAGGAGTATTTGATCCTAATAATTCAAGCAGATGGCATCTCCCTCGAACGCGACAATTCCACGCTCTAATTAGACTTAATATTTAAAAATTATAATTTTTTTTATTTAAAGATTTCTTCTTTTTTGGGGGGGTTAAAAATCAATATATGTACAATTAAATTAAGAAAATATACAATAGAAAAAATATAACAAATTATAAAATTATTTAATAATATTTAATTATAAAATTATATAAAATTTAATTACCACTTTGAACAGAAATTTGAAATTTTAAAAAAAAAATTCAATTTTTTTTAATTCATCGAAATTCTAACTTATTTATGACAAGATACTTTCCCAAAAACCTTTTTTGAATTTTCAAATAGTTTACATGTCATATGAATTTGCATGTTAAATGAATCCATATGTTTAAAAAAAAATAATAAAAAATAAAAACAAGAGAGAGAGAGAGAGAGAGAGAGAGAATCCAACTATGGTAGTGTAATTCAAAAAAAAAAAAAAAAAAGATTACCTCTTTGGCATTGTAATGAAATGAACTTTGATAGATAAGGTTAGAGCGAAATATTAGAATAGTTTTTAATTTTGAATCATTGTAAAATTAAATGATGTGTTAAATGTACTCTCATTCACACCAGACATATAAAATGGCTGGACGACCTGCAGCCCAGTTCAGGCCAGCCTGGCATGCGTCCTGCCTCGGCTCGACCTGACGCTCATGCATGGGTTAGGCTGGGAACTTTAGGCTCATAATGTTTGGGTTTATAAATTGTGCTAGATTTATTATCTAAATTGTGGAATAAAAGCCCTTAAATTAATTATATGTGCATTCATTCTACGCATATCAATATGCCCAAAATTCTTATGTTGTGTCAGTGAGTTTTAAATTAAATATAAAATTATAAATTAACTTAATTATGAACATAAAACCTTAGTTGTAAATTTATGAGGGCAACTACACCTCTTACTAAAACAACTATACATAATCAATAAAAATAAGGCACATAAATTGAAATTTATAGTTGAAAAATATATTTTACTATTACACAATGCCATAAATATTATTTTTTATTAATAAAAAATATTTTACTAATTATCTACGGTGAATCTATAAAAAAAAAGAGAGAGAGAGAGAGAGAGTATATCCAACAAGTATTTTCCTTTTAGTCATCAATCACCGGCTATTAATTATCAATCATCAAATTTCAGTCATCGCACGGCTGAATCAAATAGACACTTGATTATACAGCCGACTTGCGATATAAGTTTTACAAAATTTGTTGTTCAAGCCCTCAGCACTCAAAAAATCTTCCATTGAGGCCATCATTTTGAAACATGATAGCAATCAAGTCCAATCGAAGAGAAAAAAGCGTGTTTTCCACAAATACATGGTACTTGCACAATTACCCCAAAAGATCACCTTGTTAAAATTGGTCACGAAAGCTATAGATTCCTTTTCTTTCTTATTTTATTTGGGCAAACACATCAATGTTGAAACAAGCACACTTTGCATACAATATCTATAAGGGATAAATGCTCGACAACTATTAGGTCAGTGACGAGTGCACATATCATTGTTGAGTTTTGCAAGAAAAATTTTTGCAAGTTCATCGATGAGAAGTGAATCTTCAAACAAATGAGTAAACTACCAAATTTGATTAGCGTTGAACGTAAGACTTTAGTCCTGTGAGAGACGCAGTCAAAACTCAAACACCATGCGTTGCTCTCAAAAATCCTGCAAAACCCAAAATCTTCATTCTCTCCCTAAAAATAATAATAAAGCAAGAAAAGGGGGGGGGTCATAGGGATCACTGTGCCACTATGAAACAAGAAGAGACAAAGCATCCCCTGATCCAAATAGCAAGAGGCTCTGGATAACATGAGCCACATGTCCAGATTTTTGAGCTAGATAAAAATCTACAAAGCCAATTGGCTATGTCCCACTCACCTAAAATATTCAACATAATTCCCATTGTAATAACAAGCAGGACAAAGCTGTTCAAATAACTAAATTGGGTGCCATCAATCCTATGTATGCTCACAGCAAGTACAGGAGGGCCAGATTCCCTTGATTTTATATGTTAAAATGGTCGCACTTGCTCCAGTCAGCTTACACTCATCGGCCTCTTCTTCTTCTTCTCGTTCCTCTTCCTTGTTCGCTAACCTCCAATCTGCAGCACTAGCTTCTTCTTCAAGAATTTCTCAAGATCACAGCTTTTCCTTCTTCTCTTCTGTCAGAACAAATGGAGCTTTGAAGGGAAGATTTTCATTTCATGCCGTTTCAAGGGGCCTAAAAGTCCTCAGCGCAGCAACAAAACCAGCAAAATCACCAGGTATGTGCTCCAACAATGCAGCATTACCATTAATTATGGAAGAGACCAAGTTTTTGTCTTCACCCTCTGGCCTTATGTGAGTTGTTTTTCACTTTTCCTCTCGGAGGGTTCAGCTGAAGAAGACTGGAAAGTTAAGAGGGAGGTTCTTCTGCAGAAAAAGGTCTGTGTCTGTGTTTATATATAAACATGGATATCCGTGCAAGCAAACATTGAGAACCATATTTGCCGTTAGGATGACTAGTTCTTCCACCCAAATTAGTTGGATTCAAGTCTAAGGATCACTTCTAATGCAATTCCATGCAGTAGAAGATCCCAATTTAATTATCCCAATTTAAAACAATAATTGGATATAGACGTTTTGTTTACCCTATTATGTTTAGAGACAAACAGTCTGCTTTTCCTTATAAATATAAACACAACTTCTGATGAAGCACAAAAAATGGGCAATGAACAATAGAAATGATGATTCATTCGGTGAGAAACAATTATCCTATAAAGCTGCACAAGGAACCAAGCATTTCAGTGTGGAATGATGCTTGCTTTCCCCCATAAAATAAGAGTACTTGAATATTACTTCTGTTTGCAGGTAAGGAGTGTGGATGTAAAGGAAGCTCTGCGGCTTCAACAAGAGAACAACTTTGTAATTCTTGATGTTCGGCCAGAAGCAGAATTCAAAGAGGTTAGTCCTGAAGGAGGTGCTATTTTTCCCTTCACTGAAAAATTAGAAAAAAAAAAAAAAACACCAAAACAAAACAAAACAAAATAAGAAAAAGAACGAGCAAGTGTCATCGTTGTTGAACTTCTTTGGCAGGCTCATCCACCTGGTGCTGTAAATGTACAAGTATATAGGCTTATAAAGGAGTGGACAGCCTGGGACATTGTTAGACGTGCTGCATTTGCATTTTTTGGCATCTTTGCTGGCACAGAAGAAAACCCCTTGTTCATGCAAGGTGAGATGCGCACAATCACTGTCATGATTTGGTATAAAATTGGTGTGATTCAGAAGTAACCAGTAACAAAATGTATGCTAACAGCTGTGGAATCGAAGATAGACAAAAATGCCAAGATCATAGTGGCTTGCTCAGCCGGGGGTACCATGAAGCCGTCACCAAATCTTCCTGAAGGTCAACAGTCAAGGTTTGCCTGCTTCCCTGGGTGCAAAGTTCTTTTGTTTTTAGCTTTCACTTAGCTATAACATTTCATTTCCACTAATAAGCTGACTCAACAAAATGACAAAATATAACAAATGATAAATGGAGGAAAATTAGTGAAATGGGCTATGGCAGCAAAAACTCACTTTATGTGTAGTTCCTAGTAGTCATTTATTTTCTGCATGGTGACCCACTATGCACACACATTGAACTTCATTCTTAAAAGTACTGATATCAATTGATCATATATCTGCAGTCATATAATTGGTCAAATGTTGTTCTTGATATTGCATATGCCAAGTAACTTGCTATGAACGTGAAGAAGGACTAGAAGAAAGATATAGTTGGTCAATATGGCTTAGGAGCTATGGTTGACGGAGAATGGAAAAAAGACTACAATTTCACCACCATGCATAGTAGCGAAATTGGAGGCGGCAGCATCACTTTTAAGACCTCCAAATTATCTAATTTGACTCGTTTCATTCCTTTCTTAAAATGATTGCACAAATGGGTAGAATTTTAGTGGGTTGCTTGTGCACTGCCACACAGAAATTTCGAAGACATGATCAGTTTTCCTACTTGCTGCAGATCACTTATAGCAGCCTACCTGTTAGTCCTTAATGGCTACACAAATGTCTACCACTTAGAAGGAGGCCTCTACACATGGTTCAAAGAGGGCTTGCCAGCACTTTCTGGAGAATGAAGCAGAGATGGTGCTTCCAGATATTTTATTTTATTTTTTTTTGGCCCCAAGAAGAGATGATGATGTACTTGCTTATCATGAAGGACTATCCGGCCTAACCATAGATTGAAGGAATTCTCTTACATTAAGACAGTACCAATAATACTGCAAATTAGCAAGACTTGTATCTCGCACAGCCTGACCTTAAATTTTCAACTAAACGAACAAATAGCAAATTACGCCAACAAAATCGTGATGGTTAACATTGCCCCAGCAATCTCTTCACAACCAACGAGCCCATAAGGGTGTTCTTATGCGCATCGGGAGAGCAAAACCATCTAAAGAGGCATACAAATACATTATTGACGACCTTCTAGTTCATTTTCTCTGTCTACAATTGCTAATCACTGCGAGGATTCTGCGTCGCACAACTCTTTTTCCTCTCAACCGCTCCAGAAACCATGGGTGCATTGAAGAATCAATGCATCCTCCTATTTGCCAGTTTTTATGCCAGTGTTTATGACGTATACATGTATCTTTCACACCCTGTCAACTTACCAAAAATGTATCCTAACATCCAGTGTTACAGCGCCTGAAGTAGATCAACGAATATGATATATAAGTCGCCAATGTTTCCATCAGAGTCCATTGACAATTGTGGTACAGCATAACACCGGGTTTGGCAAACCAACCCCAATAATCATGTATCATAATAGGAAATGGCATAATCTGCTAATTATCCCATCAGTTGGACGAATTAAGTCGTCGAATAATATCCCTTGTTTCCTCGTCCACCTTGTCAACATCCATAGCAATTGCGATATATTTATTGATCAGCCTGAAGAACAGTACTTCACATTGACAAAGTAAATCCGGTGCATTTCAAACACATCTCCAACTGGCAGTTTAAATAACACAAAGCATCATTTCTGCATTAATTTACAGGAAACCTGTACTACACAATGGGAGAAATCAGGTGAATTCTACTTGTTGACCTCACCAAAAATTTTAAGTTAGAAGTAACCAACTAAACTCTGCATGACACCCATAACTTCCACTCATTTCTTTCTTTTCTGGTAACTGCCAAACCAGAGATATTCCATTGCCCTCCCCAAGAGGCAAGCATTTTGGAAAATGCAACGAAGAACTCACGAACCAAAGACACATTCTTCTCTCCTGGATGCATCTCAGGCACATTGTGCTGTGAAAGAATCTCTTTTTCAGTGTCACAACTGCTGCTATAATGTTGTGCCTCCACCATCTGACATGAGAGATGCAGCTGCCACTGCTGCAGTAGGAACAACCCCCATTGGAACACCTGGTTTTGACAAGTGCAATAGCCTGCATGATAAGTTAAATTTCAGCGAGATATCTGATTGAAACCCACCAAATCATAGGAACTTTCACTCATACAGATTTAGAACCAGGAAGGGAAAGCAAATAACAACAATGGTATGATCTAACTGTGTCACATATCCCCCCAAACAGATGTTCCTTTTGGAATGTCATGTCAAGAAAACTTACAGGGCAAGGTACTCGCAAAATGATGACACAGCTGTAACTTCAGAATAATTTTCAGATGTCGCTGGGGCTGTCACTTCAACCAGCTGTATCCCAGGGGTGACTGGCACAGCCTCATCAATTGCATGTAATTTAAGCATTTTATTAATGGAGGACACTGTAACAGAAATTGATGCACCCCTTTGGAAATGGAATGCAAATCCAACTCTTAGCAACTCATGATCCAGTTTATATCCAAGAGCATAAATCATGCACATAATACATTCTTGCTCACTTTGCTATCCACCATAGTCCTTACCAGAACTGATATTTGCTCAGCCGCAGCACCCCTCATTGCACCTCCAACATCCTTAACAGTCCCACAACTTAGAATATTCCAATTAGAGAGTGCAAAGTAACACTGCCATACTCAAACCATCATAGGAACAACTTCATACCTTACCAAGTAGGTTCAGGCTGCTCAAGGTCACAAAAGAGTAGAACCTCTAATGTGACAGGTCCTGGAAAACAGAAAAGTGGAAAACAGAACCACAATAAACTTTATTGAATTAGCACAAAGCATGAATCAGAAGAGGCCATGGGGAATAACAAGAGATTTTCCTCAATGGCTACGATGAAGATAACATTGTGTGTGCATTGAATTTCAGTTTGTAAGGTGCCATAATGTTTCTGCTATATGCAAAGAATGATAGGTGCTTATAAGCACAAAAGATCAAAAGGTTCTAATCTAAGGTAAAACAGCGGGCAAGTAAGTAATGCTTGTGACAGGCCAGAAAAGAAATAATAAAGTAAAGAGCAGGACAATACCACAGTTACATCATAGCAATAGCATAACTTTTACAAGTCAAAATATCTTTAAACATTTCAACTTTAGACGAATATAATTAAGAACTTGTGTTTAGCATAATGGTATAGAATTACCAAGGTTTGGACATAACTCATGAATCCTCAAGCATTCTTTGGGAACACGACAAAGACCTAGAAGAATCTCAAGAGCCTGAACATGCTGCATGAGGCATTAAAATGTTAAAGTAGGCAAAACACAAGAAACTCTAAGCACCTTTCCTTTTAACTTTCCACAATTGCCAAATACTAAGAGAAACTGCACATTCACAGAAAAGAAGTGAAAGCAGCCAAAAAAAAAAAACTGAAAATATAAATTTGGAAGTGATGGACCAGACTCCGGCCTTGGATTTAGATAAAAAAATGTCAGTTCCATTATTATCTGGGGCTAAAGTTCCACCTTTAGGAGACAATAAATAGTCAAAACAAGAAGGGACAAATAAAGCAGCAACTAGCAAAGCACACATCCACAGACAAGAAACATCAAACACCAAGTACATGGATGGATCAGATTCCTGGCTTGGATTCTCTAAAGAGAAAGATCGCTC
>CM034047.1:7779438-7798677 GCA_019804595.1 Bruguiera parviflora
ACAAAAAGAGAGCATTTTAGAATGACTTTGGTCGTGTTGGATAGACAACAACTTTTAGACACCGCTACAAGTTCCAAGCCCCGAGAATGACTTTGGTCGTGTTGGTTGGACAACAATTTTTAGACACCGCTACAAGTTCCAAGCCCCGAGACATTGGTAACAAGAAATCAAACCCAATTGTCATATCTGTTAAAGCGCAAGATGACTCAATGCAATTTCAGAAGTTAGAGACAAACGGAATCCAATCTGAGACGTTTCAGTGAATGGCAGGGTTGCGAAAAATTGCAGAGACAGCTAGAACGCAACATGTTTTATTATTTTCTTACAAATAACGAATCATTTAATTTAATTTAATTATAATATCTTCATTAATTATTTATTAATTTAAATTAATTTTTAATTTGTGCTATTAAAATTATCACTATTAATATAAATATATATATATATATATATATAATTTTATTAATAAAATATAAAATATTTATCAAATTATTATTACATAATTTTATTTTATTCATTTATTATTTTACACGGGGCTTTCGAAAGAAGTAATCAAACTCTAGCCTGGTAAATCGTACGAAGGAATCAGTTCTATTAGAAAAAACGTGAAAATCAAGGATCAGGTGAACGGTTGCGATTATAACGCAGTTCATGATAGTTAAATGAAATGTGATCAACTGCGATCAGTGTTGGATTCCAAGAAATGAAATCATCTTCTTTAGACTGCGGGGACAGAATAACATGGTGCTGGTCGGTGCTCGAGGTACATGGCACCCTTTGATCAGTTTGATTGTGTTTACTGCATATTTAACATTTGCACCAAGAATCCAGAGGAGGTATGTCACCCATTATACCTCCTCCATTCCAAAACTATTATTAAAAGTGGAAGGAAGCACCTTACCCAACAAGTTGAATCCAAAAAATTGGAAGAAATGAGTGTTCTCTCTCTGTCTCTCTTTTTTTTTAATTAAATATATTCCTTAATAAAGTAACAAGATTAAAAACCCGCTAACCAAGTTAGGAATGGACACAACTTTACTCCATAATACAAAGCTTGGCTCTATTACTACATAAAATCTGCTAACATAGCACTGTATTTGATTGTATTACTAAGTTTCCGCAATTCAAATATACTTGATGCAAAGTACCGCCCGCATATAGCACTGGTTCTTGACCAGTTCACATCTACTTGTACTATATGTGAATTCGGATGTAGAGAGGAAATGAGAGCAAATGAGAGAGAGATGCGCGCAATGAATCAAAAATTTCCTTCCCTGCTACAGAAATTTGTGCTGATGTTTTTCGATGATATTTTAGTATACAGTCCAAACATACAGGAGCACAATCATCATTTGCGGCCTGTATTGATGTTTCTCGAGGCAAACATGCTGTTTTCTAGGTGCCCGTTTGGAAATGTTCACATTGAATACTCGAGGCACATGATATCGTCCATGGGGGTGGCCACCGACCCTTCCAAAATCGAGGCTATGAAGAATGAATTGGCCAGTCCTACGTGTGTTAAAGGTTTGCGTCAGTTTCCTGGGCTGAACGGTTATTTCAGTGAGTTTGTTAAAAACTATGGTATTCTTAGTCAACCCCTTACTGGGCTCCGAAAAGACAATTTCGGCTGGGGTCAAAGTGGTAGAGGACGCTTTTAAGGAACTTAAAAACGCCATGTGCCGTGCCCTTGTTTTGGCCCTTCCAGATTTCACCAGGGCGTTGTGTTGACGTAGGATGGGCACCCATTGGTATATTGGAGTAAGCCATTCAATTCAGGAGACGACAGAGTTGTCGATTTACGAAAAAGAAGTTCTGGCAAATCATTGCGGCCATCACCAAGTGGTACCATTATTTGGAAGGGCAGCAGTTCATGATCAAAACAAATCATTAAAGCATCAAGCATATCTTGCAGCAGAGGCTTCATACATATGTCAGCAAAAGGGAATTAAAATGTAGTTGCGTGCATGGTATCTTAAGGCGCAAGACTCGCATTAATGCTGGTAGCCGAGGGGAGTTACGCAAGCAAATTAATCAAAACTAGGCACGATTTAGCCGTAAGAAGGTATCCAGGAGTTCGAACGACCTATGCAAGGCTCAAGCTATTTTTCTACTAGCCAAGCTTGAAGAAAGCTGTCCCACAATGGGTAAATGCCATGTGAAATCTGCCATCACTGTAAAACAAAGACTGTTCTATTTACTGCAACCGCTCCCTATCCCTCAGCAGGCATGATTTTCCCTTAATTCATGTAATTAGGAAACGATCCTGACATTGATTAGCTGATTTCATCGAGTTCTTGATGACCTAATTGAAGGCTTCGATTCAAAGGATTGAACAAAGGTTTCTGACTCACTAAACGATGCCTAGGCGATTTGCAATTTATCATTCTCTCCTGCTCCGAAAATTGTAAGACGTTTTCTGCTTGCAGTTCTTGGAAGTTTTAAAACTATTCTAGCAAATTTCCTGATGGGGTCTTGTTAACAGGGGCAAGGTGATCTCGGTGTTGATAATAGCTATGAAAACCCCCAGAATTGCGTTGTGCAAAACATCTATCATGGCTTCATCTAATATTTTCAATGCCTTCATCTCAACCAATTCTCATGGTGTCTCTCGATCCCCCTTTTTTTAGATGAAGGTAAGCCAAACAAGGTGGCTTGCCTTAAGAATTCCTCTCTCTCTCTCTCTCTCTCTCTCTCTCTCTCTTTTATTTTATTTTATTTTTATTTAAACCGAGTGAGAAATACAAGCAGCCACATGACACAGATGTGTCATTAGGTGCTAAATTTAGACTCAAATATAAAGTTTTTACCATGTTCGCTAAAAATAAAAATTTATGTTAGATTTGGAAAAACTCGAAAAATTATGTTATCTAAAAATTATATATTATTAATTCTTTACATAATAGCTAGTATTTCTACTCTTTTGTCTTTTATATAAATTACAAAAAATGTTAACCAGAAGTTAAAGACTCAACAAAGTTAAGACTAAGATCGGCGAAGTTCAATTTCCCAACACATATTATTATGATTCACCGGCCAATGTTGAATTTGAAGGTGAACTGTCCCTATAAGAGAGCCAACATATACATTTGAACAACGAAGAAACGGTAGTCAAATTGTTTCTCAAACCACTTTCCGTACACTTTATAAGTTTCAAATTATTTGGAGTGACCATTCACAATTTCATTTTTGCTTTGGCACCGCCTATATTAGTGAGTTAAGAAGCCAGGATATATATACATTAGTATTAACACAGTACGATACAAACTACGACAGATCAATCTTGAGATAAATGAGAAGACAGTGCAAATACAGTTGTAAAGATATATTATAAATAGGTGTAATTTAAATATTTTAAATAATATTAACACTTTTTAATCTTATAATTTATAATAATTATAATATTACTTTACATTATAATTAATGCTTTATTAATTTTTTAAACTATTACATATACATTTATTATAGTATTTGGGAAATTATACTTTAAAATAATTATGTCATTTATAAAAAAACTTATTTTGTACATTATTTTTAAAAAATTTAAGATTAAATATATATACATTTAGTATATCTCTAACATATTAATATTAGATACATATATTAGAAAATTTGATACAAGAATTAAAAATTTTTGACGCACGTATCAAAATTTTAGATTTTTTTTTTTTAAAAATTTTTCTGTTGAACATATTTCCGAACGTCTGACACTTGCTAAAATGTTAAAACAAGCGTAGACACGCACCCTTTTGAAAGTAATAGGTAAAATAAGTTAGAAAAACTACTGAAGTTTTGCCATTCAAAACAGTTTTAAGTCACAACTTAAAAGCCTTTGTTTCTCATCACAGAATCAAAGCAACTTCCCCTATTGAAGCATTGAGGCACAATCTACCAGCGAAACATCGCAACTATAAATGACCATCAAGACAACTACTTTTAGAGTTTGCTAGGAGAAAGGAAACAAACAGGCAATCACTGAAAACCGGGGAAGATGACAGTAAAGCATGGGCATATAATCAAGGTGAAAATAAAACTTCATAGATAAAAACCACATAATGCTTGCAAGCATGAACAGATACTCCCAGATTCAACATCGTCTTATTCATGTCATGCAGCTACGGGGAATCATCAACAACAACCAAGGTGATGGAAAATGTCTTCCATTGTCCCAACAGAGACACCGAAAAGCCACATTTATTTGCGGAACCATCCACCGCTATTACGCTACTGTCTGACAGAAACTGTCTTCTAGTAATACGGCATGTATCGCATTGGCCTTCTAAACCGAGGAACCTTCCTGCAGCCATTGGAGGAGAAACAAACCATTAAATGAAAAACCAACGTTCGGAGTACCAAACAACGTGAATGCAATTAAAAAGAAACGTACCCATATCCGTAAGGGGAGTAGAAATAAGGGGGTACGTATGGCCTCCTGGGCCGGTAACCCATGTAAGGATTGAAACGCCTGGGACGGTACTGCTTCATCCCAGGAACATTGGTTCTTTTGGGCAAAACCTGAAATCAACAAATAATCAGACAAAACATAGACTGAAGCTTTAGGCTAGTATTTAAAGGTGAAACTTGGGACCTCTATGGTCTGAGTTTAAGTTCCACCTTTAATCTATCAAGACATATAACCGAGCCATACACATTAGGAGCACAGTGGTAGAATCATACTACCATTCAGCACTCATTATTTCTTCCATAGATAGAAATTAATAACGCCTGCTAATTTCAACCAAGAAAAGGGAAGACAAGCTTGCTCATAATTAATCCAGTGAGGGAGAGAGAGAGGCATGATCATTTCTCCAGCAAAAGAAATTCTTGCCTTCAATTGACGTCCATGTAATTCAGATTCATTCAGAAGAAGAGCCTCCTGAACAGCTTCTACCTCCAGGAATTCCACATAAGCAAAACCTTTTGGCTGGCCAAATTTATCTGTCAGAATAGTAACTCTGTTTACAGTACCACAAGACTGAAAATGCTGCTGCACTTCCTCAGGTGTGCATGCATAATCAACCTGCATAACAGAATTGAGACAATGTTCTTGTAGCCAAATTTTGAGTGGATGGAGACAAAATAACAACTGATTTAAACAATTTGTGCGCACAAGAATACTCTGATTCTACAGTTGTACTAGATATATAAAAGCATACATGCAACAACATTGGTTTATGCTACGTTCTGAACCCATCAAATGATCTTTACAAATAATTATAACCATAACAATGCATCATTTTGCCAAAACTACTAGCTGCCTTCAATAATTATCAGTTATGTTGTACAATAAAGTGCATGTTATTGCTATCATCACCATAATGTGTACATTTACATGTCAAGCATTTAATTTCATATATATAATTCATCAAATACACCACACATAAATCCATATACTTAAATCATGGCTTTCCCCTATTATCATTTGGTTGATCATAGGATACCAACATTTTCTAACATGGCTTGCACTAACATGTCCACCACAACTGAGAGATCACTCCCATTTCATCAATGGTGCTTCAAACTACCTTTTCTCAGATGTCCACTTACATACAGTTTGGCAACTTTCCCTGCACTAGCATTCAATTTCATATATATAATTCATCAAATACACCACATAAATCCATATACCTAATCATTGTTTTCCCCTATTATCATTTGGTTGATCATAGGATACCAACATTTTCTAGCATGGCTTGTACTAACATGTCCACCGCAACCCAGAGATCACTCTCATTTCATCAACAGTGCTTCGAACTACCTTTTCTCAGATGTTCACTTACTTCCAGTTTGGCAACTCTCCTTGCACCAGCAGCAGCACTAATCATCCCCTCCTACACTTCCTCCTGCTACTGACCCCTTCTCTATGTGACAAGTTAAAATGAATCGTGGTGTCCATCATCTCAGTCGATACACAGTCCGGTTTATTTGCCACTTGATACTTCTACTTTTACATAGCATTGGCCAGGGCAGGCAGCCAAAATATTTTGTTACCTATTTTAAAGATTAGTCCCAATCTTAAAAACAACTAGGCAGTGATCCCAAATCATGTGACATCTGGCCTTTTGGAACCATACATATTCATTTTTCCTATGACCTTCAAAAATTAGACAACTGTCACATAAACCATATGAAGCCAAATTCCAAAGTGCCAGCTGGGCAAAAAGTTTATCCAGTTTCAAAACTATGGTACAAAAAGGAGTTGAGGATACAAATCGAAGGTTCACAAGTTTACTAATTTAAGATTTCCAATACCAAAGATGCGCCACATTTGAAAAGTTTTACTACATGCAGTGAGTCAAGTGTTTGAAGAAGCCAAAGTGCCTAACAAGGCCAGACGCCAAGAAAATCATCTTTATTGTAAACAAGATAAAATACCTAGCTAAAACACAACAAATTTCAAACTCTAAATGAGAAACAACAATTCTAATCGAGAATTCAACATGCTTTACCTCCAGGATCTAGGCACACCAGGGAATAACAAGACACTATCACAGTACTAGAAAAAAAGAGCTCATAAATGACCGAGTGACTTCAAATCTGGAAAACAGTTGATGCTATTTCTCTCAAATCACATAGAATACTTGCTACTTAGAACTCCAAACAATGATAAATGATTAAACAATTCATTGGGGAAAAATGCAATTCTAGCAATGGATCTGAAATCTCATCAATACAACTGGTTGAGGTGGAAAAATATCATAAGCATGTCGGATATTACACTTTGTCCACATTTTCAGTATGACGAAGCAACTCATCACTATACTAAAGGGATGAATATGGCAAGAAAAGACACGTGCCTGAAATGTATCTATTAGAGCAATAGAAATGACAGACATAAGGCTAGTTAAAACACAGAACTTGGAGCAGGTTCTTTTGCAAAATAAAAAGATGCATAAAAGGCAAACATCTTCCATACTTTGGATAAAAGAAGCCATCAAAAGATTACGATCAGGGAAGTAATCCTGAACCCTTCAGTGCAACAGCTAATTGACCACACATCGGACGCACCAATGATCACCACCAGCGGTGCTGAGGCTCAGCAATTTAGTTTGCATATTCTGACTTGCCCTCTGCTCTTCTCATAAGACAATGGAGCACCTCAATGTAGTATCTTTTCAGCAACCTCCAATAAGTATTTTGCCAACTTATTCCACCCCAATTCTTTCATCCAAAAGTACTTACAATTCATACAGCTCATTTCTTTCTCTTCAACTTTTTGTTATATTGGATGTCACTCCATTTACTACCTTGTTTCTCCATCATTTCTCATGTTTTTCACTTTTATTTCCGTTCCTTTTCCTTCATGTACTCCTTTTTCCTTGCACTTTTTTCACATCAAATATTTTTTTGTTTCTTTTTGCACATTTCTTTTCTTTTTCACTGTGAAATTCACACATTTTATTCTCATTTTCTTTGAACTATTTTCTTTTCACCCTTTTTTTTTCTCATTTCATTTCAAATTACAACATGCAGGAGCCTTTTAACAGCTCATGCAAACAAGTCTGAATATTGTATTGAAAATTTCCCCACCCCCAAATACAGTTTTCTATTCCAGCGCTAACATACAGAGAACTTGAAGAATAATAACCCTGCGATCATAGTGAGACATAAAAGTCAAACCATGATACCCACAGATACCAATCACATCCACATAAAAATCAAGAAGATCAACATAAACTGAATGGCAAATAACAACCCAATCCCAGAAACTCAAAGCCAAAGCCCTTCAAACAACATAAGAAAAAGAGGGGAAGCATAAGTAAGCTTCTTCCCAAAGGAAGAATTTAAACACTTGTCAGTACTAGATGAATAATCAGTTAAAAGACAATCATTTACTTTATTTTTCAAGTACAGTAACAGTTATTGAAATTGATAGCAACATGATTTGGACAAGATGGGGAATAAAGGACTTGTGAAGTTAAACTCCATAAGATCAATTTTCACAGAATCTGTCACTGTTCTACATAGCTTTCTAAATCCTCACATCCACAATGATGACGTAAACAAACATGAAATAAGTGCTTTAGTGTGGGTACATGCATCAATAAATGCTTGTTTATAGAAAACAGTAGGCTTTATGATCTGCTCTCCGAGTTCAGAATGCATGCCTGCATTACTCCTCTTCTCCCTCTTTCCATTTTTCTATTGTCTCATAACTGAATGTGTATTGCTACATCCAGGAATATTTTATGCACTAAATACAGATATGGACTTTAGCATGCTAGTGAAATCAGAGGTGCACTGAAAGGGCAAATCATCTGTATGGTAATTTGCAACATCTAAAACATAATAGCAGATTTATGGTCGAATAGCAATCAGGAAGGTAGCAAGGAAAACGTAAAACTATAATATTCCTCACATTGCCAACGAATACAGAACGAGAATCAGCTTCCTCCCTGCTTGCTTGATTAGCCGCAGCACTAGCTGGATCTGTGTAAAACACATCCCAATCATACAAGTAGAGAGTTCAAGTCAGTTTTAAACTTTCAGTAAACGCCCACTGCAATCTAGTTGGAGTCGTAAACAATATATATTTCTGTATACGTAAAAAGAATCGAAACCTTGAACGGCTCCCATCTCCTTCTCGACCTTGGCTTGCATCTCGCGAAGAGCCGCCGCTTCCTCCTCCATCTCCTTCAATCTCCTCTTCATCTCGTCCAGCTCCTGCATCGTTATTTATAAACAAACAGCGTTTTTCAAAACTGCGATCTCCGAGATCGACTACAATCAATTAGGGTTTCGGAACCAAAATTAGAGAGAGGGAAAGCGTGGGGAGGACCTTGACGGCGTCGTCATCGGCGGCGGACATGTCGACGTCAGCATTGTGAGCGTCGATATCGCCTTCCACATCTGGAATCTCTCCGCCATACACCTCATGCTCCTCTTCTTCCATGTCTCTCCCCAGCCGCTCTCTCGGTGTACCTTTCGAGGTCAAAAGACTCAGTCAAGTAGTGGAGTTTTCTCCATTATATATATATATATCTGACATAAATATTTTTGTGACATTAAACTTTATATATCATATTAATATTATAATTTGATTAAGTAGTTGTATTAACTTTACGTTACACCATAAATAATAAAGATAAAAATATAAAATACATATTTTTTACACTTAAATTATAAACAATAGAATTTTATCTATGTTAAACATATTATGCATCATGCAATTATAGAATATTATATCTTAATTTTAATTTATTAAACACATATATAATATAAATTAATATTAAATTTATATAATATGTAAATTTATAATATTTATTAAAGAGTATGTTATGGTATAGATTTAAAATATTTTTTAAAAAATTTATTATGATTATTTTATTTAAAAGAGAAAAATAAAAAATATTTACATTATTAAAAATAAAAAAATAGAGAATATTTTATTTTGAAAAAAAAAAGAAAAATAATTGAAGAGTATTTTTTTTTTCTTTTGAAAAAAGAGAAGATGAATGTAATAAAAGTCAAAATATTAGTATCAAATACTAATATTAGCATATAGGAGAAATGTGGGCGATTATGAAGATACTATAATATACATGGGATCATGGTTTCTACTAAATTCACCTAGAACTGGATTAAAAAATGGTGGTTTAGGCTTTAATCCTAGATTAAGCACCTTACGGCTAATTTTATACTTCTTATACATCGTTAGACATTTTTAGACTGCTCGCGAGAGGTACGTGTAAACTCTCTCTCTCTATATATATATATATAAAAAGAAGCAAATAGAGTTGCAGATTTTTTTGATAATGCAGTTATCCACGTGCCACTTTGGGTGGCATGTATTTTCTTTCCCTCTGTGTCTTTCTTTGTTCATTTGCTCTTTGGCTTAAGTGCATCAACATTTCAATAATAAGTAACACAATTTCATTCTTTATAAAAAATTAACTTGCCAGAGGTGATGTAACTCAAAATTTACAAATTTTTGAATTTAATCATTTTTAGATTTGGATATAAAGTATAGACCTTGATCTTATTTTTAAACAAGGTTGCATTAGGTAAGGTTAACAGTTATTGCAATTTGAGATTTTTTATTTGTCACATATGTAAATATATTAACTCATATCTTATGTGTCTATATTATTACTATTATTATTATTGTTATTATTATTATTATTATTATTTTTAATATTTGAGATATTAAATTCAGAATTCACATTATTATACAAGCACTTATTCGAATGTTTAAAAGTTTGCATGAGTTATGATAAAGACAATCTTATCAAGGGTAAATCAAAACATATGTGATCACTCATAAAAAATGATACAAAATGTAACCTTTGAGCACAAATCTAAAGTAATACAATATAAAGTAGAGGTATAGCCTATTTCAATCTTATAAATAAGTATACATGTCAAATAAATTATAAATAGATGAAAATAATCATAATTAACCCAAACTAAATTGCTTCTAATAAAAAAATCTTTAAACTATAGACTGATAACCATATATATAGTCTTAAACATTACATATGATTTTTTCTTTGAACTATTTTAATTCTTATTCTAAGAAGTATTTCATAATATAAATAATCAATAGATAACTTAATCTAATTTCTCATGTTAAATATAAAAATCTAATATTTAAATCAATCTCATAATTAAAGGTCCATATTAATAATTTTTGAGGGAAAACAAATTTAGTTACCCTTTTTATTATAATTACTAGTCAAAGACATACTAGTAATTTAAATATTATCCTCAACCTTTAGCTATGTGAGACATGGATCGATCCCCACCATAATTTCTTAGTTTTATTTTTGGTGAAGGAATATACAATGGATATGGTTAAATTATAAATCAAAGAAATCAAAATGATAGTCATTTAATTATAATCCATAGTGTATCCTCAACCTTTAGCTATCTGAGACATGGATTGATCCCCACCATAATTTCTTAGTTTTATTTTCGGTGAAGGAATGTACACTGAATATAGTTAAATTATAAATCAAAGAAATCAAGATAATAGTCACTTAATTATAATTTATAGTGTCGAAATCATTATAAGATTAAAAAATTTATATTTAAGTATTAGTTAGACCTAATTAATTAAAAAGAAAAACTATAACTTGTGATTCTTTTTAAGCTAATTACAAATCTACTTATATAGCTGAAATCACTTTTTGTTTTTAATTACACCTAAACGTGTTGTAATAAATTTTAACCATGAAAATAACAATTTATAAGGAATTATTATGTGTGCCCTTGCATAAATAAGTTGCCATTAAAATAAGATATAAAGGTAGAGGTAGCAAAAGTTAATCCTACTCAAATAATTTAACTTAACTTGTGTGAAACTTGACTTGACTTAGTATGTACTGATTGAAAAATTCAATGATTTAAAAGCTAAACATTTAAAATCAAAATAACTAAGAACTCGAATATTTTAAAACCAAAATAACTCAAAACCTTATCAACTGGGAATATGATTAACTTAAAATTTTAATAACCCGAATCCATATAACTTGAAACTCAAATATCTTGAGTTTAAAATATAATAGACCTGAAACTTAATATATTTAAAACTTAGTTAATCCTAGATCTAATTATCTGATACTCAATTAAACCAAAATTTAAAATACTTGAAATATTGGGAATTTAAATGATTCGGGGTCTAATATATTTGAAGTTCAAATGATGTGAGACTCAATAAACCCATACCCAAATGATCTAAGATCCAATGAACTTAAGATTTAATGGCTTATTACCAAAAACACTTGAAATCCAAATAATCTTAAATTCAAAATAACTTAACTTGAATCCCATTTTACTTACTTGTTTGCCACTCTGGGTAAAGGAAACCAATTTTAACATGAGTTAATGTTTTGAATGCCTACTTGGAGAAATGCTTGGGTAGCTTTTTGCATTAATTAGGAACAAAAAAATAATAATAATACAAAGAGTTTAAATGGAAAATGGCAATAAGCATATTAAAAAAAGAATAAATTACGAGAATAAAAAGCTAATTGGTAGCAAATTTAAAAGGGGCTTTCTTTTAGCAATTAGCTATACTCTTGTTTGAGTCTAAATCAAGTGTTTAAGGTTAATCCAATGATGAATGTTTAAGCTTTATGAATGAGGATTTAGGTATCTTAATATGAAGACATTATGTGAAGGTGAGAAATGAGAAAGGAATTCATGTATATGCAGAAACAAAAAAAAAGGTTGTTTCTTAAAGCATGTTTATATACCTAAGTGTTTTTGTTTTTCATCCATTAAAAGCCCTTATATACTTAAACTAAAGCTTGTTTGGTAATGGCAAAAATGATAAAATTTATAATTGATTAGGTTGCATTTGGTCAAATAAGTCACAAAACTAAAATAACATAACTAATCGGTAACATAAGGTTATTGGTTGTAATAAATGACAAATGGTTATAAGTAGTTATAGGTGAAATATTTGAATTTAACAATCTGTAGTACTAATAAATGTAAGAAATTACAATTTTAAAATCTTATATTAATACTATAATTACATTTATAAACTGAATATTAATATGATATTAGACATACCTCTTACCATCATATCATAAAAATTGATGATGTATACTTATTAATAAGCATGTTAAGATTAAGATCTTCCTTTCTAATATTATTAATAGGTTTTTTTTGTTCATTTTGATGAGGAGAGTAAAACATAACATTTTATATAGAAAGGGAACTTACCTCTTATATTTATATTTAAATCCTAATTAAGTTTACTCATCATGAACTTAACAATAAGTTATACCCCAAATAATTATTTTAGGCTCATGTCTAAAAAAATAAAACACATTTTTATTTCATGTAATATATATAAGATGTAAATAAAATTCATTGGGTCAATTTATAATATCTATATTTATAATTAAACTACACATTTAATTCAATTTTGAAATTAAAATAAAAAATTCAAATAATAATAGTTCAAAAATGCAAAATTATTCTAATATTTTCCTTTTTTGACAATATTAATTTTAAAAAACTAGTAAAAAATGACCCTTGAATCAAATAACAACTTTAGTGGCCACAAAATAAATTATAACTGAATAGATTTATCTTAAAACTTGATTAGTCCAATGAGACATTCAACTTTGAACTATGAGCACTGATATACTATCTACCAGTATAATACATCCATAATTACTAAAGAGAATTAATTTCATTGACATGATTACAAGAATATGTAAGTGTAGTTACATTTATAGTTTTATACTATATGCAAAAGGTCCTTATTGTAGTCTTTTACCAAAAAATCACAACAAATAAAACATATTATCTTAAGAAAATAATTGATCACATCTCTCAAAGCAACCATTTTTTTCACTAAGAAATCAATCATATATCAAAATAACACAATATTTTAGAACCGCGTGAAAGAATAAATTTTATAATTTGCATAACAAATGCAATTATATCAAAAGAACTTAAAATACTCATATTTTTAACATGTTGTTAAAAAATAATAGGTGCAATAACCTTAGGTAATGGATTTGCTAACATTGTTTCAATACTAATATGTTTAATAAGAATGCCACATTTTTTACGATCTTTGACTATAAAATACTCGATCTAATCATTGATTGCAAAATACTTAATCTTAATGTATTTAAAACCTCTAAATGTTTTGTTCTTCTTTGAGAATGTCATTACTAATGAATTATTAGAGTAAATTCTTATAGGTTTAGAAATGAAATTCGTTATCTTTAAACTATAAATAAAATTTCTAAATCATATTGCATGTGTGTTAGCACTATAGCAAGTAATAAACTCTGCTTATATAGTTGAAGAAATAGTAAATGTTTACTTCACATTCTTCTAAGAAATTACTTTGCTAGCCAAAAAAAACATATATCAAAATGTAAATTTCATATCATTAATATAATTAGTAAAATTAAAATCTATAAAACTAATCATCTTAAGGTTACTTACCCTTTTATAGACAAATATGTAATTTTTGGTTTTTTATAGATACCACATCACTTTTTTAACAATAACCTAATATTTATCACCTAGATTAGAAAGATATTTACTAGCTACACTCACTGTAAAAGACAAATTAGGCATAGTATAAACCTAGGCATACATCAAACTACCAATAACATTATAATCAAATCTATCATTCATCAAAATTTTATGAATTTCATTTTTAAGATATTAATTTTTGCTAAATTTATCACTTTTAATCATAAGAAAATTTTTAGAGTTGCATTTATCCAGATTAAATCTCTCAAGCATATGACTATAGGCTTTTTGTGAAAAACCCAATAAATGTCTAAATTTATCCTTATGAATTTTAATTCCTAAAACATAAGAACCCCAAACAAGATCTTTTATATCAAAATGACTAGATAAAACAAAATTAGTCTCATAAAGTAGATTAATATCACTATTGGCAAATAATATATTAGTTATATAGTAAATAAGAATAATATGATTGCTCCCATTCACCTTGATATATATATGCATTGATCAACAAAATTCATGGAGGATATAACTTTATCAAACTTTAAATACCATTTTTTGAATATTTGTTTAAAATTATAAATATACTGTCTTAATTTGCATAACAAGTTTTCATTTTCATTTTCACTTATAATAAAATCTTTAAGTTGTTGCATGTAGACCTCCTCAGAAAGATCTCCATTCAAAAAAGTAGTTTTAATATCCATCTAATGAAGTTTTAAGTTAAATGAGCTACTAGGTTCATAATAATTCTAAAGGAATTCTTTGAAGATACTAGTGAAAAGGTTTTTTTAAAATTTATCCCCTTATTTTGTGTGAATATTTTTGCCACCAACCTTATCCTAAACTGCTTTATATTTTTCTCAAATTCTTTCTTGGTTTTAAACATACATTTATAACCTATGAGTTTAAAACCATATAAAATCTCAACAAAGTCTTACGCACTATTAAAATACATGAACTAAACTTTTTTATGCATGGCTTCTATCCATTTATTTGATTTTTCATAAGATATAGCCTTATTATATTTAGTGGATCAACAATTTATCCAATATCATAATTTGCCTCCCTCAAATATGTAACAAAATCATTTAAAATTATAAGACACCTCATCTTTTCAAAACGTTTAATAGGAATAAACTATATTAGTTTAGGTGGAACATTTGTAACATTTTGATAAAGTGGCTTATCAAGCATTCTACCAATAGGATGATAGACCATTTGGTATGCATAATAGCTATAGGAAAAAATTAGGTTCCTTTTCTAAAATAATTCCACCATTTTACAACTAATTAAGATCATAAACATCATTCTTAAATAAGTTTATTGCTAATACCTTAACAATTTTTATCCCTTAAGTAGAACAATAAAATATATAGCTTTTAAAGCTAGTGGGATATCTAATAAAATAGCATTTAGTGGTTTTATGATATAATTTAGATGTAATTGGATTATAAATTTTAACCTTCGTAGGACATCCTCATACTTTAAGATGGTTTAAACTAAACTTCTAACCTTTTAAAAGCTCAAAAGGTATTTTAGATACTAATTTGGTACCAACTCTATTTAAGATATTTATAATTATTTTCAAGGCTTCACCCTAAAGAAAGATTAGAAAAATAGTTCTACTCATCATTGATTTAACCATATCTATTAGGGTATGATTTCATCTTTTAGCCACCTCATTTTACTTAAGAGTCCTAGGTATAGTAAATTAGGAAATAATCCCACAGTCCTCCAAGTACTTGGCAAAAAATCTCATAAACTAACTTATTTTGTTAGCTCTACCATAATACTCACCACTATGATCAAACTTTACAATTTTAATCTTTTTGTTGTATTGCTTTTCTACCTTAACCTTAAAGATTTTAAATTTCTCAAGTAATTTTGACTTATTACTTATAAAGTAGATATAGTCATAATGAGAGAAGTCATTTATAAAGATTATAAAGTATTTATTGTCATATAAAGTGTTCTGAAGAGGACCACTTATGCTAGTAAGAATTATTTCTAATACCTATTTATTACGAGTGGAATGTTTATTGGTTTTCTTAGTCATTTTACCTTTGATGCAATTAACACACTCATTCTCATTAGAGTTCTTAAGACATGAGATGATATTTTCTCTTACTAGTTTGTTAATTTTTTCTTTTGAAATATGACTTAAATGTCTCTATCAATGAAAATAAGAATTTTCTCTTGTCAAAGGCTTTTTAACCCTAAAATTAGTGATGTGAAGTTTAATTTGTATAAATTATCACATTTAGAAATATTACCAATAACCATAGAATATAAAATAAACTATAATGATCATTATTAAAATCTAAATAAACATTGATGTCTTAAAATTTTGACAAGAAAACTAAATTTTGTCTCATAAAAGATATATAAAAAGTATCTTTCAAAGTCAAATAAATCTAGAATCTAATTTCAATTCAATTATCCTTATAAACTCTAGTACCACTCTTTCTCCATTGCTTACAAATAGATTAACTTTATCCTTACTTTGCTTTCACTTGCTCTTGAACCCTGTAAAGTATTACTAATATAAATAAATGCCCCAAAGTCAATCCATTAAGAATTTAATAAGAACATTTATTAAATTGGATTCACAGCAAACAAAAGTAAAAGAATTACTTAGTTTATTATTATCATTCTTCTTTTTGATGTAACTCTTATAAGTAAAATAGTCCTTTCTCCTATGAACTATTTTCTTACAAAACCAAAATTTATTTTTGATTATCATAGGTTTAGGAGCATGGTACTTATAACTATGATTTCTTTTAGGACCACATTTTTCTTGATATTTAAATTTCTTCTTGTGAAAAGGCTTATTTAATTGTGCTAATTGACTAAATTCACATTTCCTAAAACATCACGTTTCATCCTATCCTCTTCTTAAGTACAAATGAATATCAAAGCGTTGATGTCTCAACTTTCTTTTTAGGTATTGTAAAAGGTTTTCAATGTATAAAATTTTGGGGGCAAAGAGTTCAAAGTATGATTAACAAGAAAAGGGTTAGTAATAAAGCATTAGAGCTAACCAAGTTTGGAAGAAAAAGTAATCATCTTAAGAATGTATTCCTTAACACCACTTATATCATTATACCTCATGTTGATAAGTTTCTCTATCAATTGACCAATTTTAACTTAAATGGAAACTATATACCGTTCCATAAAAGAAGATTAAAAGGTTTAGCATTATTAGTATTTAGGATAGTACTTCTTAAACCTTCAAAGATAAACCTTTTCATTACCATAAAAGCCAAAAGATTGACCTTATCTCACTTCTTATAACCATATCTATATATATCATAGTTAAATTTGTTTCTACATATTCTTTCCATCTTTTATAATTTCTACTAATTAAAGTTTTAATAGGAAAAGATTGATTATTTGAGGAAAAAATATATAAAACTAAAAAATAGTAACAACAAAAATTAATAAATATCATAGACAATAATAATAATTTATTTTAAATATTAGGAATCTTAAGGTATCATTACAAACTCTTTTATCGGCGAAGAATATAACAAACTTTAAAATTATTCTTAAATCACCAAGTTAATATGGTGATAATTAAAATTAAAAAATCTAATATTTATGAGTAAAAGGATTCTTAATCCACTTATTATTAAAATAGATCCAAGTCATTCTAATTAATACACATAATAACTCTTTATAGGTATACAATTATACGCACAATTTGAACAATACGGACATCTTAATATCACATGAAAATATTTTTAGTATTTTAAATAGTTATTGTAGTGATAATATATAATTATCAACTATAATTCAAATAAAAATTACAAAACAAAATTATCTCCAAAAATCTCAATTTTATATAATTTTTTTATTTTTATTTTTATTTAAGAAAATAAAATGAGTTTTAGGTTGATATAATAAAACTTTAATACCACTTATAAGAAATTATGATCCCAAAATCTTATATTAATATTAGAATTACAATTATAAACTCAATATTAATAGGATATTAGACATAACTCTTGTTATCATACTGTAGAGATTGATAGTATATGCATATTAACAAGCATGCTGAGATTAGGATCTTCCTTTCCAACATTATTGATACTGGATTGATAGTGCAGGCTTTATGCCAATGCCACTGCATCAAGGAGACTAACGGTTTCCTTGGACAGATGGTGACGAATAAATATTCTATGATATATGCACGGATTTCCCACGAGAGCCAGCCAAATAAGCCTTGACAATGGGTTTCAGTTTCTCCACAACTTTTATAATTCCCAGAAACATGAGGCGGTAAAGGACAACCATCCCAAACAAGATAGCAAGATCAATCCATTTGGAGTAACCCATCTCTACCTGCCAAAAGTTTTTCAAGATCTGCTCGCCAGTAATGGTAGGCGGCCCTCCTACTTGATTATTTGGGAATGTCAAGTTCTCAAACTCATTCTTGTAGAACCCTTGGTTTGCATACTTATGGAAGGCAATATAGTACATGGGATATCGCCAAAAAGGTTTAGGGAGATCGTCTGGCAATCGAAAGAAGCCTCCATTCAACATCATCACACCCTGAATTCCAGCACCTGTTATGATACCCATCAGGAAATCTGGCACGATACTCGCAACGATCATCATTAGGCTTTCCACAAGCATCATGCACACGAAGAGTATCAGGGCAAAGCAGGCAAAGTGCTCAAATGTCCTTTGAAGGCCAACCAGAAAATAAGCTATTGCACCAGGGATTAGAGATATTAGTAGCAGGTAGGGAATGGAAGATAACGTGTTTCCGATCACGAATGCACCAACCCCGTAGTGCCCATTTAATCTTTCTCGTCCAAATATCTGTTGATGACGGAAAATGGGTCGAATTACTATTTATCTTTGTGATTCAAATGTTTTGGGGGATTTAGACATTTAATTGGGAAAGCAGATATTTATTAACAATACCAACCTTCATATCCTCTACAAAAGAAGGGAATCCACCAATCGCCATAAAAGTCAAGAAAGCTGCAACAAACATGAGCATTGAGCCTCTATCCTGCAAATTTATAGATGCAGCAGATGATTACTTGTGGGATAATCAAGGAATAAGGGTTGTCTTTGAGATGTGACAAGGTGATACCCTTACCTGAATTGAGCCATAACTGAAGCCAATGTCATAGAAGATAGTCCCTACACACAAACACAATGCAATGTATATTGCAAGCCTAAGCCAGTAGTAGCCTAGATCCCGGTACATGTTCACAAAGGATCTCTTGGATAGAACAATGCACTGGGTGATGAAGCTCGCCTGGCCTCCTTTCT
>CM034047.1:7798687-8066972 GCA_019804595.1 Bruguiera parviflora
AGTCACGTAGGCCTATACGCATCAGAAAATACCAGATAGTCACGATTTATTCATCTGTTCGCTAAAAAGCAGCACACACCAGGGTCAATACACAGATTTTCTACAGGTTAAGTACATCTGTCTCTATGCTTTCTTTTAACAGCTGGATTTAGTCTACCATATGCTACTGGATATGATCCATGTCAATGGCATATTTTGGCAAGCAACATGACAAAACCAAGCAATGTAGTTGATTTGTTTTCTTTTTCCGAGATTTATTAAATGCACGTCATCTTTTCTTACCGAGGTTCCAAAAGCCAGTGTCTCCTTGCGGCCATTCACCAAGATCTCTCCAGTTTGCCGAGTGTTTGAACCAAGCCTCCCTGCGATTCATATTCTTCAGGAGCGTCCATAAAGTTTTTTATATTTGGACACAGAAAATGATTTAGTGATTAGCTTCCTAGTTGTTAGAGGGGAGGTGGGCAAGTTCGAAGACACAGGAATACAAAGTTCCAAATTTACACAAACTATGACTATTTGGAGAGGTTAAGACCTGACCCGGATGGCACCGGCGCTTTCCACACCGGAGAAAGTTGGGAATTGGACACAAAAATGCACAAATATAAAAGGGAGGGAGGCTTTAAACATGAACCCCACATTGTAGACTTTCTCATTGGTTGTGTAATGTCCAAGAAGAGCAGGATATGCATGGAGAACTGTCAGAAGTTTTAAAATGAAGAAGGGGATAAAAAAACAAAAGAGCTAGCCAGCCATACCTGCCAATGCATCCAGAAGAGTTGACTTGCCGCAACCCGAAGGACCCATAATAGCCAAGAGCTGCCCGGGCTGAGCATACGCAGTCAGCCCTCGAAGGATCGGCCGGCGCCCTCTGTTCCCATCAGGGACTGAAACCCACAAATCCTTCCAGGTCAAGAAAATTTCATTGTGATGTCCCTTCGTGTCCAAATATTCCTGCCTATATCTCTCCGCTCCATGTGATGGCCGAGGTACTGATTGCATGTCTATCTCTAGAGATGGTGCCTTGTCCAAAACTGGAAAAGGTGGAGGAAAGTCACCGCTAAAGGGAAACTTTGTGTCCTTTCTACGGGAATTGTCACCATCTTCCTCAGAAGCAATGCTTTGTACCTCGAACTCATCTTCTGGTCTGGTTGCAGAGCAATTTTCTTTTAGAAGTGATCTTGTTGGGCTTGGACTTGGTTTCCATCTCGGCACGTGCGCTTCCACTGTATTGGCCATGCAATATTAAGTAGCAATAAAATATAGAGGGAGAGAGAGCGCGTCACACTTCGATTAGACAATTACAATTCTTCAATGGCGAATGGAAGGCTTTGGCATCCACATTTATAGCTAGGCTTCACACAAATTAAACAGCTGTACACTTTATTAAAATCCCCCGCAAATACGCTCCGCCACGTGCATCTCCCCTGGAGGTAAACGCCTAACAGAGAGCAAGTTGGCATTTTCTTCACCAATCTATTAAATGTTAGGTTCCTGTCATTCTTTTAGCTCAAGAAAAAGGCGTGGGCTACAAGAATGAAGACAGTTTTTCTCAGGGGATGAGACTATGAAGAACTATTTTCTGAGAAGAAAAAATTGCTATGAAAAGCTAACGCATTCCCACGGCAAACATGGCAAAACAACATGGTTATTAAATCCTATTTTTATTTTTAAATTCTTTTTTGATAAATAACAAGTGAACTGAATGATATACAGTAATTCTTCATCTTTTTAATAAAATCTGGCTTAAATTTTTGTAAATGAATATGAAAATTTCATAAAAGTCGATGTAAACTTATCTTGATTAAATTTGTTTAAAAAAAAAAAAGAATCTATTGTTTGCGATCATGTTCACACTAGAATTCAAGCTAATTTATTTTATTAATTAAAAAGTGTTTAAGTGTTTGCACAAAATGAAAGGCTTCAAGCAACCTATAAAATAATTTCACATTGGAGGATTGAAGGATTGCCTCAAGAAAACAATCTTACAAGGAATGAATATCAAACAAGAGACTGATTTTAGAGTTCAACCCCTGAATCGACTAAATTGCAGTATTGGAACCGCACAATTTTTTATTATTTTTTTTGGGTCAGGGGGACGATTCAATTATTATGTACCTAATTGAATATCAACAACTCTTTCTCTTTGTGCTGAATTGTCAACGACGACTCTTTCTTGTACTATTTGGACAACTCTATGGGAGAAAACCTAGTCGGCAAGAAGAATTCAAGCATTGCGTTTGTGAAATGGTCCTAAGACGAATTATGCTCAAGAAAAAAAAAAATCACTTAAAAAATCTCTTGTTATAAATACATTCATTTGTTAGAAAATATTTAGGCAGACAAACGTACCCAACTAGTAAAATGTGTCCTGTTATTAAAAATTTTCCGCAAGACTTTCATTAAAGTGGAACCAAATTTATCATAATTTCATTTATCATGAAATCTCAACATCACTCATAATTGGTATCATATAAACTGAAATAGAAAAATACTTTAACCCGCACACTAACAGGTGCCAAATTGGCATTTCTGGGTTTGGTCCCCAATGCTTAAAAATGTACGTAATAGTAAGGCTAGGCCCTGAGTGTTGGCCCCACGAGGAGGTAAATTAGATGAGATAATAACGCGTACATTGGGGAGAATTTTCAAATATTGCCGACGAAGCACTTTCAAAAAATTTTTGTGTCTTCATGAATTCGATAGTATCTTTCGGGAGAATTTTCAAATTCCGCCAGCAACTTCTTTTCCATGCGCAACTCAAGAGTCTACGTCACTTTAAAATTTTGAGATCTTTGCCTTTTCGCCTTCCTTCATCGACCACAAATTCCCCCTTTGTTTCGAGGTCTAGGATCTCTCATAGTGCTCTGGCCTTGTGAGAGTCTTCTTCTTTGGCTTGCATTCAAGCTTCTTCCTTCTTCTTTTCTCTTCGATCAAGAAATTGTGCTTTCTTCTTCATTAGAGTGGGGCAAGGTCTCCATTGCTATTTCTGTTGAATTTTCGAACCATCTCTCTAACATTCACATCATTAACATCTTCAAATCTTTTGTGATGTTGAAAAATAAGAATATGTTAAAAAGTCTGCAAAGTCTCCATTGTTTTTTCTGTTGAATTTTCAAACCATCCCTCCAATCTTCATTTACAGCTATAGATGATAATGTTAAAAAATAAATATATTTTAAAAATTTATATCTAACATTTATATTTATTTATCAAACAAAATGTATTTTATACTTTACAAATTGAAAATGACGTAGGAAAGACTTTACCCATAAAAGAATATGCCAAACGAAGTTCTGATATAGGAGGCCTAACGCCAAAAATTCACTGATGAAAGGAGCGTCAATACAGCAGAAAGATGGAATTAAAGCCTCGATTGCATTCAAATACAAGAAGCTCCCTTGGAGCTTCGCCAAACAAACGTGTTAGCTTTATGGTGGATGCTGGGGATTCTAAACGAGGCCTCCCCAATTGTTGTGACAATCTTGGTCATGTTATGAATGCCGGCGGTTCTAAACGAGGCAGCAGGAAGCCTAGGTTCCTCACTACGGCCAGTGAGAACACATCAGATCAATCTCCGGCGTAGGAGGGACTTCCACATCCACTGGTCTGTTAACATCACGCTGTGTGTAAAGCGACGTCTGAATTTCAAAATACGGAAGAAGATAATTTTGAAAGCTTCTTGCAGCAACTCAATAATATTCAACTCGATGAGCAAGAGAGCAGTGAATCTCGCCAGCCAAGTTCCTTGCGAGACAATGCTCCAGCTGTGCAGAGAGTCGTTTGCCGAATGGCTACAATTTGGGTGGGCCTACGGATCTGTTTCAACAGATGTGTGCCTCTTCTAGTTGACTAGGACCACAGCTCTCCAGTCCAGCCCGTTCAGAAACCTCAACGCAAGAAACTCAGAGGCCAATACCGGTTTTAACCGTTCAATTAAAATCGGGATTGCATACCTTTCGGTTCACATAAGCTACTCGCTCTTGAACTTGCTGGCAAATTTCCGATAATTTGTACGACTTAACTAGAATGTCAATGGTTTCTTCGGTGCTTCTGGACGCATCAAGACCTTACTCATTGTCCTAATGTCAATAGCAATTAATAGACAGATTGGGTTTTAATTATTTTTTTTTTTAAAAAGCCATATAAAGCTGTAAATTCACAATCTTCACGAGTAAATATTCTGTTTTTTTTACCACATCAAAGTCCTTGTTTATGATTCTGAGATAGTGATTGATGGGTTTATCAGAGTAGGACATGGAAAGACATTTGACAAGAAAAACTGCTACTAAACAAAAAAAATCTATGATTTCAATTATCTATATAGATAGTAAAATAAATATTGTTTTGTTTCAAAGTTAACGGAACTATGAAATGAAAAACCAATTATGCTATAAGTTGATTGTAGTGCCTGTTCTGCCAGTGAAACGGGACCAAAGTAGACTGTTCAGAAGGCAGAGAATGTGGAACAGCTCGAAAACTTCACTGCTAGGCTGATGAATTGAGGCAATAACTGTCCTTCCGTCTTGGCGAGCAAACTCGACAATAGGATTCATGGCATGGTAAGATGCTGCACTGTCTAACCCATTAGTAGGCTCATCGAGAAAGAGAAGCCTCGGGCGTGTGAGGATTTCAATGCAAACGCTAACTCTCCTCTTTTGTCCACCACTAAGGCCTTTTGCGCTCCACCCTCCTATTCTAGTGTCTAGAGAATCCTGCAAGCCCATCTCCTTTATCGTCATCTCGGCCCTTTCTTTCTTCTCGGACATTGGCATAGAGTCTGTGCTGAGTAGTATACAGCTTCTCTTACCGTTAATTTTGTCATTAGAATATCATCTTGAGTCACGTAGGCCTATACGCATCAGAAAAGACCAGATAGTCACGATTCATTCACGCTAAAAAGCAGCCTTGGAAGACACACACCGTGGTCAACATACAGAGTTTCTACAGATTCAGTACATCTGTCTTTATGCTTTCCTTAACAGCTGGATTTAGTCTTCCATATGCTACTGGATATGATGGGGCATATTTTGGCAAGCAGCAAGACAAAGCCAAGCAATGTAGTTGGTTTGTTTCCCTTTTCCGAGATTTATTAAATGCACGTCATCTTTTCTTACCGAGGTTCCAAAAGCCAGTGTCTCCTTGCGGCCATTCACCAAGATCTCTCCAGTTTGCCGAGTGTTTGAACCAAGCCTCCCTGCGATTCATATTCTTCAGTAGCGTCCATATATTTTTTATTTTTGGACACAGAAAATGATTTAGTGATTAGCTTCCTAGTTATTAGAAGGGAGGTGGGCAAGTTCCAAAACACAAGGAGACAAAGTTCCGAATTTCCACAAATTATGAGTATTTGCAGAGGTTAAGATTTAACTCGGATGGCACCGGTACTTTCCACGCCGGAGAAAGTTGGGAATTGAACAGAAAAATGAACAAATATAAAAGAGAGGGCTAGATAGAGAGGCTTTAAACATGGACCCCACAAGGTAAACTTTCTCACCGGTTGCGTAATGTCCAAGAAGAGCAGGATATGCATGGAGAACTATCAGAAGTTTTAAAATGAAGAAGGGAGCTAGCCAGCCATACCTGCCAATGCATCCAGAAGAGTTGACTTGCCGGAACCCGAAGGACCCATAATAGCCAAAAGCTGCCCGGGCTGAGCATACGCAGTCAGCCCTTCAAGGATCGGCCCGCGCCCTCTGTTCCCATCTGGAGCTGAAACCCACAAATCCTTCCAGGTCAAGGAAATTTCATTGTCATGTCCCATTGTGCCCAAATATTCCTGCCTACATCTCTCCGCTTCATGGGATGGTTCAGGTACTGATTGCGTCTCTATCTCTAGAGATGGCGCCTTGTCCAAAACTGGAAAATGTGGAGGAAAACCACCGGTCAAGCCACTGCCAACGGGGAACTTTGTGTCCTTTCTATGGGAATTGTCATCATCTTCCTCAGAAGCAATGCTTTGTACCTCAAACTCATCTTCTGGTCAGGTTGCAGAATACTTTTCTTTTAGAAGTGATCTTGTTGGGCTTGGACTTGGTTTCCATCTCGGCACATGCGCTTCCACTGTATTGGCCATGCGATACCAAGTGGCAATACAATATAGCGAGAGAGAGAGCGTCACACTTCGATTAAACAATTACCATTCTTCAATGGCGAATGGAAGGCTTTGGCATCCATATTTATGGCTAGGCTTCACGCAAATTAGACAACAGTACACTTTATTAAAATACCCTGCAAATAAGCTCAACCACATGAACACCAATCTATTAAATGTTAGGTTCCTGTCATTCTTTTTGCCCCAGAAAAAAGGCGTGAACTAGAAGAATGAAAACTTTTTTTTGCAAGGGGATGAAACGAAGAAGAATTATTTTCTAAGAAAAAAAAAATACTATAAAAAGCTAACGCATTCCCACTGGAAATACGGCAAAACAGCATGGTTATTAAATCGTTAGAAAAAATTTTCAGAGAAAATACATTCATTAAAAAATATATTTTACAAGGTAACTCTTCATATACCTTTTTTCTGTTTTTGTTTTATTTTTTCTTTTTTAATGAATGACAAGTAGACTAAATAAGATAGGATGCCTTTTCATCTTTTATATCAAATTCCACTTAAATTTTTATAAATCACTATGAAAATTTCATAAAAATTTAATTTTATCTATGTTAAATATATTGCTCGTCGTATAATTATAAAATATTATAACTTAAATTTAATTTATTAAACACATATATAATATAAATTAATATTAAATTTGTATAATATATAAATTTATATTATTTATTAAAGAATATATTATTGTATAAATTTATAATATATTTTTAAAATTTTATTTTTTTATTTTATTTAAAAAAGAAAAATAAAAAGATATTTATTATTTTTAAAAAATAAAATTGTAAGATTTATTTTTTTAAAAGAGAAAAATAAAAATTACTTAAATTATTAAAAATTTAAAAAATTTGAGAATATTTTATTTTAAGAAAATAGCAAGAAAAATAAAAATTATTTTTTTTCTTTTTCTTTTAAAGAAAGAGAAGATGAATTTAATAAAAGTCAAAATATTAGTATCAAATATTAATATTAGCATATAGTTTAAGGTAAGGGTGGAAGATATACATTATTTTTGTAGTTATAGCAAAAATTTGGGTGATTATGAAGATACTCCAATATACATGGGACCATGGTTTCTACCAAATTCATCTAGAATTGGATTTACAAATGGTGGTTTAGGCTCTGATCCAACATTAAGCACCTTATGGCTAATTTTATACTACTTATACAACGTTGGACATTTTTAGACTACTCGTGAGAGGTACGTGTGACTTACATATATCGAGAAGCAAATAGAGCTACAGATTTTTTTGATAATGTAGTTATCCCCGTGTCACTTGGGTGGCATGTATTTTCTTTCCCTCTCTGTCTTTCTTTGTTAATTTGCTCTTTGGCTCAAGTGCGTCAACATTTCAATCATAAGTAACACACAATTTCATTCTTTATAAAAAATTAACTTGATAGGGGTGACTTAACTCAAAATTTATAAATTTTCATATTTAATCATTTTTATATTCGGATATAAAGTATAGACCTTGATCTTATTTTTTTAAACAATGTTGCATTGGGTAAGGTTGACAATTATTGCAATCTGAGATTTTTTTTTGTCACATATGTAAATATATTAACACATATCTTACCTGACTATATTATTATTATTATTATTTTTATTTTTATTATTATTATTATTATGAATGATAAAATTGATGTTTTTGATAATTGAGATCTTAAATCTAGAATTTACATTATTATACAAGTACTTATTCTAATGTTTAGAAGTCTACATGAGTTATGATAGAGACAATCCTAACAAGGGTAAATCAAAAAATATGTGGTCACTTTTAAAAAATGATACAAAATGTAACGTTTAAGCAAAAATCTAAAGTAATACAATTTAAAGTAGAGGTATAGCATATACCAATCTTATGAATAAGTACACATATCTAATAAATTATAAATAAGTGAAAATAATCATAATTGACTCAAACTAGATTACATATAATGAGAAAATCTTCAAATTATAGACTAGTAACCATATATAGCCTTAAACATTACATATGATTTTTTCTTTGAACTATTTTAATTCTCATTCTAAGAAGTATTTCATAATATAAAAAATCAACAAATAACTCAATCTAATTCCTCATAATAAACATAAAAATTGAATATTTAAATCAATCTCATGAACAAAAGTTTATATTAATAATTTCAGAGAGAAAAACAAACTTAATTACTTTTCTTATTATAATTACTAGTCAAATTAAAAAGACATATTAGTAATTTTAATATTATCCCCAACCTTTAGCTATGTGAGACATGAATCTATCCCCACCATAATTTCTTAGTTTTATTTTTGGTGAAGGAATGTACAATGGATATGGTTAAATTATAAATCAAAGAAATAAAGACAATAGTCATTCAATTATAATTCATAATACTAAAATTATTATAAGACTAAAAATTTTCTATTCAACTATTAGTTATACCTAATTAATTAAAAAGAAAAACAATAACTTGTGATGCTCTTCAAGTAAATTACAAATCTATTTACACAGTCAAAATCACTATTTTTTTTTTTAAACCACACCTAAACATGTTATAGTAAATTTTAACCATGAAAATAACAATTTATAAAGAATTATTATGTATTCACTTACACAAATAAGTTGCCATCAAAATAAGATATAGAGATAAAGCTAGCAAAATTTAATCCCACTCAAATAATTTGACTTAACCTATGTGAAACTTGACTCAATTTAACATGTATTGATTGACAAAATCAGTGATCTATAAATTGAACATTCAAAATCAAAATAACCAAAACTTAAATATTTTAAAATCGAAATGACTTAAAACCTTATCATTTTGTAATACGATTAACTTGAAATTCAAATAGCTCGAATCTATACAATTCAAAACTTAAATTTCTTGAGTTTAAAATATAATAGACCTAAAATTTGAAACTTGGTGAATCCTAGATCCAATTATTTGACACTTAATTAAATCAAAATTTAAAATACTTGAAATACCATAAATTTAAATGATCTAAGATCTAATATATTCAAAGTTTAAATGATGTGAGACTCGATAAACCCAAGACCCAAATGATCCAAAATCCAATGAACTTAAGATTCAATGGCTTATTACTAAAAACACTTGAAATCCAAATAACCTTAAATTTAAAATAACTCAACTCAAATCTCATTTTACTTACTTATTTGCTACTTTATGTAAAGAAAACCAATTTCAACATAGGTTAATGTTTTAAGTGCCCATTTGAAGAAATGCTTAGGCAACATTTTGCACCAATTGGGAACCAAAAACAATTAATACAAAGAGTTTAATAGAAAATGGCAACAAGTATATTAAAGAAGAATAAATTCCAAGAATAAAAAGCTCATTAGGAACAAATTTAAGAGGGGCTTTCTTTTGGCAATTAGTTATAATCTTGTGTGAGTGCAAATCAAGTGTTTAAGGTTGGTCCATCAACAAATGTTTAAGCTTTATGAATGAGGATTTAGGGATCTTAATGTGAAGACATTAAGTGGAGGTGAAAAAGGAGAAAGGAATTCATGTCTATGCCAAAAAAGATTACGTTGTTTCTTAAAAGATGTATATAAACCTTTTTTTTTAATTTATTTTTTGTCCATTAAAAGCCCATATAAGCTTAAGTTAAAGCTTATTTGGTTATGGTCAAAAAGATAAAATTTATAGGTGCTACGTTACACTTAGTTAAACAAGTCACAAAAACTAAAATAACATAATTAATTGATAACATAAGGTTATTGGTTGTAATAAATGATAAATGGTTATAAGTAATTGTAGATGAAATATTGGAATTTAACAATCTTTATTACTAATAAATGTAAGAAATTACAACTTTAAAATTTCATATTAATACTAGAATTACAATTATAAATTGAATATTAATATGATATTAGACATACCTCTTACTATTATATCATAAAGATTGATGATATATGCATACTAATAAGTATGTCGAGATTAGGATCTTCTTTTCTAATATTATCAATTATTATTTTTTGTTTACTCTAATAAGGAGAATAAAATATAACATCTTATGTAAAAAGAAGACTTACCTCTTATATTTATTTTCAAATCCCAATTAAGTTTACTTATCATGGACTTAACAACAAGCTATACACCAAATAATTGTTTTATATCCATGTCCAAAAAAATCAAATGCATTTTTATTTTAAATAACATATATAAAATGTAAATAAAATTTATTAAATTACTTTATAATACCTATATTTATATTTAAAATACACATTTGATTTAATTTTTAAATTAAAATAAAAAATTCAATTAATGATAGCTTAAAAAAATAAATTATTCTAATATTCTCCTCCTTTGACAATATTAATTGATTTTATTAATTTTAAAAAACTAGTTAAAAAAATTGACTCTTGAATCAAATAATGACTTTAGTTACTACAAAATAAATTATAACTCAATAAATTGATCTCAAAACATAATCAAGTCCAATGAATAATTCAACTTCAAACTATGAGTAATGATATATTATTTACCAATATATTACATCCATAATTATTAAAGACAACCAATCTCATTAATATGACTACAAAAATGTGTAAATGTAATTACACTTATAATTTTATATTATTAAGCAAAAGGTCCTTGTGATAATTTTTTACAAAAAAATCACAACAAATAAAACATATCATCTTAAGAAAATAATTGACCACATCTCTCAAAACAACCCTTGTTTTCACCAAAAAAATCAAGCATATATCAAAATAACATAATATTTTATAAGCAAATGAAAGAATAAATTTAATAATTTACATAAAAAATGCAATTATATTAAAAAAAATTAATAGAATCAATCTCACTAATTAATTACATCAAAAAATTTAAAATACTCATATTTTCATTATATTAAAGAAGATAATAAGTGCAACAACCTTAAGTAATGAATCTGCAAATATTGTTTCAATGCTAAAATGTTTAATAAGAATTTCATTATTCCTAACCCAATTACACAATACTTAATTTCAATATGTTTAAAATCATTGGATATTTTGTCATTTTTTGAGAATGTACCTGTTGATGAACTATCAAAATAAATTGTTGTGCTTTTAAAAATAAAAATCATTATCTTTAAACCAAAAATAAAATTTTTAAACCATATTGCAGGTGTGTTAGTATCAAATAAGTAACAAACTCTACTTACATAGTGGAAAAAACAGTAAATATTTACTTCACATTCTTCCAAGAAATTGCTTTGCCAACTAAATAAATGTAAATTTCAGACAATGCTCCAGCCGTGCAGAGAGTCCTTTCCCGAATGGCAACAATTTGGGTGGGCCTACGGATCCGTTTCAACAGATGTGTACCTCTTCTAGTTGACTAAGACCACAGCTCTCCAGTCCAGCCCGTTCAGAAACCTCAACGCAAGAAGCTCAGAGGCCAATACCTAAAACCCTCCATCAGGCCATTCAAAGGGGCAACTTTAATCCCAACATTCTTCCTACCTTTTTCTTTTTCTTTTCTCTTTTTTTTTTTTTTGGATTGTGGTCTCATGGGTTTGTTTGGTTGCTGAGAAGTTGAGAAAAGAAAAAAGCATGTAGGTTCTTAAAGATTGCATGCAAAAGTTTCTTAAAGATTAACCAATCCGTTCATGCCACATCACAAAAACCCTATGCCAATACCCATTTTAAAATTTTGATGACCACGAGGCTTAAATATTTAGAATTAATTTACAGTTCTGACCACAAGGACACAAAATTTGTGAATTAAGCGGAATCTAAATTGTTATATTTTAATAAAGAAATAAAAAATTATAATAATTACAGCCTAGATGTCGTCGTATTTATTTCATCTATCGTTGAGTTTCCCTGTCATTTTCGTTATTTGACTACCAAAATAATACATTGCTAGTAACCTCACTGGATTCCACTCATATTTGTTAATCCTTTTGGTCCATTTCAAAGCACAGTTGCTCACAAGCGCTCTCCACTTCAGAAGAGATATACTTCAATAAGAACGCAGCCACTGACGCAGCATTTTTCTACTGATCCATCGATTTGTATACAGATTTATAGACAATATTTAGTTTTAACTGAGAGCCAGAGCAGGTTTAGGGGAGGCTCAGATGGCGAGTAGTGGGGGAGGTGGGTACGGAGATGCGAGCCAGAAGATAGACTACGTGTTCAAGGTGGTGCTGATAGGTGACTCGGCGGTTGGGAAGTCGCAGATACTGTCCCGATTCGCCAGAAATGAGTTCAGCCTCGATTCCAAGGCCACCATCGGCGTCGAGTTCCAGACCCGCACGTTGGTCATCCAGCACAAAAGCGTCAAGGCCCAGATCTGGGATACTGCCGGCCAAGAAAGGTACTCAACTCCCCTCTCTCCCTATACTTGCTTTCACTTTTCATGGAATTTGTGCTTGCTTGCTTAGAATTTTTTTTTTTTAATCTATGTTTTTGGTTTTAATTTGAACTGGGTGAGCTTGCTCTTTTTCCTTCTTCTTCTTCTTTTTTTTTTTTTCGTGGGCTTTTTATGTTTGCTCATCATTTGCTAAATTGTTGTCAACTGTTTGTTGTGACACAGTTGTGACTTAATGGGTTCCAATAAAAATAGGTGCTGCTAAAGGTTATGGTGATTCTGGATGACAGTTTGATGGGATCATCCATCCAAACAAGGCTTCGGTTTCCCTTTGGGATATAGCTTTTCCTTTTTCCTGTTTTTGTTAGTGGCAAAGGTATATCAGTTTCGTACGTTATCACTCTGAGATGCTCGAACATTGACTTGATTCGTGGGTCCAAGTTCCTTGATAGGTCATACTGTAATCTCTAGTCCTTTTGCATTGACCGTATTATAACATAAGGCCTTCACCCTTCAATGCCTTGTTCTTCTGATACACCATTACTTAATTCCAAGACTTTGTGAATTGATCAGTTGCCTCAGTTAATGGTTAGATTTGTCCCCTTTTTTTCGCTAAAGTTATATGACCAAAGGTTTGCGGGTTGAAGAACTTATGTTACACTTCAGTTGGATCTAAAGACAGATGCATAGTGACAATTGATAGTTTTTCTTCTTCACCAAATTTATCTTTTTGTGCCTGATCGAGCAGATATAGAGCAGTCACAAGCGCATACTACAGGGGAGCTGTTGGGGCGATGCTGGTGTATGACATAACTAAATGGCAGACCTTTCATCACATACCCCGCTGGCTGGAAGAGCTGCGCGGCCATGCCGACAAGAATATTGTCATCATTTTGATTGGAAACAAAACCGATCTTGAAAACCAGCGAGCTGTGCCCACCGAGGATGCCAAGGAATTTGCCCAGAAGGAAGGCCTTTTCTTCTTGGAGACATCTGCATTGGAAGCGACCAATGTTGAAAATGCATTTTTAACCGTACTAACAGAGATCTTCAACATTGTGAACAAGAAGAATCTGGCTGCTAGTGAAACTCAGGGCAACGGGCCTGCATCGCTGCCCGGCAAGAAGATTATCCTTCCAGGTCCTGCACAAGAAATGCCAGCAAAGAACTACATGTGTTGCAGCTCATTGTGATTTGACCAGGGTTTGAGTTTCGAATAGTGGGGGGCTTCACTGTTATCATGCTTCCATAGCAATTTTTGAAAGGTGTGATGTATTTCTTTGTAGATTTCACATTACGTCAATTTACTTTGCAAGAGGAAATATGATTGAATGCATACATTGCTGTGGTACTGTGGCTTCTAAGTTGTACAATCTCGATCAGATGCTGTGAATGCCCAAATGATTTGAAAAATTTCGAGGTTATAGTGCTCTCTCCTCGTTTGTGATTAAGGCAACTTTCTCTAATTGAAATTAGCTCTCTGTGCACCGTGGACGGCTCAAAAACAAACAATATTAATAACAGCGACGAACGGTGTCACGTCACCTCGTTAACTGTTGAACACACTTAAAATGATTGAGATAATTCCTTAAATTACCTCCCTCTTCGGACCAATTATTGTCGTCAAGGATTGAATCGGAAGAGTGGCTCGCATAAAACAAGAGGTTACATCTGCGGGCCAAATTCATTCCTTGAACAATCATTTGTGCGACAAATTAAATAGGTGTTTTTATGAGCAAGTGATGCTGTAAAATACTCACAGGACCAATAGTGACTACAAATGGAATCTCAAGTACAAGAAAATAACTAGCAAAAATGGCCTTGTCAGGTCCAGTAAAGTCGTACTCCAATTAGTTAGCGTGCCAACAACCTCCACTATCAGAAATTGAGCTGTAGTATCAATTCCCTGGTTTCCCACGTTCAATTCTGCAGCCGATGTACATCAACATTGATAAAAATTAACTCTTGCGTGGATGCCCTTCAAATCTAATGTCATCTATTAGAATGCAAAATTAATGGGCTGTAGGTTCTCCTCCAGTCCACTCGTATTACAATGTAACAACCCAATTCCAATATCCTTAATTTGACACCGAACGTGTGCCCTTGAATCTCCCATACACATTTAGTAGCACTGTTTCCATATCCCTTTGCAGTAACCACAATTAATCTGTTAGTAATATTATTGTCTGAAACCCAACAACTCGCTGCCAATATCAAAAAGAATAAGCATGTCAACATGTTCCCTTAGCGTTATATATGTACATAATTCTCCTCGTTAGAGTCACTACTACTACCAGATTCGCCTTCACTGTATTAATATAAATATTTTGTTTCTCACACGTGTCGCAGTTCTTCAATGCAGCGCCCCCTTTAAGCAGGCGTTCGAGTCTTCAACAATAACAGTAAAATTACTTTCACAATCTAATAAAGAAGTTTGAACTAATAAATAGATAAGCATGAATCATTCAAATAAAGTAACTATTAAATTTCTTATATATTATTGTTTCTTTAATAAATTTGGGGTTTGAATATAATAAAATTTTATATTAGATATAAAATATTTTATACAAAATAAAGAGATTTTATATTAATATTTATTATGTTACTGCAAAATTTTCTTTTGGTTATATAAAATGTTATTTGTATAGTTTTATGAGATATGTATCCAAAAACTACCAATTCAAAAAACTTAGTGGGAGAATTAATTGAAATTTTAATTATATATATATAATTAAAATTTTAATTCTTACAAAATTTTAAAATTAAAAATTAAAAAATTATATTGAAAAAAATTTTCCATAAATTTTGTCTGAAAGTTCATACGTAATTGAGGAAACAAACTAATTGCAGGTATCTGAGTTGGAACCACATAAGTTCAGTATAAATTTTACACCACCTAATCCTCTCAGAGAAGGCCTCCGAAACTCCAGCATTTTTTTGTCCTTTAATTGATAAGAGAGCTCAGATTGCCCCAACGTCATTATCAATGCCAAAGCCTTCATTTTGCTTTTCACTGACCAGAACCCATCACAAACACCGATCATCAACACTTCATCGGCTCCCTTTCGTCCACCTCCTTCAGTCTTACTTGGTTAATATGTTAAATAGGTCCTAAAGAATGGCTTCTCTTCTTGTGCCTTTTGTCCTGCACATGATCATAGTCTTGGTCTCCCAACTGGATTTTACTCCCAGACTTGTCCGCAAGCAGAATTCGTTGTCTGGAATGTGATAAGAAACGCCATGATTAGAGAACCAAGAAGCACTGCATGCCTCTGTCTTGCGCTCTCAATTCCATGACTACTTTGTTTATGTAAGCGCATAATGCCCTACATATATTTTTTTGCATTTCCTATGGGCATTTATTGGACTAAAATTCAAATTTTGTAGGAATGTAATGCTTCTATGTTGCTGGATGACGCACCAACCATGCAAGGAGAGAAGCAGGCCCTTTCAAATATAAATTCAATGAGGTCCTTCAAAGTTTTCGATGAAGTCAAGGCAGAGCTAGAGAAGACCTGTCTCGGAGTCGTTTCTTGCGTAGATATCATAATCATGGCCACTAGGAGTTGATGCTGTTGGCCTGGTAATTTTTAGTTTTGCTTTTTAATATTCTGGGAGAACAAAAATCTATCCTATCAACTTAGTCCTGTAACACGTTTATGGAGTCTTGGGGGGTCCTTTATGTCCTACTTTTTGTCCGAAAAACTTTAAAGACAATGATCTCACGGTAATTGTCTATACATATATAAATGCATAGTTTTTTACTCTTTTACATGTTATAGGCAGAGTGAGGGGCCTCACTGGGAAGTGACGTTGGGAAGACAGGACAACTTAACGGTATGCACTCAAATGATATTATTCCAAGTCCAAGATCAAATGCAAGCTTTCTGATAGACCTCTTTGCGAAGTTCAATCTATGAGGCAAGGATCTTGTAGCCCTTTCAGGGTTACATTCTATTGGCCAAGTTAGGTGTTTCTTTATAGTCTTCAGGCTTTATAAGTAGTCTGGCAATGGAAAGCCCGACTCAACAATTGACCCAAAGTTTGAGCGAAGAGTTAGACAAACTTTGCCCTCATGGTGGAGATGGAAATGTTATGCGACGAGGAGGGGGAGTGCTTTGTTGCAACACCCACCACATTCGATGATGTCTATTTCAAAGATCTGGTCGGGTGGGCATGGATTTTTGAACTTTGATCAAACCTTTTTCACATTTCCTCAAACAAGACCGTTTGTGACACATTCTAGCCGAGACCAAAATGCATTCTTTGACGCTTATGTAGAAGCCATGATGAAATTGGGCGACCTGCAAAGCGAAGAACCAGGGGAGATTAGGAAAAACTGTGGGTGGTCAATAGCCACCCTGTTACTTAATGTACTTTAGGAGGTCTGAATGGGGGACATAGTCGATGCCACATCTTTAGGTTCATATTTCTAATTGAAAGAAGGCAAATATAAAGATTGCACATGTCCGTGTTTGCATCTGTGTCTATTTTATTTATTTATTTTTTAGTTTTCATTGTTAGTATAAATCAACCAGGAGGCAATTGCCATGTCAGATTTTGGTCTCTAAATAAGATGCTAGATCAATATATGGCATTCTTTAAAAATAATCCAGAAAGTTTTAAAATTTTTAAAGAATTCCGGCATTTCTCTCCCTACCGCTTTGTCTCCTTCTTTTTTATTTGCAATTGGATGACAATTTCATTTGTCTTGTCATAGTCGCGTAACAAATAAAGTCTGTGAGAATCTTGTTTCTATAGGTGATGGACACTAGGACTGGTACTAGGAATTTATAGGCAAACAAATATATAGGTTGGCCTTGTGGGAATGCATGGCTACAACCATTATACCCCGGATTCTATCCTATGTTGGACAGTCAAAAACCTTTAAACTTACAAATGTTGGAAATTCGGGGGAGAGAATGGCGTAGAGGAGAGCAACTGGAAGGAATTGGCAGTTTCCTCCAAATCGAACAGGGAAAAGAGAAGCAATCGAGGTCTTATCATGTCATTTACGTATGTAGAATTCATGACTGAAGAGGAGTACATCAATGAAGACACGGGGCCAATACTAGTATAGTCGATGCGCTGTGAAGAACTGGTGGATGAAGATTAGAGCAATGTCTTGCATGAGAACACGCGACTAAAGCCTTAAATAAGATTTTACTCTTAACACTCTAATAATCAACTTAATATAAATATAGAGAGTTCTCAAATAGAGAACTTAAAATGATTATTTTATTTAAATAAGAATCTAATATATTTATATATTTTAGAATTTATATTCAATAAATTTTAATAATAATAAATAAAATTTATATATCAACCTAATAACATAATTTTGAAAAAAAAGTTATCAACTATTTAGGACTTGATCAGTTCACTACGAGCCTAGTTAAAGAATTTCTAAAATTAAATTCAAAAAAACTCAAAGTTAAAATAATTATAATTTTAAAAAAAGTAATATAAAGATAATTAATTATATTATTTTAAAATATTTTTATTATTTTAAATATATTAAATATATTACAAACTTAATTATAAGAATGTTAAATTTAAATTTATAAAATTTTAAAATTAATTTTATATTTCTTTATTAACAACTTTAAATATAAATAATTTTAACTAAAAATAAAATTAAAAAAAAAAACTAACAATTATGCCATCTCAAATTATTTTTTATAATTTTAGATAAAAAAAACAAACCAAATTATAAGGACATAAACTAATGTTGTATAGAGTGGAGATGACATGTGAATTTTTTTTTTCAAAATTTGATATTAATTTTCCATAAACATTAGTTGGAGATGACGTTCATCATTTAGTTACAATGAAGCTAACTCAATTGCATGGTCTTCAGTTTAATAATCATCATTATAAGTTTTTATAATAGACATATGCAATAAAGAAAGAAGCTATTTCCAAGACATTTTTCAATGGCCAACTTATAAAAAGTGCTTAGATTCTGCTAAATTAGGGATTGAAGTTCAGATAAGCACAAAGTGTGGAAAAGGATAAAGAAGAGTAAATCAATTTTCTTAATGCTTTCTAAATTATTAGATACATAAACATAGATATATAGATATATAAATAAAATTTATGGGTTGAGATGGGCTCAAGCCCAAGCCTACGCTTACGCAAGCAGACTAGTTGAAGTATTGGATCAGACTGGACCAACATTAAGAAATTTAGGTCTAAGCCCTCTAATTTTATGGGCGACGAGAGAGATTAAAAACAAGGGGTCGGGGTTTGAGTGTGTGTGTGTGCGTGTGTGTGTGTGTGTGTGAGAGAGAGAGAGAGAGAGAGAGAGAGAGCCCACCCATTCACTTTTGGCAGTATGAAACAACCAATTCATGACATTCATCTCTGACAAAGACATTTTCCTGAAGCATTTTCAAAAGTTTTAGATCTCGTCATATCGATTTTTAGCACTGAACCAATCAGTCCTAAAGAAAAGGGAAACTAACAAACCTTACGTTATGATATTTTCAAATAGATTAATTGCACTTAACAAAGAGAACCAATCTGGAACAAGAGAGTGGACTCAGCATGACAGAGACATTACATGGTAAACATAAACTAAGTGATTAGGATTAGGTTGTAAACCAAATTATTAGTGGTCGCCTCACAAAGGATAAGTTTTTGAATTGGGATTGAATCGCACTAATGACTGAGCCATGTAAAAAATTAAAATGCAGTTCCAACGTCAATTTCTCAATTAAACATTTCAAGATCCCTCCGGATTCACAAACCGTTGTTTACGGAAGTCGTTGTCAACCATGCACCGTATGTTTCTGTCAGCGAATGGGAGAAGGGAATATAATTAACACGGGTAGGAGTATAAATTTGTGACGATATAGTTTGTGTTGTGCTTAATTATAAATAATGGAACTAGCATTCCCAAGGACACCCCCCAATAGTTAAGACTTATAGGCATCAATCTTAGAGATTTCAAGTTCATATTATGTGAAATGTGGGAGGGATTTATGAGAACAGAAACATAATTATCTCTTCTTTTTCTATAACTCACAATTGATTAATCTTTTTATTAAATAAAAAAATAAATAAATAACAGATAACTGGACCCTTGATACAGTGGTGTCTCTTTTTCCGATGGACCGACATAGTGATGCTAAGAATATGTAAGAAAATTGCAATAATAAAAAATCCAATGGCTAAGTATCTGACTAGACTTGACCATAGGTTGGGTCTGGATCGGTTACGATTCAGAATTGGCGACTCAGATTCACATAAACGAAGAAACTTCAATCCAACGTACAATTTTGGTTTTAAATCAGCTCTGGTTCTAATTTTCTAATTTTAGGTCGCTTCTGGTTCTGATTTAATAGCCGATTTTGATTCTCATTCTTGGTCAATCGTTAGTTTGAGTCCAATTTTGGTCCGGTTTAATCAATAATTAAAATCTTAAAATTTTTACAGAGTAAAAGAAAGTTTTTTATTGATTTATCTTAAAAAATTCAATATACTATTTATTGTATTTATTTTTAAATATCTTTTGACATAAACTGCCAGTTAATTGGTAATTAACCTCCAATTTGAGTCGACAGTTCAACCCACGGTTGGAATTGCCTATTTGACGGCTCTGGAATAATTGAACCGTAGTTGGCATGCCCACCTTGTCGGTCAGTCGGTTAGGGTTCTAAACTTTACCCAGACAGATGGTTCAGGCTAGCTACGATTTTTTGTTTGGCCGATTCCAGTTAAGTTCGAGGTCGAACCAACCCGATGGCCACGTCTACATCCAACCATTCTTGGACTTCCCCTTTTTTGGGTTGGTACTAATTTGTAAAGAAAGAAAAATTTATGGATGATACGTTCAACCAACAAAAAAAAAAGGAAGTTTCGGTACACATAAGTCTCCCGCACCATAAAATTCGATTGCAAGTTAGTGACAACTAAAATAAAATTATCATGTATTCTTCGTCAATGTGTTAAATCTTCGTTATCTTTGGTTGTTGACATCGTGCGCTTATATATATATATATATATATATATATATATATATATGGTGGTCAATGCATGGTCGGTTATGAATGTTACTATAATATAGCTGGTTGCATATTAATCCGGGGAGCATAGATCACGAAATCTTGGGTATTACTGTTACTACGTAATGGCCCTTATCATATGTTACGACAATAGATCTGGTTGCATATAAAAGCCGGTGAGCATAGATCACGAAATCTTGGGTGTTACTGTTACCACGTAATAGCCCTTATCATTTCATACGCATTTTCCAACCCTAAAGAAGTATTTGGGTCTTTGTACCTTAGCCACTAGGATCAGCAAGAATCAGAAATCTAGAGAAAAATTCTTACTAAAACTAACCGCGGTACACAGGTCACAATCGCAAGCTTCCATGCACGCACAAGAGAAATTTACCAAGCCACCCAACTTGGACGGAGCATTTGATTCCCACTAGACATGGAAAGAATTGCCTGATCCCCAACTCGCGTTACCAGCAGGATCGGCTCAGGCAAAGCCACCCTATTAAACCATTTTGCACTCTACAACGCACAAACAAAATCACCACTTGTCTCTGCATCATCCAAGTCAGCGTCAGCATCTATATCATCAAGATCCATGCTACTACCATGAAAATGTTCACTTAATTTGGACCCCTCCCCGTGCTTCCTTGCCTCCTGTACAATAGCTAGTATATCTTCAATAATTTGGGATTCCTCACTCTTATCCTCATTCTTCGAGCCACCTTCCTCCACTTCCGCGAACTCTACAGACATGTCCTTTACAAACCAGGGGTGATTTTTAATTTCTGGGATGGTTATTCTCTGAAGGAACGAAATTTATGCTGTAAGATAAATGATTAAAGTGAACAGAGTAAAACACCAAAATTTTTAATCAGTACCTTTTCGGGGTCAGCTACAAAAATTCGAGAAAGAAGGTGTTTACATTCCTTGGAAATTCGAACGTAATCTGGAATTGAGTAGTCAACGCTGAGAATCCGCTGGAATGAGCAAGATAAGCCACTTTATTAAATCTTCTCAATAATAATAGGCCCAGTGAATTTAATTTTCTGTACCTAACCTGAATTGTTTTCCTGAAGTTCCTTGGATCTTCAGGATCTTCAAAGGGATAAGCACCAACTAGCATGACGTACAAGGTAACCCCACAAGACCAAACATCTGCAATCTATAGTTCTCAATTAATCAAAAGAGTATTGCTGCATGTTAGGTGGCCAAACAATTAATACCTTCCCATTGTATTCTTTTCTTGACAAGACTTCTGGTGCAATGTAGGCAGGCGTTCCCACTGTAGACTTGGGTTGAGAATGCAATGCAGAAGACTACATAAGATGTGACAAAACGGTCAATAGTTGGGTCCATGCGTGTTTAATATGTTAGACAAATTGTTAGTGAATTCTTTGCCTTGGAATAGCCAAAATCGCATATCTTGACACGCGGGGCTGAGCTTCCATCCAGTAATGTGTTTTCCAGCTTAAGATCCCTGTGGCAGATTTGCTGCAATGAAATTGTGTTGTTCATTTTAGCTGGATGTGCGAGCCATGTAGCATAAATGGACATTTTACGTTGTTGGCTTGAGATTTGTACCATAGAATGGCAGTAACTGACTCCTGATATGAGTTGTCGGAAGAAATATCTTGCCTGACATAATTTTCATAAGCAGGAGGTTTAGAGAACACTAATGACTATGTCAACTACTGAAATTAGAAATGATCTGCTCGTTCTGTTCTACTGTGCATTACCTCATCTTCACCGAATCTACCGGCATTGCATATTCTCTCGAAAAGTTCCCCTCCAGCTGCATATTCCATGACTATGGCTAAGTGAGATGGTGTCAGCAGGACCTGCACATAGCATGAGTGGCACTTCTGAAAAGCTATTTGCAGCAGAGACAGGACTCAATTGGAGCATTAAAGTGAAAGTCGAAAATTCCAAACAAGTTTTTCTTCCTACCAATCTCGAAGCATCTACAACCTGTTAAGCATCTTTTCGTGAGCCCCTGAATTCGTTTCTTTTCTTAGAAAATTAAAGCTAATTAAGAATTTGTTAGGCAATTGGCTTTTCAAGATTGGAGATGTTCAGATCATTTTCCCATCTACATGGCACTTGACATCAAGACAAGCATCAGAAATCATTTTGACCAGGTTAAAGGACTGCAAATAACCAGGCTTAGGTAGGAAACCTCATGATTTGCGTATTCCATGAAGCTCAGACAGGAAAAGGGGAGATGCAGAGAGCAGACTAACCGCAAAATATACTCTGTTCAACAACAATATTTCCAGAACAGAGCTTTTTGGGTTCCTTTTTTTTTTTTTTTTCAGTTTGAAGGGAAAAAAAAAAAAGCAATCCTTTTGTAAATTGTCTGTTCACTAAGAGAAAAACCTTATACGTAATGTTTCTGGAGCAATCTCTACTATCGGGGAACATTATGGCAATATGTACCTCCTTGAATCTGATTATATTGGGATGCTTCAATGACCTGTGGTTCATTATCTCCCTCTGCACATGTTCATCAATCTGCAAAACCAAAAGGACCTCAAACTTAATCCATGAAAGGAAGAAGCTGTTGGATGAACCGGGTAGAGAAAAAAAAAAAAAAAAAAGGCAACAATCCACTTCAACAGCTGATTAATGATCATCTAAAGAGAAGAACATGGACTATTATTCATGCATAATCCTACATAAAATATGACATATTACATTTACAAGAAAGAAGGAAAAAAAAAAAAAACTAACTACTTATTACAGGACATATTAACAAAAGAAAAAAAAAAAAAGGAAGAACCAATGCATAGATGAATGGGTGAGGGAGAAATGAAAAGCCAAAAGAGCACCTTCTGGCCTCTCTCAATATACTTGATAGCATAAAGGTCGCCACTCCTTTTATCTCTAGCCAGCTTAGCGACTCCAAATTTGCCTGACCCAATATCCTTCAATATTTCATAGGCCTCCATTGCACAAAAAACAAAAACAGCTACACAGACTTCAACAAGGAAAAGAATGAAGAGGGCGGGCGGCCAGATAGAGAAAATATGTATTAAATATAACAAACCTAACTTCCCAACTATCCCTCTATCCTTTTTCTTCCCGTTTTTTCTTTTGGTCTCTCTTATTCTTTCTTTTCTTGTCTTAATTGGGTCTTCTCGTTTCTCTTGGTGCAGGGCTCTCTCCAATCACTTGTATGCGTTGAGAACTTTGTGCTGGCTTTCACGACCATGAGCGCGGAAAGCTGCAAGGCATTGCAGCGTTGTTACTCACGAGTCAATGTCAATGGAAGGCCAAAATTCGGGGCGCATATAGAAAGTCTCATCTTTTGGAATGTAGCTGAATTAATTACACGTGGAATGCTGTACAAGTTAGCATTCCAAGGATCGAAGTAGTTTGATTGAATAAATTAAGAGTCAGATTAGCTAGATACAAGGATCGAAGTAGATGTTTTATACTGTAATAATATTTATAATATAAAAATTATTTGTATTTATTTGAGTTTATTATTTTTGTGTTTAATTAAATCTTTTTATAAATTAAATATGGAATGGATTTTTTTTTTTTTTTGGACTCTCGTGTCCACAAATGGGTCCAATTCTTATGGTTGTCAATATCTTCCTATCCAATCGACATGAGTTTTGATTTTAGGGTGATGGAAGATCTCGTATTTTTTAATTATTGTTCAATGCAGTCTCTAAAAGGAGGCTTGAATAATTAAGAATTATAATATTCATTGTAACTCATTCTCTAATAAATTGATTCAATTATTACGAAATTTGATTCGAATATTAAAGATTATAGGTCTTGCCATCGTGAAAGCCGAGCTTTGAATAGTAACTATATCTCTTTACATGGATATTCACTGAGAAGGAAAATATATAATATTTTTACATAATATTAATTTAATTATTTTTTTAAGTATTACAGTAAGATAGCACACTATAAACCAACAATTTGCATATCATGCTAGTCTTTTCCTTATTTTTATCCCCCTTAAGGATTAGATGTCTTTATCATTATTAGAAATTTACAAAATGTTATTTCTTTTTCATGGTAGAAGCTTTACAGTTTGATCCCAAAATCCCAACAATAACTTATCAGATTTGTAGCATATAGGCATTTTCTCAACTAGGTTTTTTTCCTGATATCTCAATTGAGTTACAGACTATAATATCTTCCCAGGAAAATTACCCAGAAAAAAAAAAAACAAAACAAAATTAGTTTGGCTCGTTCTATTGGCTATTCCATCTCAGTCCACTAATAAAATAAAATCCCCCCCCCCCACCTCCCCGGGCGGCAAAAGTAAGACATTAGAACCCCTTTTATGGTCCCAATACTCATACAATAAGTGAACAAAGAAAGAAAACTTAAGCCTTATTCACAGAGTATCCCGCATATACGAGAACTCTAGAATATATATATATATATAATTTTGCATTATTTTGTTAAAAAAAAAATTTATATAGTGATATTTAATTAATTTAAATAATTTTTAGTAAATTTTTACTATTTATAATATTTGATAATAATTTAATAATTAATTTATAATTTTTTAATATTTTGATAAAATTAAAATTTTAACATACTTTTAATTTTTTTCTCATACTATAAAATTAGATATGATTAACTTAAATCATTATTTTTGTACTTTTTCTCAACTAAATTACTCAATCTTCTATATTAATTTTTTTATTTAAATAATTTTTCTTTAAAATTATTACTTTTAATTAATTATGATAATATTATTAATTAAAATTTTAATTATAATTATTATATAATAATCAAAATTATATTAATTCTTAGTTAATTATTTAATTTTAATTTCATTTAATCTTTTTGAGACAAGTAGAAACTTAAAAACTTATACATTAACTATAATATTAACATTGTTAATAATAAATTTATTTCAATTTTACTTAATTATTTTGTCTAAATTTAAATTAAAAATAAATTAATTTAAATAATTTATATAAGAAGTATAATACTAATTTTTTTTAGCACTTTTTATTAATTATCTAAAATTTGCATAACTCCTGGAGTTAAACTTAACATATATATTTGTATTGTAAAAATTAGAGAAAAAATGATAATTTTAAATAATTCTTCGAGTAAAAAAAATCTATACATTGATTATTTCTTAATTTTAAGATTTTTTTCAAAATTTTTTTAATTTTATAATATTTGATATTAATTTAATAGTCAATTTATAATACTTCGTAATATTTTAATAAAATTAACATTTTATCTTATTTATTTATTTTACTTAATTATATTTTAATATATATTATAATTTATTTAATTTATATTAAAAAATTTATTACATATGTATAAAATTCATAATAGGTAGATATTCATAATTTTAAAAAATAAAAATAATCTTAAATTTCTCCTTTTCTTAAGAGAACAAATATTTTTAAATTTACTTTTTTCTCAAAAGAATCCAATATTCATATTTTAAATCTCTTTTATTTTTTCCCTTTTGTTTGAAAAACTATTTTTAATTTTATTTTTTTAAAAAATACACATAATTTAAGTTTTTTATTTATTTAAATAAAGTATAAATAAAAATGCACTCGTTTACAAATATGATATGAATTCACACATTATACATATCTAATATCAATCTATATATATTTATATGTAAGTATATATTGTCAAAATTAAGAGAAAAAATTAATTTTCACTTATATGATGACTTATCATAAGCTTATAAATTAAAAGTATTAAAATATCTTAAATTCTCAAATATAAATATTTATTCTTAAAAAGAAAAAAAGAAGTATTATCAAATTTTCTCAATAAGGAAAAAGAAAAAGGAACCATCTTAAATCCTATTATTTTCATTTTTATTTTCTTAAAAACATTAATTAAAATTTTAATTTAGTTAATTCATTATTACTTAGCATTTGAGTATTTTTTTTTATTTTTTTCCTTTTAAACAAAAATACAAGTAAAAATAAATTTTTTAACAAGTATAATTAAATCTACATATCACATAGGTTTAATATGAATTAAATAATATATATTTAATTATAATTGAATAAAATTTATATTATTCTTTAATTATAATTAAATTTTTATAATTATGTAATTTTTTTACTAAAAAAAAGGCAAGAGGAAAAAAATATTATGATACTATTTATTAAGAAAAAAAAATAAAAAAATAAAATTTAATTTTTTAAAAGAAAAAAAAAACTCTTAATTTCCTTTAAAAAATGAAAACAAAAAATTATTTTCAAATCTATTAACTAAGTTTCTTTTTTCATAATCTAAATTAACTAAAAAAGTAAATTAAACTTAACTATATTCTTGTTGTTGATTCATATATTAGGGGAAATAAAGGAAAAAAGATATATAAACAAAAAAAAAAACTTCTCCCAAATATTCAAAATTTAATTCCTTTTATATTTCTTCTTTTTTTTAAATAGTTGAAATTTTAAAATTTTTTACATTAACTATAAAAGATTCATCTTAATATTAGGAATATTATAAAACTCTTATACTAATAATTATAACTAGAAACCTAAATTAAGCCCACCATTGAATTTCAGTATCAATTAAGCATTATAATTTTAAAAAATTAATTAAATAGAATTCTAGTTAATGAATTAATCATTAAAAAGACATTGAATAAGTAAAATTCTATGTAACCAATAAATTATTATTGAAAATTAGCATTTGATTATGAAATAAAAACTATAAAATATAAAATAATATAATATTATATATTATTATTATTTCTAATTATGCAATTTAATCTAATAGTATTTCATATTAATTTAAAATTTAAATAATTATAATTAAAATTATAAAAATTTTAATTAATCTAATTTTCTTTAAAAACTTTCATATTAACTAATATAAAAATAATAATTCAAAACTCAATTTTCTTAATTAGAATCCAATGCATATTATATTATACTCAATCCAAATTACTAACCTCTAAAACTTACATACACAACTAATTTTTCTTACATATAAATTATTTAAAATAATAATTGAATTAATTGTTATTTAAAGTATACTTGGATTTTTTTTATTTTAATTATTCTTATTAGATATTTACAACTCATATATTACAAGAGTTTAAAATTAATTTATATTAATATTACCAAAATTAATAAAAAATTGATAAAACAAACTTATCTAATGTCATTTACTTAATTTTACAAGTATTTAACTATTTGATTTTAATTTTAATTTTTATTAAATTTTTATAATTTATAGTATTTGATATTAATTTAGTAATTAGTTTTTAGTTTTTTATATATTTTAATTAAATTAAAATTTTGACATATATTTAATATTTAATTATAATTAAATATGTGTTACAATTTATCTATTTCGTAGTATGAATTACTTACATATATCTAAAATTTACATCTAATAATTAAAAAAATAAAAAAATAATTTCTACAAAAGAAAAAAATAATCTTCTTTTTTTCATTTTTTAAGAGAGGAAAAAAAATTCCAAATTTATGATTTTTCTATAAAAGAAAAAAAAAACTCATAATTCCAAATTTAAGTTTTTCCCTTCTTTCTTAAAAAGAAAAACATATTCTCAAATTTATTATTTTTTTAAAATAAAAAATATTCTTAATTTATGTTTTATTTTAATTTTATATTCAAATGAAATACAAGTAAAATATAATTTTTAATAAATATGATAAATTTGTATGTCTCACTAATTTAATATTAATATATATTAATATTATCAAAATTAAGAGAAAACTAGTAAAATACTTATATGGTGTTATTTTCTCATTTTTAAAAATATTTAAATATTTAATTTTAATTTTAATTTTTAATAGATTGTAATATTTGATATTAATTTAATAGTTAATTTTTAATCTTTCTTAGAATGTGAATATAATTAAAATTTTAACATGTATCTCATTTACTTAATCTATTTAATTATAATTTATCAAATTTATATTAACAAATTTTTATATATGTTTAAAATTTATATAATAAAAATACTTATAAAATAATCCTTAATTATTCTTTTTTTTAGTGAGAAAAAAAATATTTCTAAATTCAAATTTTTTTCAAAAAGAAAAAATACTTATAATTTAAGTTTGTTATTACTTTTTTTAAAAAAGGATTCTATCAATTTTTTATTTTTATATAAAAATATTCGTAATTTAAATTTTTAAAATTTTATTTAAATAAAATATAAATGAAAATATATTTATTAATAAATATAATAAATACGTAAGTCTAATACTAATAAAACTCATTAAACCAGTTGAATAAGAAAATTTTTCAAATAACAATCACATGTGCTGTCGATCGATTACTCTTATAAACAAGTTGGCTATTTTACTGTTACAAGTAATAACTTTTTGTCTTTAGAGATATTCAGCAGATCTAAATGTATTTTTTAAAAATTTGTTCTTTTAATAGGACTCAATCTTTCTTAGCAAAATTATAGAGTATCACTGGTACTGTTTTATTTTATTTACTAATATATATGTGTGTGTGTGTGTGTGTGTGTGTGTGTGTGTGTGTTTTGTCTTCACTTGTTGACCACTCTTCGGCACTATTCATGTCAAATTGTATAACTAGTACTGAAATATAGAATTTCAAGCACACCCCAACATGAGACATATAAGAAAGACTAATTGCTTCTGTTCGCGCATAAAATTCATAAAATTCCTCTCAAAAACCACAAATATGGAGTTGATGATAGACTATCGGAACTAGATTCTCTAAGTAAATTACGGGTGTGGTTCATTTGAGAAAGTACAAAAGCTTCATGTTACAAGAAGGGGACAAGTGACAGCAGGTAGAACAGAACAGTCGACGTGTACGGTAGGGAGAGGAGCAAAGCAGCCCGGTGTGGTGGGTGGCACAATTAGTGGCGGTCGCCCAGCAGGCTTGATTGCATGGCCTTCTTTATTTTCCTTCCGTTCGAGAACAGAGTGCATCCAAAACTTCCTTAACACTGGTAATTAATTCTCGTCGACATCACTGTAGAATGGACCGTCGTCAACATTTGTTGCTTCTTCCTTTTCCTTGGTGCAAAGTGCACCCTTCATTTTCACGAGATGATTCGAAGGTTGCCTCAGCTGCATCCACTATTCCTTTTGCATTTCGTGTCATTAAGGTTTTTTTTTTTTTTCTTTTTTTTTTTTGAGGCCCCAACTTGAATTGTGAGACAATATTTTCTTCTTGTTGCCTTGCCGTGCCGTGCTGTCTAAGTAATGTGCCTAGGATGCAATACATTTTTGTCACAAACAGCATTCAATACACATGAACTAACTACGTCCATACAGCTTTCGTTCCCGATCTGTCCCTGTCCATCCACCGCTTGCCTTTTGTCCAATGTGGCTTCAATCATGTGCGAGTTGTGAATTGACTATGCCATCGATATGTTCGCTTTGAAATCATCTTACAAAATAAACTAGCTATTGGCCAAAAGAATAAATCAATTGGGGAGAGACCGGAGGTTTAAACCCCAGTTCTCTCCACTTATCATAAAATGAGGAAAATTCTTTTAGAAAATTTTCAACTTGCAATGGAGCATTTTTCTGAATTACTTGTCTAGCTAGCCAGTTCAATTTAGGTTTACTTGTTATTGTGATTGTTTACTTCCTACTTAAAACTGTAGCAAAAATTGTGCAACACATTTTGCACTGTAGGCGCCAGTATAAAGATGCAACGCAAGAATGGGGCTCCATCTCAAGAAGGCACCAGTGGATTTTGGATTTGATAATAAATGGTCTTCCTTTTTCACGATCGGGAATTCAAATCACGAGGGAAGTTGTTTAGGATAATTTTTCATGAAAATGACAGAAAACTATTGCAATAATTGAGTCCTGAAACCAATGACCACAAATCCCCCCCCCAAAACGAAACAAAAATCTCAATATAAGATGGGGACGAGCTGGCGATCGCATGGAGAGGAGAAAGTGATCACTTTTTCTGTTTGATTTTTTTGGTTGCTTTTAAATTTATGTGTACAATAACGTTTTTAAAGACCATCTTAAAGGAACATCATAATAGTCAAAGAATTTAGGCATTCATTCTAGAACTTCGAAGTTCAAGAAAAGATTCTCTTTTTTTTTGGGGGGGGGGAATAGCTTGAATAATTTCTTAGTAATCATCATCAAGAGCCCAAGCAAGCCTAAAGTTTCCAAAAAAACATGAAACCCCCCAGCTGTCAGTGTGAAAAGAAAAGATTATCATATATTATTACAGTTAACGCACAACTTAGACACTATAGACAAACTTCAATAACACAGGCCTTTGGTTGAGTCCAAATTAATTAGAAGAAGAGTGCTCAAGGGTGAGCTATGGTGTTGAAATATGGCAAGTGTGAGTCTTCTATTGAAAAGAAAAACAATAAACAAACAACATATAAATGACAACAAACTTATAACCCAATATCTTAAAATTTCGAGTAAAAAGTGTTATCAAAGGTGCATTGTATTGTTGCTTCACTCCGAGGTTGTTTGCACTTCTTCAAGATTGTTTGGGGTCCCCCGATTGTCAACATTGTTGCTTCTTCATCATCCCCATGGGGAAGTGCTACATGGGTTTAAGATGAAGGAATCTCCTTGGCGTGAAAAATCGAGGATGAAATGGAATAAAGAAAGAAATAAGAATGTGAAGTTTTTTCAACTGTCTACCACACAAAGAACCCAGAGAAACTATATAGGTTAGATTATGTCTAACGAGCGTGGCTCTTAGAACCCAAATAAATTAGACGAGAAGTGGATGTGTATTTCAGAAGTATTTATCAAGAGGAAGACAATCTCAGACCTATAATCTCTGATCCAAATTTTAACAAGCTCTGTCCTAATTCAACCACGTCTCTTGAATTGCCATCTTGTTCTCACCCTCTTCCCAAAGGTCTCTGCTCCTTTTAACCTGATTGAGTTTAGGCCAATCAGCTTGATTGGTAGGTTGTATAAGATCACTGCAAAAACCCTAGTTAATTGATTGCAAAGGATCGTTGGTGAACTTATAGGAGAAAACCATAGTGACTTTGTTAATGGTTGGCAAATTCTTGATGGAGTATTGATTCCTTCCGAACTAATAGACTTCCTTAAAAGAGCTGGGAAACCAGATTTGCTTTTGAAACTTGATTTTCACAAGGCTTTCGACAGTATATCATGGAATTACCTGGATTTTGTCTTGGTTGAGACTAACTTTGGTGACAATTGGCATTCTTGGATGGTACTGTGCTTCCCAACAGCTCAAACAGCAATTTAGTGAATGGTTCGCCTACCAATGAAATTGTGTTGGAGAAAAGACTCAGCCAAGGTAATCCGTTATCATCTTTTCGTTTTATCTGGGTAGCTGAAGGGCTAAATGTCAAGGTTGTTAAGATCGAGATTCTACTTATACTTAAAATAAATTTAGAGTATTAAAAAAATTATTATAAAACTAAAAAATTTTGTTTAAAATAAAAATAATTAAAAAATATAAAAATTAATTAACAAATGATATATAATTCAAATAATCTAATTTTAATTGTATGATATGTATTAATTCAAGAATAAAAAATGATAATATGATATTTTTAAATTTTAATTGTTTAAAAAATAATAAAAAATATGATAAAAGTTAAAAATTTAATAAAAATTAAGTTATTTTTTAATATTGTATTTTAGATATACAGTTGAATAATTTTTTATCTGCAGCACATGTTACTATATACTAGTTTACATATATATATATATATATATATATATATATATAAGTTAAGAAGCATAATTTATGTAAAATAATAGCACTAAGTACAAGTTAGGGATAGAAAGAAGATGTCCCCTAAATACAAAGATAATCCTGGATGTTATACTAAGGTAAGGTACGTAAGAAGCAAACAAAAAATAAATCTCGACTAAAAAATATGTTAAAAACAGAATACCATCTAGAGAAATTCACAATCATCTCATCGTTAAGAATAATGAATGACTTTCCCCAAGTGCACAAAGAAGCAATGGTGCGATTGAGGACCACTCTCATGCTAACGTTCTCACTTTGAAAAACTCTGTTGTTTCTTCCTTTCCAAAGGTGCCAAAACACACTAGAAGGACCATGAGTTGAAATCTTCTAGGAGCCTGTAGAGGTGTTTGATGCTCCCAACTATGCGAGACATCTAAGACAGAAAAAGGACAATGAGACTGCCAATTGAAGATTTCCGAAAAGACTAACAAAATATTCCTCGAGTACTTGCAATGAAGTGACAGGTGATCTGTGCTCTCATTGTCACAACGACGCAAAGGGCACATATTGACCAACGACCAACCACGTTTATTGAGACTAGGAATAGTAAGGCTTGGGGATGAGACTAACCAAGTTGTTCCATCTCCATTGATACTTGTAAAGTCAAAGACTAGGGCTTGGGGATGAGAGCAAGCAACGAACAGATCAGGATATCTAGAAGCAAGAGAGTTCCCGCCAGGCCACACATCAAACCAAAAGGAAGTATTGTTCACATATGCAATTTAAATATGAACTCCTCTACAAAAAGACTCACTCACCCGATAAATGTCTCCTAAAATTGAGTTACCTTTGACTCTGGTAATATTCCTTGGCATCCAACAAACATTCAAGTAGCCATATTGAAGAGCTATTGAGCTTCTCTATAGATTGTCTTTCTCTATACAAAAGCGCCATAAACACTTGACAAGTAGAGACTTGTTCATGAGAGAGAGACCTTTGACCCCAAAAAACAACATTACATTTGTCTTTCTTAACTTCTGGCCAAGAGAGGAGGTGGTATTTGTTATTTTCCAAGCTTCCCCTCCACGTAAATCTAGCACAGATTTTATCTAGAGAGGCGATGACTCCTTGGGGAGATTGAAGCAGAGAGGTGATAAGTCAGTATTTGTAAGAGGGTACTCTTGATGAGAGTAAGTCTTCCACTAAAAATAGATACTTACATTTCTAGGAGGATAAGTGTGATTTTACCCTCTCTAAAATTGAGCTCCAAGCTCCCAAGGACTTGGATTTGTCCCTAAGAGGGATTCCCAGGTATGTGGAAGGCAATGTACAAGATTTACATCTGAAAATCTCTGTAAATAGCTCAATATTATCATTCCTGCCAATAGAAAAGATCTCTGATTTGTTGAGATTTATTTAAAGTCCTGACGTAGCCTGAAAACAAATAGGAACTGCATTTAGCCAAACCACATGAGAAGCTTCTGCGTCACACAAAAGCAGAGTGTCATCTACACAAATAGACGATGGGTGAACTCCTCAAATTGAATCTGTTCATTCATCAAGAAACCCTTAATCAAATTTCTGTTGCCTACAACATTGAGGCATCGAGTAAAGGCTTCCGTGACGAATAGAAAAAGCAAAGGCGACAAACAATTGCACCACCTTAGGCCCCTTTGACTTCTAAAATAACGTTTAGCTTCACTATTAATAAGAATTGAAAAAGATGATACAACTACGTATCCATGACAAAGCCCATTTGTTTCATAATGAAAAAAAAAAAAAAAATTCCCACTTAATGCAGTCATAGGTCTTTTCAATGTCTAATTTACAAACCACACTGCATTTCCCTTTGTCTATACGAGAACCAGCGTTCCTCTATACTAATATATACTATTCTCAGGTTTTTTTGGTGTTTAACTTTTTTTAACATAATGTTGTTAATTATTTTTATTAACCATGTAGTATGATTAACTTAAACAAAATTATAAATGATTTTGTTATACCATACAGATCATTGCAAGACTTTAGGATCATCGCACGATCTTATGATCCCAATTCTAACAATCATGCTAAATATCTTGACAAAAAGAGCTGTAGCACTCGGCTTGATCGACGACCCTCTCTTCTTCCCATCTACAATTTGCAGACGATAACTTAATTTGCTACCCGAAATCACAAAGAGGCAAACTCTAGAGCAAATCCTAAGAGAGACTGAGGTTAGTTTCATTGGTTTCGATGGTTTGGGAGCCTGGGAGAGAGCAGACCAAAAGTTGTAAGTTTTAAGTTAAAAAAGAGAAATGTGTCATTTAGAGGCCGAAAAGAAAAGATCAATTCTGATTCATCCAAATTTCTGGATGATCCGAGTCTCAAAAAATCAGTCAGGTCCATAGAATTAGCTTTTTGCTAATTCGTCGGGCCACTGGTCCGACCAGTCGGGCTGGGCTTCATAACACCGCCTTCATTTGGGTCCTTCGTTAAAACATCGAGGCATCAATACCGGAAGCCAGACTGACTACGCAAGATGAGATGCATTTGGCGCTGATACTCACGCGAGTATGGCATTATATTCAAACACTTTCATCTAGCACTGGTCACTCATAGTAAGACAAAAGGATGGCTCTTCCACGTCGTACATAAATAGACCTGATCTATTTAAAACAATTTTTCCAGAGATTGCACCGGTAGAAAGATTTGCTTCAAGCGACTCAAACATTAATTGGAATACGTATACAAAGTTCCCTTCATATTTTTCAAATTGGAGCACCGAGTACCGCATGCAAATGAGACTTTCACATACAACTTTTTGGCTATATTTCATACTCATGGCATAACTGTCCGTATCTAAGCTCTGCAATTTAACCTAAAGTTCATATCCTGGGAACCTGGAGCTTTCGGGTGCCAGAATATCAAACAAAAGAAAAGCTGTCCCAGCAAGCCCTTGGAAAAGAGAGTAGTCATTGTCTGGTCCACCTGCATGCCCCACGGTGGCCATCTTATTTGCATTATTGTACAAGAAGTTTGCAAATGCCTTTGCTCTCTCTAAATACAAATTCTCTCCTGTAAGACGATAAAGGGAAAGAAAAGTATAGGCATTTCCTGCCACACCATCTGCAAGGCCCACCTTCTTCACTAACCCACTCTTCCACACCACTTCTCCTGCTTCTATAGCAGCATCACGGAACTCCCTATCATTTGGGAACACCTGGAAAAACAAACAAGAAGTTAACATTGAATTCATTGCATTTGGTTTTTTTTCTTTTTTTCGTTCTAAACTATACCCCTTTAACCATCTACAAACTCCCCTTTTCTCATCCAAATAATGGCATTTAGATAACCCTCTCCCACATGATGGGCTGTCCTATCAGGTAAAATGCATTACTCCTGTTTCGCACACAACTAGCCCTAGGATCCTATTGTTGCAATCTTTGTCCACCTAAATCTTCAATTTATTTTAAAAGCTAGCCATAAACTAACAAAATCTACAAGAAAACTCATATACATCTAAACACACCTCCATGCAATTGAATTACTGCAATAAGTGGATCCTCCCTCGGTATATACTAATGTCCACAGGTTCCCTAGATATGCATATTGTTAATGAACTGAATTGGGAATGAGTTGGTTACTTGTGATGCCTTAACCAGCGTGATGGCCATGCCTGCTGCCCCATGAGACCACTGCACTAACTTGTCTCTCAGGTTCCCTTCACTTGAAGGGTAGTTTCCACTATGAGGGAACCTCTTACTCATCATGTACCTTAAAGTCGTCTTCACATCCTCAGCATCTTCTCTGGAGAGAGGAAAGTGAAGAAGAACTTGCAAGATTCCAGCTAGCCCATTGGCTGCACCCCAATATCTTGTCCCATGCCATCTGTACATCAGAGGGCAGGCAAAGCTATCTGATGCCCCTGCCCTGCCCCCAGCTAGCACAGCAACAACAATAGGCAAAAGAAGATCACTGGGTATCGCCCCTTGTCCAAGATGCTTGTTTATAAATAAAGCAGCCCATAAAAACCCAGCTCGCCCATACATAAGCTCATATGACATTCCAAAACCACCTTCTTCAGGCCCAGATGGGAGGGCTCTCTCTTGTGCTACCTGCACATGGTCAATTAATACATATTATGAATAGGCCTGATGATGCACAAGCCTGTTACCTTCAATGAACCCTTGCCCAGTAGGTAGAGTCCATATCAAAGACAACACTTTAAGCACCAAAACCATTGGAACTCGAGTTGGCTTGGGTGTAGGATTGCTTATCTTTTGGCAAGATTTCTGAGAAATAAATTGCGGCTTCAGCACAGCAATAGCTTTACCCTTTTAAAAGAGAAGTGTACAACTCATCTCAGCATGACACAGTGTCCCGAAGAGGATAGCAAAACATGTCAAGAACTTAGGAAGCTAAATTGAGGATCTCATGTGTGCATTCTAACGTAGCTGAGTGACAAAGTTTACAGTCAAAAGGGCGTTAACTTTATTCCTTGTATCTTATATTTAACTGGGTTAATCACTACATGATGCATGAACTCATGTGTCTATTTTCAAATTCAGTGTACACATAAGCACGTACCAGTTTGAACGATGAGCTAGTTTGTTGTTTCAATTTCAGAAAATTGTTGCATAACAATTCAAAATTTATATTTAACAAACCACAGCAATCTAAAATTTGAATGCTGAGATTATTTGAAATTTTGCATCATGTGTGAATTTGGGATGTCAATATGATGATGATGCTATAATTAAAGCACAAAATTAATTTTGAGACCAAAATTGACTCAACTAAAATGTGCCAAGTTTGAGAGAGCTTGCAAAGTTCATGTGATTTCCCATAATTAATCTTCTCTAGCCTAAAAGAACAACTAAAGTGTGTGAATAGTTGATTGGAATTAGGACCATTGAGTTGGAAAGAGTGAAAATAATTTGGGGACTAATAGAAAAGATCTTAGGTAATACCATAAAGGAAAAATAAAAAATGAAAAAAAAAAATGAACTTTAAGTTGTAGCAGAGCATCAATTAATTGCAATGGTCATACTGAATGCAAATAAGGATTGGCATTTGGAAGTACCTCAAGGAAGAGGTTCAAGAACAAGTCACGTCTTTGGTGGTCCCTCTTGTAATTGGCAACCACAGCTCCAAGTGCATATATTCCTCCTCTACCACATAAAAAAGTCACATGCCTGCACATACACGTTATTTATTGGTAACAATAACTAGCAAAGATGTCTAGATTTATAATTGAGGAACTTTCTCGAAAATAAAAAATAAAAAGAAGATTTATTATTGACGAGATTACTCTTTTTATGCTTAAAGTAGTTATAGTTTGTTATATCAGTCAATGCATAGTTTCTACAAGAATGGCATTTTCAGCAGTTCAATTTTCTGTAATATAAATAGAAGCTTCTATCTAGAGACTACCCCTTTGAGTTGGGAGTTATAATATATCCAAAAAAACCGAAAAGAAAGTTGTCTCTAATTTTATTAGAAAACATTGTTGTGTGATTTGTTAACAAGAGTGCCCCCTACACAAATTGAATGCGGGAAAACACTAGTTGACATTTAGGTCGTTTGTTTGCAGAGAAATGACTTCTCTTGAAAGAGCAACACCATGCAGTAACGTTTGATGAGCAACATACTGGACACAAGAAAATAGTAAAATAATTTTCATGTATTTAATTTCATTTATTTATAAAATTAAGTAAAATATAATTAATTTACATATTTTATTACTCTCATGTACTTACCTTTTCTCTTCCTGTGAAGAAATTTTTTTTTTTTCTTTGACCCCCAAACGCTTCGGTGGAAATAATTTTCTAGGAAAATAGGTTCGTTGAAACAAACGGACCCATCTAAGCTCATCTTTTTTTTATGTCAACCTAAGTTCACCAATTATCAACCCATTATCGTATATTGGAAAAACAATATTTTATTAGCTATATATATTAGGGTAAATTTTTGCCATATTTGGGCCCACCAAGCAAGGTACCACTTCGAGCCGATTCTCATTTCCTGCATCATCTTCTCTGAGCTTTTAATTCAGAATAAATTAAATTCAGAAAAATAAAAAAAAACCCATAAACATAAAAAAAAAAAAATCACCTGAAGGACGCACGTGCAGAGCCAGCACACGTGTCAACAATCTCGGCGCACAATTCCAAGTCATGCTGATCGCCGGTGACCTCATACGACCTCAAGCAGGCGAAAGCAGTCCCCAGGAAACCAGCATAAACTGTCGGGCAGATACCCGTACCCGTACCCGCATTAGCATCACCTTTCCACGTCATCTCAACCACCTAAACACACCGAACGAAATCGAGTTAGCTTTAGCTAAAATGCTCCGGGACGTAACACCGCCTTAACCTACGCACCCCTCCAACATCGACGGCAAATGTATCATTTTTTTCTCCATTATTTTTTTTTTTCTCTTTGTTTGTATTCTTCGCTTTTAATTTCCTTAGGAATATGAGGAAGAACGTACCTGGTCCTTGAGAGAGATGGCTGCTCTGAGAAAAGTTTCATTGGAGAGAGAGAAGCTGGCAACCACTGGATCAATTCGGCGAACGAAATCCAGCCGTTGGTCCTTGCCATCCTCGCGGGTCTCCGGAGAAGGAAGCTCCCACACAGACATCTCCCCTCTCTTTTTAGTTTGAGCGAAAAAGGTCCTACAAGCGAGTGAAGATAAAAAGCAAAAGCTCGACGTGGCGTGGCCAATCAACGCGCCATCCGGCCAATATTTTAAAAATATAAACAAATGGACCTCCGGATGAGCACGAGAATCATGCGCCGTGACAGCAACATAACATTTAATGTAAAGGGCCCCCCCCCGGGGGCCCGGTGGCCCCCCAAGTGCAATCAAAAAGATTTCATTTATTGTGTATTGGGTGCGAAATGCGACCAAACCGCGATAATCATTTTGCTCGAGTGGAAAACGGGCCCACCCCTTTTCCGTTTTTGTTTTTTGAAATCTTGCAATCTTCCCCGCGTGCATTCGTTGCAATGGCTGATTAACTAAGGATAGATCATCAGTAAATTACTGGACAAGTAACAAGTCTACGTTATACTTAGAAGGCCTAAATGAAGAATTGCTCCCCATGTTTCGATTTTTTTTTTCTATTTTTTTGAGCAGTTAGATAAAAAGTCAGTTGAATCTTGAATCTGTTTTTATAATTGCCTGCTTATATGTATTCTCCTTACCCGTGCAGCTAAGAGACCACGACCTGCAACACGGAACATTGCACTTTTTAGCCATGAAATCTCCAGCGGCTTCTGCGCATCCATGCGGCCTCTTCGCAACCCACCATCCCTCGCTGCTCCACCGAAACCAGCGATTCCTCCCACGGTATATCATCGTCTTTACCCATCATCTCCTTGGTGGGAACACGCAATTTATTAGTTAAGGGTTATATTATTTCCAAGTTCTCAAGTTTGTCACCTCCATACTCTCCTTCACTTCTGCTCATATTCTTGCAATGTCACATTGCCATTTGATAACACCATTTGGAACACCAAACAAAAGCCCATAGTTGATAGCAGTAAGCGACTTTGAAATACTTTTAACGAACTTAGATTAGGTCCAAATAATAGATGTGCTTAACAGGCACCACTACACTGGGGCAGCAGCACCGGATGTCACAAAACACAATTTTAAGACAAAAATACCAGTTCTAAATAACAATTATGCTTAACAGACAGAGCCCACCTTGCTATCCAGCACCACACAACCCCTAACTGTCCAGAAGCCTACCTATCCTTCTATCTAAACAAAGTTGGCCAAACAAAAGAAAAGTGCGCCCAAGACATCTTGAACGTCCATAAACCAGACGTGCACTTAAGCACGCTCGCCCCTGATCCTCCTAGCCAGCTGGATATCCTTAGGCATAATAGTAACACGCTTAGCATGGATGGCACAAAGGTTGGTGTCCTCGAACAGCCCTACCAAGTAGGCCTCAGCAGCCTCCTGCAACGCCAGCACAGCGTGGCTTTGGAAACGAAGATCAGTCTGCAACGATACACCAAAATTAAAAGAATTAAATTTGCCGTCGCAACCCCCAACTAATCAAATATCATAGAGAGAACCACAAAAAATTGGGAAAACAAAATACACCAAAATTAAACAAAGCTCTATGAAGAATACCTTGAAGTCCTGAGCAATTTCACGAACAAGCCTCTGGAATGGAAGTTTCCTGATTAAAAGCTCAGTACTCTTCTGATACTTACGAATTTCACTGCCCAGCATTGCATAAAAAGCATCAGATTAACAACCACAAAAGAACAAAGGATAAACCCTAGACTAGATGCAGGAACTGAAACAGGAATAGACCAACGACGAATCTTGACTCACCGAAGAGCAACAGTTCCAGGACGATAACGGTGAGGCTTCTTGACACCTCCAGTGGTAGGGGCAGACTTACGGGCAGCCTAGTAGCACACGAGAACAAAAGCAAGGAGGATTTTCAACACATACCACAGAGGTCTCCGAAAATAAAAGCCCAACGGCAGTTGAATATAATCCAATGCCAAATTTTTATTCGCCAAAAAGATATAAAAACCAAAAAAAGAAAAAAAGAATTAGAATATTATAATACCTTGGTAGCGAGCTGCTTCCTGGGAGCCTTTCCTCCAGTAGACTTACGAGCAGTTTGCTTGGTACGGGCCATCTACACAACAACAATATACAAAACGGTACCCAATGTCAAAAACCAATCCACGATTAAAGAGGCATTCCATAACAAAACAGAAAAAGAGTGCCTTTGCCGTCCAACAAAACTTTAGACAACAAAATTGGTAATGGTTTTCAGCTATCGTCAACCAGGGACTACAACAGAAACCGAAACAAAACACGATCCCTACAATCTAAAACTTGATATTGTATGTGATTAAATCGTACAAAACCCTAGATCTCGACATCAAACCACGAATTTCAAACCCTAAAATCCCATACACACGACGCTCTGCTAAAGTCCAAAAACACAAAAAAAAAAAAAACAAACAAACAAACGTCCAACAATTGGAGAATCTTCTTTAACATTATACAGGAAAGAGAAAGAAAAACGAAAATTAAACCTCTGAAGCAAAAAACTAAAAAATTAAAAATTTAAAAAGCCCCAATATTTCCAATTACGCAACAAACACGTAAACCCTAGCAAAATCAAACTAAGGATCTGAAACAATCAAATAAATTAATTGATTATAAGAATATCCTTGAAAAAAGAAACAAAAGAGAAGAAGAAAAAAAGACAGAACACACAAGAGGCTAGGTGCTGTCGAGAGCGAACCTCGAATACCTAACAATCTCTGTTCTCCACCGCTATCCTCGTCTCTCAACAAAATCTTTAAAACTGAAATTAGGAAGAGGCCTAGGCGTATTTAAAGAGGTTTTGGGCACTTAATCCAACGGACACTATTGGCTATCCGTGTGCTTTTTCTGTACATCATCGTACGGTCAAAACCGCGTTAAGTTGTGCTTTCTCGAGTTGAATGGACCGCTAAGATGTCGTTTTAGAGAGGCGACGCGGATCGGGAAGGATAAATACTGGATTCCTATTGGCCAGTCAATGCAACACCTTTTGTTTCGTGTTTTTATTTCGAGTGATCGTTGTTAAGGATGTCGAGCTTTTTCAACTTATTTACAATATATTTAAATTATATATATATATATATATATAATTAATGGTTACGACTCTCCGAGAAAAAAAAAAAAGAGTAAAAATATCAAACAAGACCATAAACACTGGCATAACGTACAATTAAATGACTTTTTCACTATAATTATGATGATATAATTATATTTTGCAGGATTAAAAAACATCGAGTCATAATTTTTTCTCTTGATATTATATTCTTTCCATGGAATATCCTAAATATATCAATCGCAAAACCTCTACATTTTCAAAAAAAAAAATCGGTATTTTTAATTATATAATATAAAAAAAAGAATTATAATAAATACAGAGGTTATAGGAATTTAAGTGCATATTTAGTAAGAAAAATTATTATTTAATTTTTTTTTTTTGGTATACATACTTTTAATTTAAATGTCTCATTTTTTAAAAAATTAATTTTTTATAATTGGTCCTCCTTTTACGAAGTCTGCCCGGGGCCCCGAGGCTTGAAGTATTCGCACGTGCTTCCAATAGTTATCTTTATCGTTTGACAAACTTAATCGGGATTTTTTATTCGAATTTGTATCGTCGTCGTAGACCAAGAAAATGAGATCGGTCGGGCCTTTTGAACTTTGGTATGGAATTGTGCCTATTCCACGGTTGCTGACTCTCTGTTTGACGTTCAACGCGGAGGGGAAGGAGTTCCGTGGCCCACCTCTCCCGCCTACTTGCAGCATCGTTTTTAAGAAGAATACCCCACGTTTGAATTTATTACTACTTATTTGACCAAAAAATTTTAGGAGAAAAAACTTGTCATTACTTAATTATCATTATATTTTTTTCTGAAAAAATATATAATTTAAATAAGATTTAATTAAATTAATAAATATATATTTATATTTATATATATTTAAAAATAAATAAATAAATTCATTGTACTCTTAAATAAAATAAATGAATATAATAAATACTCTTAATTTCTAAATTTTGCTTGTAATTGTCCGAACAATTACCGAATACATCACCAGTTTGCCAACAATCTGTCTCCCGAAGCTTCGTCGCGAGCACGATTCGCGCTGCTGAAGCTAAACTCGTCGATCTGTCCGTGCATCGATTGGAAGGTCGCGATTGGGGAGGAAGGGCGACGAACTTGCTTCCGCGGCCCTCCTTCCCGATCTGCTACTACTCTGGATTTTAGTTCCTACCATTCCGCTTTTTAACAATGCACGGAGTCCGCCGACAGGTTTCCTTCCTTCAATTTAACGCTTCTTAAAATGTTACCTTCATTGGTGGGCCGATAATTACCCTCTTTAATTTTTTGATTAATTCGAATTTACTCAAACGCCACTTGAATTTTTACGGTAAAAAAAAAAAAATTCTCAGTTTTATTTTCGCTTTAAAGTTTATTGTTTGTGGTCATTTAGAAGTAGAGACAATTATTTTCCCGTTATCGAGCTTTTCCAGCATAATGTTCAACTAGCTTGCGTGATACCCAAGGCGTCCCACTGTAACCATCAAATAACTGTTAAAACCTCATAGTTCAAGTTTGTAAATATAAAAATTTATAAACATCGGAAGTCATTTAAGGCCTCTATATTTTCATGATGTTAAATTTTTATATTCTTAACAGTAATAAAATATGAAACGAGACGGATGAACGCACATTCATATCAAAGAAAACCCATGTATAATACAAGTTACCGAAGCCCAACCATCACTATTCATTTACATCCTCTTCTGCGGCTCCACTGATATCAAACAATTGTCGCTAACAAATGAGGGAAACGAAAGGCCATCAAAACTAACAGCCTTCCTTTACAAACGGACTACGTTTGGCACTATTTAAATAGGCTCCGTAAAAATAAAAATAAAAATAAATAAATAAAGACTCTACAAAAGCATTAACACGGTTAAATTATAAACTAATGCCCACCTAATTAAGTAAGAAGCTACACTTACAAACCTGCAGATCATCAAACATCCAGCTTAAAGGAAATAGCGAACATCGGTATAATTTCCAGAATAAAGCCTCAGGCGTCCGCAAGAGTCTATACACTTATGCCAGTCCAAGTATCTTCTATTCCCCAATTTTATTGTCACCACCATTATATTATATTCCTCCGCTTCTAAAGTCCACTGGTTAAATATTCGGAGTTATGAGAATCCCGATAATCTTCCTAAATCCATTTCAAACTACAGAGTAATAAACCTGTAATTACTTGCTATCAAAGAGGAAACAATCTGCAACTTCCAGGTGATTTGCCAGCCGGATGACAGTTGACCGCACGACTTCAGACCATGGGGAGACAGAACTTGGAAGATGAGGCAGGCAGAGAGGCAAATATTCCTCGTGATCTTTGGAAGTGCAAAGAAGAGAGACCACAGATCGGAAGAATATGAATCTGGAGATAATGTTCCATAAAAGTATGAATCTAAAACATCATGTGAAATCCCTCCCCTAGAGAACCCAAGGAAAGAATAAACAAGAAAGAGAGAGAAGCCAGCATTTTCAGCAACACAAACTCATGAAATGGTACCTAACAATAAGCCGTCGTAGAAATGGATCAGACAGAACTTGCGCCCAAACCAGATCCAGGCTATCTGATATACAGAGTGTCTCCACCCACTCAGAGAAGGCAGTTGACAGGATCTCCTCAGCATTATTGTACAAATCCTAAAAGCATTTGATAGAAGAAGATATAAACAGGTACAAGATGATTATGGAAAAAAATTAAATAGGTGCGGAAATCAACTTACTTGATCACCGTCCCTGGAGGTGAGGCCAACCATCTGGCAGAAGGCTTGTAGAGGAGCAGTCAAGAAAAACGTAAACTGACTTCCATTATATTTTGTATCCATACTAGGGTTCTTGAATACTGGCCTTGAAGGTGAGAGTAGCAAGGCAGCTGCCTCTCCTATTTCTGCCCCATGCAAGACCTGAAAATCATCCAGAATTTTCCCTGAGCAACTCCCAGTTAGAGGTGCAAAGACAGAGATGCAAGAATCCTAAAGCCTCATACATCATGAAAACAACTGGCAGGATGTTTTTGTGATATTAGCCTCTTCTATACCTTTCCCAAATATATCAGAAATACATTTGACATCATTAATTAGATGAGCCATTCCATTTAAAGGATGCAACATGACAGTATTTATACCAAATATCTTCCTATTTTAACCCAATTATTATTCTATAGAATGAAGATCAGATAGATATTAAAGTTAATCAATGAAAGTCACCAAACTATGAAGTAAAGGAGGCTCTTTCTAGCTTCAATGCCTAGATCATGCTGCAAAGGTTACTCTAAATGGAATTTGCTCAATGATTAAGGAAGTAGCTTTTTAATTTTATGGGCATCATATTACTTCCTAAGAGTCAGTCTGATTTATTAGAGGAATGTCCAAATTTATGATGAACAAGTTATTGCAGGGAATAACATATCGTGTTAGAGGAACAAACTGGTAATTAAACATATGATGCATGTTTTTCTTAGAAGACAAGAGTTTAGAAATAAAAGTAAAGTCTCCAGAAGAAATTTTGTTTGTAAGGCACCTTAGTTTAGATCTATGATACATAGTAGAAAAATTGAATACTGTCCAACAATTCATACTCAAATAATGACAAACCTGCCTTGAATGCATGGCTATTGTCACTATCAATAATCAAGAACAGAGGCCTTCGAGTAAAGGGAACTATATCACCAGGATAAAGGGTATTTTGACCTGAAAGACCAAAAGGAGCAGACAATGCATTTAATAAAAGTCACATGGGAAAGAAAGAACACAGAAAAGTATAATTACTGTGTCACTGGGAAACAACCAGCTATATCACTTGAAAAAATTACCAGACAAAGCACAAGAAATGCATAGCCACATACCACCATCTCCCTTAGGACCTAACCAAAGGTAGTTGTCAAGATGGTCACTTGATCCTTCCTTTCTATTCACATGAGATTCTGGTTCTGGAGCAAGGCAGTTCATTCCACTGGATGACACCGACACAACTTTGTTTTTTGAAAGCCTTCTTGGTCCTCTAGAACTTTCCATTTTTGAAATATACCTTTGGCCAGCTTTGCCTGAATCCTATAAAGCCGTCAATCACAAATAAAAAGACAGGATCTAGAAAATGTTTACCAATGATATGAAAGTAACAATTAACCTGATGCTGATAAATATATTAACATAAGGCTCTCTGGGGGAAGCTCCTCACATATTGTTGCCATAGCCTGCCATCATTTAGTTAAATATCAGCTATTGACATACAAATGGTTGAAAAGTTTCTACCCATAATCATGAAGAAAACTTGTACTAGCTATTGACAATATGTAGCTAAGGACATTAGCATGCAGACATAAATGATTAAAAGGTTAAATCTGCATTGGCTTCTACTCATTTTTAGTGACACATTCCGAACTTGTACTAAAGCATTGTTAAATTGAATTCACTACTGGTGTCTAGAAAATTGCACAACAGAATGCAGGTGATCAGAAATGTTTTTAAATGAATGCTTTGGGGAAAAACAAAAACAGCCACACAAAATAAACTAATGCCAGGAAACATAATATCAACAACATGATACAACATATATTGGATCTAAATTATAATTTACATGGGAGAAGGGGAGGGGGGCGAGGGGGTTGGCACCATGCAAATTTTTCACACAGAATCCTAACATTCACACAAGGCTCAACTGCGCTGAAATCTTAAAAACAATGGCTTCAAAACTAACCGCTAGCAACTGCGTCAGAGAAGGACGGTGAAGAACCACTTTTCTGGGATTTGGATGTAGAGTTGGATCTGTCAAATCCAGAGATGAGTTTATATCTATAAGTCCAGAAGCTGCAGAATGCTCGATCACACTGCCATTCTGGTTTGATTCAACCATGTTGCTTTGGCACACTGTTTTGGCTGGATGCTTTTGGTAGAAGGGTCCACTTGGCTCCCATTCCAAACACTGCATCATTCTGTAAGTGTCCAAGGTAATTTCTGCAAATTTAACCTGGCAATGATATAGCATATAACTTGTGTAACCATTTCTTGCAGCAGGGTAGATTGAAGTGATCCAAAATCTGTAATAAATCATGCAAACATGATGAAATAATACCTCACTCTGGTGATAGCTTGTCAAAAGTGCATCTTGAAATTTTAGAACCTTCCTTGCGTGGAAACGAGCCACATAGGAGCAAGAGGCTGGAGGAGAATCAAACGAGGCACAATACCGCAAGGGCCTGACATTTTCAAAGTTGCTATTGACTTCCATAAAATGGACTATTTCTTGCACCACAAATTTCCATTCATTGAAGCTTGTCTCCTGAGAAGAAATAACATTAATGCCCTTGATCATGCAAATGAGAATTGCAAAGAGGAGATATAATACAAAGCCAATGGGCATGTTAGCACAACCACATACATATATTTTTGTGCAAAGTGAGACAATAAATGGAAAAGGTAGTCATGAATTGGGACAGATTTAAAAAAGCCTACTTATTTAGAAGGTCTTCAGGAACATTCAAAAGCTTTCTACAGTCTAACATTCCATAATTAGTAATGAAAGAGAAGGAGAGATATGTGTATATAACGAAATCCCCTTTTTTAATGCCTAAAGCACTGTTTACCATTCTCAAAATATTGGAGTGCTCATGTAAAAAACAGAAACATTATATTTGTAACTGAGAGGAAAAGAAGGTGAGCCTCCTATGCATCATTTACTGTGGGTAAGCTGTAATCCCTTAACTGCAGGCTGAAAGGATCCAAATTCAGAGTTCAGGATACTGACTCACTCCTCCTAATCTCTAAATTTTAATTCTCAACTTCCATTCCATGCCAATCATCATATTTGAATCAAACCAAGGCAACTTGGCCAACCAGAATTGACGATGATGCTCCATGCATTTATGGTGCTAAATAATTAAATATGATGCTTCACAGATATAAGTCTTGAGAGAATAAGAAATTCAGAAAATTAAGAAAAAGGCAATATACAATGCACCTTTTACCTTAAAGCCTTTTGTGTTTTCATGAATTACAGGTTTAAAAGGTTATCTGTCTCAAGTGTTAAACCTTCGGTATGATCCATATGCAAACAAACCCTTTGGCATTAATGGATTGTCACATCACAAGACTTATCATCATCTATTGGATACCCTTGCCAATTATTCTGAATTTATACATAAACATCATATTAATCCCTTCCAAAATCAATTATGTAGGCAAACCAGGAAGGCTACTTTGGCTTCCTAACTCTATTCAAGCCTTTCTTATTTTCCTTTAGAATATGGAATCCAACCATCTGGATCAACAAGATGTATGGCTCCAACGCAACTCAACTGATGTTAGTACCAGTATCTCTGTTTCTACAACTTAATCTACACATGCCTCATCACTCCTGCCTTGATTTTTTTTTTTTTTTTCCCAAAATGATTGTCATTTCTGAAACCCTTACTTAGAGCTGAAAAACCCAATATCCCTCACTTAAAATCAGACACTTTAAAACTATGCATCATGTACCTTGCTTGCCAAGGCATGCAATGCTCATAAATTGCACAGGCTACTGCAAAGTTAGATCAAATTCAGCCAACCTGAGCTGTGACCAAAGAAGTCTTGAAAGCAGTTGAATATGTAACAGTTCTAACATGCTGTAAATTAATTCTCTATATAAGAATTTCATACAGAAATTCATGTGTTGTTCATAGCAACATTTTTGGGACCAAAAAACAGAACAGTATGTCCTTTAGACTTAAACTTGGGTGTAAATGGACCTGGTAGTTTACAATCACTTGGCTAAAATGGAGTTTGAACACAGTTCCTGAGGCGAGGAAAAAGGCCTAATCCAATTGAAGAACCTTGTTAACTATAAAACTTGGCATTTCACCGACTGAACCTAATAATAAGCATCCATTTCACAGAATCCACAAATGACCTTTTAATCAACCATTAATAAAAAGAAAAAAGAAAAAAAAACTGGACTTCGACCTCAAATTGCATTTCACCATCTCCTGGTCTAGAAACTTCCCCTGTTCACTTAAAAACACCAGCTGCGACAATCTCTCCACAACAAAAAAGGCACACAATTCAGAAGTCCAGGTTTTCAACTTCGCGGCTTTCATTCTCTCCAGTTATCACTAAAAACTAATAAAATTATGGTTATAAAGGAAAGAATAAATCCACGGATCACAAAGCAAATTAACAAAAGAGTAAAAGAGACAAACAATTCTAGCCAAAACAGCAAACAGACCTACATATTTTGCGCAACGAAATTTTAAGGGAGCCAAAACAATTACCCGAAAAGTTGACTTGCTTTCATCAACGAGCGCTTCAAATTTCTTGGCAAGCACTTGAACCATCTCGGTACGGTTCAAAATCACCGATACGAGCAAAAACCGCGCGTAAAACCTCAACTCCTTAAATCTCACTCCTAGATCCTTGACTTTAGCTCCACCGAAGTACTTCCTATGCAAAATCGCTTCATAGAACACGTACGCCTCCACCAAGAACCTCGCCTCGCTAGTCCTCATATACTGGCTAAAGTAGAGTTGGCCGATCCGGCTGGCGATCTCGCCGATTTCCCACCGGTTCAGGCCCGCCTCCACCAGTTTCGACCGGTTCTCCTGCTGGTACTTCCAGAGCCGCATGTAGGCCTTGAACGCCTTGACGAAACAGTAGTTGTGGGTACCGCTTCGTCCATACGACGGGAGGTCCCGGACACGAACGAACTTCCGATCCGCGCTCTCCACCAGAGCGCGGAAAGTCTTTGAAACGACGTCGCTGGAAGCCGCCATGAAGGCCGGCGGTCACGGTGGCGTCACTGGTGGCAATTGCAGTCGCTGGCAGTAGAAAACATGCGAAACAGAGCGAGAGACACGGAAAAATGAGGAGCGAAGATGTCGTTAAAATGCAGTCAGCGCGCATTTTTATATCATATTTCTCGTGGAATACACTTTTGTTTATCTTTTCTTTAATAAAAAAATAAAACAGAATGAACTTATAATTATTTTTTAAAAAATAAAACATAAATATTAGTGAATCTTTTTAATTTAAAAAAATAAAAATAAAAAACTTAAATTATACTTTTTACTTTTAAAAAATGTAAAATTTATTTAAAAATTAAAAAAATTTAAATTCTTTTTTTAAAAAAATATATTTTTTATTTTTTTATTATGTGTATTTCGGGACATAAACTTTAAAAATATATGAAAATTATCAAAATGAATTTGATTAAATATAATTAATATTAAATTATAATTAAATAATTTGAATAAATTAAATATATATTAAAATTTTAATTTTTTTAAATATAAAAGTTTATAAAATAGTTATTAAATTAATATTAAATATTAGAATTTATAAAAACTAAATAAAAAATTTAGAAATTTTTAAAATTAAGTAAACTCTACACTTTCTTTCAATTCTAGTGTGCATTTATATTAGTATTTTATTTTAAAATATATAAAAAGATTTAAATTAAAAATATTTTTTTAAAAAATAAAAAAATAAATTTGATAGTAATTTTTTCTTAAAATTAAATAATAATAATAAATTAAGATTATTTTTTTAAAAAGATATTTGAAAATTTTTTTAAAGTAAAAAGAAAAATTTAGAATTATTTTTTTAAAAAATTATTTTAACATCTTTTAATTAATAGTATTTATAATTTAAAATATATGTAAAAATTTAATAAAATGAATTGAATAGATTAAAAAATTATTAATATAAATAAAATAATTTAAATATATATTAAATTGTAAATAAATAAAATAAGTAAATTAGATATGTATTAAAATTTTAATTTTATTAAAAATAAAATATTTACTTAAAAATAATAAAAGAATTACAAATTGATAATTAAATTAATATTAAATATAATAATAATAATAATCTACTAAAAATTAAAATTTAAATAAAATACTTAAATATTTCATAAGTAATTAAATATCAATATATAATTATTTATAAAAATTCTTGAATATAAGCAAACTTTCAAATATTCATAATTAAATAAATTAAAAATTAAAAATTAAAAATTAAATTATAAATATTTTAAAAGAATTAAAAATACTTTTTAATCTTTAAAAAAGAAGAATTTTATATAATTTTTCATAAATTATTTTTTTTATTTTTATTAATAATTAACATTTATATTGAGTGAATTTTAAATATCAATAAAAATTATTAATATAAATTAAAAAACTTATAATGTATATTAAATTTTAATTAAGTAAATTAAATAAATTATATTTCATTAAAATATTAAAAATTATAAATTAATTATTAAATTAATATTAAATATTATAAATTTTAAGAATTTATTAAAAATTAAATTTTAAATCAAATGTTTAAATAATCTTAAAATTAAATAAATGATGTCATATTGTATTAATTTTATTTCTTTTAGATATATATATATATATATATATATATATATAACTTTATTTTTTATTTTTATTTTTATCAAAAATTATTTTTAGTTATCCCATTCTCTTCTCGGAACTTCCACTAAAAAAAAGAGGAGAGACATGCTCGTCCGTTCCTCACTTACCATGATGTTGATGCTTTGTAGCTTTTTGCGCGTTGGATGGGATTAGATGATGGTAAATGATCAAGAATCCAAATCCAATTATATCTGACTGCAAGATTTGTTGGGTTCTAGTTTTGATTCTTAGTCGATTCTGAAGCAAATCAAAACCTTAACCTTCAAAAGCATAATCGAAATTAAAATTAAATCAAAATTGAAAATATAAGCCTATACTAAACTTGAAGTTGAGGAAAAAACAAAAAGGGATCAGATGACCATTTGGCCATTGTATTTTTTTTTTTTTCTCTTATTTATTGTTGCCACTAATTTGGAATTTGAAATTATTCATTCATCTCTTTCTTATCATTAATCAAAAATTCAATAATAAAATAATTTTTAAGTTTAGTATTTAAGTTTGATATTTTTTTATCTCTATTATTTTGCATCCCTTTACGAGTTTCAACTTCGATCTTCTCAACTTGCCTTGTGACTTAGACTTCTTGTTGGGGACAATATGAGTACATGCAACACTATAGTCCTTATATAAATCTATTTTTTAACGTCACTAACTGGTGCACTTACTTCAACTTTATCTTTTTTACATACACAGTCATAACAACCATTCAAAGCAAGAATGCAAATAATCTAATCTAATGCGAGGATAAAAAAAAAAGAGAAAGAAGTAGTAACTAGACCAATATTTGAAATATTTTCAAAATAATATAGTCATTTAGTCTTCATTATTCTAATAGGTTTTTGTCATTCTTTATAATCTTCACTTCATTCTAAAATAACAACAACTTTAATTCCTTCAACTAAAAATAAATATATAGCAATATAATAAACACTAAATAGAGGATAAGTAATGCCATTAAAATTCTCAATTTTTGTTTTTTTGTATATATTCCATAGATATAAAGACAAGTGAGTAATGTTAATTGCAACCAAACTATAATATAATTCTTTATATTGAAAAGATTCATTAAGCAATTCATAAATTAAATTACAATAAATATGAACATCTTGTAGAATTATTTGGAGTTTTCGATGTTCCATATACAAAATTTTTGTTATTCTTTCATTACTTGTGGGTATGACCACAAATAAGAAAAATACCAAGTGTATTCAATCCAATTCACAAACAAAAATTCAATACATACTAAACACATTTAATAAGAAAATTTATATTGCTAGAAAGTCTACAAGATTTTATATATATATAGTTTGACAATGTATTATCAAGAGAAATATAAAAAAAAATTAAAGTAAAATTATGTTCTTGTAAAATAGACATGTCATTCTATAAATATTATGGGCAATATATCTATCATCAAAAAGTCTAAATACAATCACAAGTTTTTGCCATTCTAATCATTATCGACCCGATGTAAACATGATCACTTTAAATATTACAACCTATAGATGCAAGCATGCTGAGAGCACATATAAAAAAAAAATGTAAATTCATGAAATTTACGAAGTATAGATATGCAAAAGTGTTACTAAAAACACAAGACTAAATAGAGGTGTTCAACAACAGTAAACAGCTAAATATTCTCTATTTTTTTCATAGAGTAGTAAAATAATTGAGAAATCTTAGAGACAGCATACCCAAATATTTGAGTTTGTCATCTATCAGTACCTTTGATGCTTAGATAATACGATTCCATATTATTTTAAAATGACATGTACTGACCTTCTGCTGTAAACGGATTTTCCATAATATCGGTTGAATTATAAATAAAGACTTTAAAATTCGTTGATTATAAACTGCATGATCAAGATAATTTTTTTTTATTTATTTTCATAAACTTCACGTCTTTGTTAGAATTAAAAATCAAGACCTTAAAAATATAAGTTTAAGTTCTTAGTTATCTGAGTGTCTTGTGAAAAATAAATAATTAATTTTGTGATGATAAAAATATGAGTAAATAATTGAGATTTAAGGAGTAAAATAAATACGACAACAAGAAATAATTGAGAGAAATTGAGAAATAGAAATGCTGAGTAAAGGAAGACAGATGTTGTGGCGCAGAGAAAAATGAAATGAAGTTAGTATTTATAGATCTAAGTTGAAGGAAAAGGATTATAAAATATGTCAAAAAATAAAATAAAATTGTTACGCAATGGTCATTTTGTAATTAACCGATCATTTGACCGTTTTACTTTTAATTTTTTTTTTAATTTTAAAATTGAAATGAGACCGGACCACTTTAAATTTTGGTTTCGATTTTTGAAAAAATGAACCTTAACAAGATTCTAGCTTAGTTCAAAACTGTAAAGCTGTTGATCAATTCTAACTTTAAATTTAATCTCATTCGGTTCTACTTTTAAAATCGAATCGTGGCAAAGCGTAACCTTCCAAGACAATCTTCAATTTTAATATTTCCATTTTGTCCAACCAAATTTGTTTACATTAGGTAAAAGGGTACTGGTACAAAACAAGATATCAAGTTAGAGCAAATATCCCAACTAAGTTGCATGAATAATAATATTTATCCCAACTTAATATGTGGCTAAATTGCCTAAATAATTTTTTAGTTAATGTGAACAAATTTAATTTTACGAAATAAGAATACTAAAAGAGAAAATTTTTTAATTAAAAATTTCCTCCTTTATTTCTCTATAATAAAAATTCGCATCACGTTAATGGACTGCAACCACATAAAACCCTAAATTTAATTCTTAGATTCTTTCTTAAAATTGTTGCTAAATTGATTGCTTTTCAAGTCTACAACACCTAAAATGGCCATCAATTTCATTCATTCTCGCCGCCCAAATGGCAAATTGAACTTCCTTCGGCGATAAATTTTGCACATCAAGACAGCATGAATCCGTTTGTCAAGGAATGCAGCACAGCATAACGCAGCTTTGTGGTTGACAATTGGAAAGCAATTTACGCCGAGGGATAGAGAGCCAACGCCAAGATGCTCGTCTCGGTTCTACTCTAATCCGGAAGGAATGTTTGTCTCTTAGTTCCATTTCTGGCTAGTGGCTAATGCATCGCAATCACCGAATCAAGTTCGGCAGGATTTGCCACCCACTACTTCCATTTTAGCCATTAGACTCCCCTTGCCATGCTAACGCGAGCTGGCATATAGTTTGCTTACGCCCTCAGAAAATGGTACTCCAAAACCTAACTACCCAGAAAATATTTATTGCACTGAAATTAGCTAAATGTGATGATGATCATAATGGCTTCTCACGTCCTTACTAATTAATTTAGTTTCCTCGTTAAGGCACTGTCATCATTGCCGTTGTTTGTTTGTTTGTTGTTAATCTTAAAGCAATAATTAAATGGCTGGACGCTGGCAGCTAACAATTCATAAAGAATGTTCACTTGTCTAGGATTGGTAGGAACTGGATTAAGTTGCTTGGATCCCTAAATTCGACCCACTGTACTCCCACCACCTGTATGTCTGTCGAGTATCTCAAACTCCAGAGACTTTGTCATTAGCAGCACTCAATGGCCACATCAGTGATAGAACTCTCAAAATTGGGCAACCCTCCTAGCTGTATAAATTCTAAGACTATTACTCAAAATTATACTTGCTGAGATCGAGAGTCCAATTACAATGAGACCATGTAGTTAGTGGCTATAAAATGAGGGGAAATATAAGGTTGGAGTTCTCCAAACGGTTGAGGGAAGCTTGTACGTATCCATTTTGTTCCAAAGAATATGAGCCACAACTGTCTTCTATTGTCTTAGTTTTGATTCCAATTTAGAGATCTTTAAATTAAAACTGAATAAATTAGAGCTCGAAAAGTAAACCTCCCAATAGGAGGGGAAAAACCTGAAGGATGAAAATTTGACGTCAGAATTTTTCATCCAATATCTCAACTTTAATTAATAAGGTAAATTTAAGTTCCATCAGAGTGATATTCTAAATGGAATTGTTAGCAAAGATGAACCTTTAAGGGGAAAGAGTTTCCAGGAAAAAAAAATTAAAAAAAAAAAAAAAGTCACGGATTCTAGACGGACCTCCAAGTCCTGTTTATGGCTCTCTCGTCTCAGTGAATCATGCTTCAGGGCGTGGTTATGCACTTGTCCTCCTCAAAAAAAAAAAAAAAAAAACAGCCATCTCCCGTTAACTTTAACTCCCGCATGATTTTATGTTTTTTTCCCTTTGTACGCATATTGCCCTTGACTTAATTAACTTGATTCTCCTTTCAGTTGTGATTTGTCTAGTGTTTTCACACAGTTCAGTTAACTGCGAGTGGTTTCTGACCTCTGCAATTTTCAGGGCCTAAACTTTCCATGTTTGTGGCTCTCTAAACTTAGAATGGGAATCTGCCTTGGTTGCATGTCGTTGTTGAACGAACGAAAATTCAACGGTTGACAGATAAAAATATGAGAACAATGGGGACCGACGCAAAGAAAAGCCTGGGCTGCCTCAAATTCGTCCCGACAAGTTATAATGTTACTTTTACGCAATTATTGAGGGATGAATTATTTGAGCCTTCGAAATCAAAGGGTTGACCTTGAAATTCCAAAAAGCAAGAGCTTGAAGCTCTGTGAAGATAAACGACGTGATATGTCCGTAGCCTTAAACCGTAGGTCTCTCTCTTTTTTCTTTTTTTTTTTCTATTTTTATTTGGTGCACTTAGCGAAAACATCTATTGAATTTCTAACCTTTTTGGTCGTTGAAAACTAGTCCAAACACAGAAGGAATGATAGTGATTTTAAGGGTACATTAGAAAATCTACAAGAGGGTGCGATTTCACGAATCATTTTAGAAATCTCTATGTTTGACCCTAAGAATTCTAAGGGCATATTTATAATTTTATCCACTACAGCTAGAAATTTAGATGTGCTGAGCCATAAAAAAAAAAAAAATCTAAATAAGAGGAAATTATAAAAAAAAAAAAGTTAATTGGTCAACGTTGGGAATCTATGAGATTCCACCCCCATTTGATTTTCAAATATACCCTTAAAGTCACATCGAGAAAAAAAGTTATACATATCAGTGAGCTATAATTTCTGTTATTAAAATTATTTTTTACGATCGAGTGTCTCGATTCCTTAAAATATAAGGATTTGGTTTTAGCGTATAGGAATTTCTATGGACCACAATTCCATGCGGCATTGGATTCGGGTTGGACTACAGTTAATCCTTCACACCCAGAAGAAAAGGTCACTTCTTCCCACTTCCGCCAGGTGTGTATTTCTCTCGAAAGTCTTTTTTAAATGTGAATTAGATATCTCGATCGGGGCTCGTTATTACATTTTAGGCCTCTTACCAAAGTGGTAATCAGACCTAAACAGTGGCCTGATTAACAAAATGAGAGCTCCTCGCTTTACTGATTAATATTTGATCATTGAGATTATTCCACCTCGAGATATTAACAAATTTATGACCCGTTTGTGACATTGCATATTTTTCTCAACTAAAGCAAGCACCCAGCTTCTGTTAGGATTACCTGTATAAAAAATACATTAATTTATTACCAAACTCCCACTTTGAACGTCTCGTGTGTTAGTTTTTCTTGCATGACAATGCAATGTCCTTGACAAGTAACAATCTTCCCTGTGCATAAAGTTGGCGTTGATCCGTCTTTCTTGACGACTCGGCTTTATTTATTTGCTTTTGCAAATTTCAATGGGAGTAGTTTTACTTTTGCTTTTATTAGGTAGAAGCGTTCCAATTCAACTAATGCTAAAATCATGCCCTCTGAATCGGTGTCAATTGCTTGGAAGTTTACGGTGTTCTCAACCGACTTATGTGAGGTCAACATGTTGGAAATGCTTCAATTGTTGTTGTTTTTAATATCTCCTCTTGGGAATATAAAATAAATAAAAAGTAATGGTGAAGACCATGGGAAAAAGTGTTCGTCCCAATAAAATAAAATTAAATAAAATAAAAATCAATTCGATCATTTTATTTTACAGTTTATACCGAATAAAAGATTAATATTGAGCTAACTGCATAAGTTTTTGTTTGCCATAAACAACGAAAGAAATTTTGTAAATAAATAAAGAATAAGAATATGTTTAAAAAAGTATTGACCAAAAACTGATGAAATTTGGAAATGAGAAGAAAGGCTGGGCAACTGGGGGCTCTAGCACCACGAAAATATCGACTATCAAGTAACTTAAATCATGGGATTTGGGAAGAATCTTCTACCCTTTCGCAAATCGAAGCTCTTTTCCCACTTTTACTATTGGGATTTGGAATTCGATCCTGGAAATTTGAACTGTGCAAAAGGCGTATCCTCTGCCTCTTTCTGTGAGAAGATTGCTATGAACAGTCAAATTTACAATAATATATTACTTGTCAGCTTATTGGAAAATTCAAAACTTGAAACCGAGCACATCAAGTTGGACAAAAAGTGAAATTATAATGACAAAATTATAATAAAATTAACTGACCCAAAAGTAGAATTATAATGACACAGTTGTAATAAACCCAATTTTAATAATTGAAAGTATACGAGAGTTCAATAATGCCATTGAGATTTAAAACAGCAATCATCTCATAATGTTGACACAAAAAGAAGAGTTCTTAGATAATAAATTCAAAAATAGTTCTTCACGTGATGCTGCAGTCTTTCATTAGATTTAAAATATTAATCCACCCACAATAATGTTAAACACAAAAAGAAGAAATCCAATAAAAATAATTCATCGCATGACCCTTCAATCTTGCATTGTTTTGGCATTGCTGTGCAGAACTAAAATCCAATTCTCGTCGAATAGTGAGTTCATCATGCATGAAACAAGTAAAATGTGGATTAAATTTAAGATATATAGAATATTTTACAAATCAGCAAACTACAAGACTATTATAACGTTTTAAGAATATTGAACAACTTGGCTATATGAATTGGAGGTCTGCAAAATATTAGCTTCTTAAGATATATGAAAAAAAAAAAAAAAGAGTATATAACCAATTAATAAGGAATCGTTAAACAAAATAATAGACTTAGAATTTTGAATAAGTTTATGAACTGAAAGAAAAGGATTCTCTTTGGAACATTAAATATTACCAAAAGCATCAACGGTGTTTGAATTTGCATTCCCCCTGTTACACATAAGTCTAAAGTTAATTATTTATATAGTTTTAGTAATAAAATAAACAAAGTATGCAGGAGAGTAAATTATTCATAAGCTACGTTGTTGCTTTGTATGATTTTTTTGATGCTTATCAATAAACTAAGAAAGAAATTGCTATGCACGCGTTAAAAATAAGTTTACGTGCTATAAGCTTACATAAAATAATTCTTAAAAATTAGCTTTTTTTTCTTTTGCCTTTTACATCGATTCCTAGGCTTGCTTTCAATGCCATTCTCGATTCTCTTAAGGGCACCCTTGGTCTATGTAACCGGTGGATCAAGTACCACAAGATTATCGACAATATTGTTGTTACACTTTTCTTTTTTATTATTATCATATTCATAATGTCCATTTACAATCTATCTTCTTGGGTGCCTACAAGATTAAATTATTATAATTTTGTCATTTTAAATCTACTTGCCAGTCAAAGTTAGTTTTATAGAAGTTGAGTTTATTACAATTATGCCAATAAAATTTCACTTTCCAATCAAAGCTATTTTTGTAGAAGTTAATTTAATTATAATTTTGCTATTATAATTTCACTCCTTGTTGTTGCTCCCGATTACAAGTTTTGGATTCCCTAATAAGCGACAAGTGGTGCATTGTGAGAGCAATGGCCAATTTCAATTGTTACTAACAATCCTCTTTCTTTCTTTGAAGGCTTCATAAAGTTTATAAGGACGATAACAACTTAATGTTGAATCTCAAGTATAATTTAAGTATTTACAAGTCTTTTGTTTAACATCACTTCGTTAATTTTTTTTTCAATAATTGTTATATATAATTTATTAAAAGCATCGTTACTTGTAATTTGACCCTTCTTCAAGTAACGATGTATTCAATTAAATATTTAATTTTTACTATACTTTTATTTTGATATTTTTTTAATCTAACAATTTTTTTATTTATTAAAAAAATTATTAACTTGTAAATTATATAATAAAAATAATTATTTTTGTAATTATAAAATTTATACTCTATTTAAAATTAAAACTTAAAATTTTAAAAATAAAAATCTCTAAATTCTTAGCATCAGTTTGGTTATAGTAAAATATATATATTTTTTATTTTTTGTATTTGACAAAAAAATATAATTAACAAAAATTATAAAATTAACAAAAAAATAACAATTTTTCTCAAAAAAAAAAAAGACTTTCGTTTCAAAACAAGTAAAAGTCACACGTGAGGGAAAGAGAGAGAGATAAAAAGTCACATTCAAATCATCATTAATTTTGTCAATTATTAATTAATTTTACTGTTATTTTTATCCGCCATCGATCATCAATTACAAATTAACTTCATACCATGACAATAAATCTTTCTTTTTTTTACATTTAACACTAAAATTTGTCATATTTTTTAAAGAACTAATCAAAGATTTTTTTTATATTTTTATTTATAATAGTAATTAATTTTTATTAAAAATTTTAATCCTATTAATTTAATTTCACTATATAATAATTAAAATTAAAAAATATATATTTTTAATCATATGATTAAATAATAAAAATAATTTATTTTCTTATAAAATTTGTTATAAATAAATTATTTTTTAACAAATAAACAAATATTAATTACAAGAGTATTACCCGAAAGACTTTGTAATCCAACAAACATTGTTGTATATCACTGACTTTATAGAATAAAGTCAATAAAATATAAAAACAAATAAAGTATATTATTCATATACTCAGAAACCGCAATACATTGTATACTTTTAAGGAAAAATTAAGTGGCTATAAAAGTGATGATCATAAAACTATTTTTATATAATATAAAAATTATTTATACTTACTTGTAATTAATATTTTTGTGGTCAAACCCAACTTTTAATTTGTTGGTTTAGGTTTAGGTCATATCTTCATTTAGTAAGTCATGGTCACGTGTGATGTGAGAACAATCAATGGGAAAACGGCGAGGCAATTGGGTACATTGCTTTGGAAAAGAGGCTAAAAGCAAAATGGCCATGAATGTTGACCACTGAATGACGTTGCAAAGCATTTTGTTGCGTCTTGAGAATCTTCTAAAGCTCACCCACCCATTACAAAAAAAAAAAAAAAAAAAGAGTCAAAAGAGGGAGGTGGAGGTGATCACTAGAAGCCAGTATCTAATGATGAAGAGCGGGAATGGTGGCTTCGCGGGTGGGTTGTGGTCGTCCGACAGGAGCCGTGGAATTTGAATGAATTGTGACTTTGCCGTATTGAGAGAGACTTGGAGCTCATTTAAATTCCAAGTAGTCCCTCTATAATTCTAATTTGCGGTCTAATATACCCACAAGAAAACAAAATTAACAGTATAAGATATTCTGATAAGTAAAGAGCGTTCTACCAAATTTGTGGTCATTCCTTTTTTTTTTGGTTCAAAAAAAAATTCTGAGCATCCAATATAATGTGACATGTTCACCTAACATAGGAGTGGGATCCAACGCGTTTATCCACCAGTAGAACTGGTCTCTCTGTAACAGGTCCAGCTCACGTCAGATGGGTAAATGAAAGATCTCTAAGCCCGTACATCAAGAAAGGAGCCCAACCCGCTACCCAATATATTTTCTATGCTTTTTTTTTTTTTTTTTTTTTTGGCCATCGGAAAAGTTCTCTGTGCTAATTGAAAGTTCTCTTTTGGGCGTTTTCCCCTCTTTGTAGAACTGACGGGCATGAGAAGAGAAAAGGGATTTCTAATTCTAAAAAGGACAAATTTACGGAGACTATCCTAAATTTAGGATATATTTATATTTTATTATAACAAAAAAGATCCTATAGTTTAAGTAGGATAACAAAAAAGAATCCTTTATTAAGTTGCCGTAAATAAAAGTTGATTTTAACGACGAAAAACCCATCATAATTATCAAAACAGACTCAAATGCTCTTACAATCTAAAATCAATAAAAAATTATCTGCAAGTCTTTGATGTCATGTGTATGCATTTGCAAATGGGTTCTTGTCTTTATGGCTGCCTTCAGTGTGATATTCTTGTGTCGATTTTGGTGGTGCCATGTTGGGTCTTCATCTGATCTTTTGGCCCTATCAATCCCTGCCGGCGTTTCTTTTCTTATGTAGATTGGATGATGCAAAATTGTGAGCTACTGTTGATGCTGTTGTGTTGCAATTGGATGCTTAGTGTGACCATTTGTAGTACTGCATTTTTTATCCTTTCTGTTGGCACTTTGTTTCTTGGAAATCTGTTTCGATTTATAGTATGTTTGGGGACAATTAGATATTCTATTATATATACTTGAAACGGACATACTTAAAATAAAGATGAGCAATTAGGGTCCAGCATATGGAGGATGCAAAAGAAAATGTGCACAATGTTCTCAACAATCACACCCAACTCCATTTGTATAATGTCTATTACCTGTGATAGACCCATGATGAATATTTTGGAGAAAATACCGTCGTCTGTGACTTAAAAGACTTGTTAGTCGACTTTAATGACATCTTTGCTAACCGTGCTTGTCAATCCAAGCCGGCAGGGGGTCATGGCTGTGAACTTGAGTTCAGCTCGAGATGATGTAGTTGAATGGGAAGGCCGACTAAAATGGCTATAGACCTAATCAATCGGGGTAGTCTCGGCCTGAAAGATACACAAATTTGCTCTTCGGTTTTGGGGGATCGCTTGAAAGAAAAGCCATTCTATTCGCCCCGACCTCACATCATCCTACAGGGGGCTATTTCAAAATTGACCTCAATTCATATTAAGGGAGACTATTTCAAATTTATTTTATTGCTTATTATTATTATATTATTCTATTAAATTTATTTTTTTATTTCTGTCTTTTTCTTTCTTTTTTTTTTTTTCAATCCTTTTCCCCCTTACTCTCGCTCTCTCTCTTCCTCTCTTTTGCTCTCTCCTCTCCCTTTATTTATGTGTCTCAAAAGAGTTACTTTTATTTTTAATAAATAAAATTTATTAAAGAAGTTATTCAAAATTTAATGGATAATACTAATAAACTAAATTGTCAAAATAAGCCCGAACATTAATGTATTGAAGTAGCACCTTCTTAATTTCGTGATAAATACTCGTGTTAAGATGCTATAGCGTCTCTCTTTTATTTTTTTTAGCCAATATACCACAATTGAGTTCACAAAGGGTCTTTTTAGTTACCATGTTGGTTTTTGGATGTTATTTTCTTTCTTTTTTTAAAAATTTTGTTGTTATTTATTATTTTATTTTTGTTATATGTTGTTAATAATTTTTTTAATGACACTTTTTAATTATTATTATTAATAATAAAATATAAGACCGTAGAAAGAGAAAGAAAGGAGAGATAATTATGAGAAATGAGAATACAATGAAAGAAAAAGTGTATGAGAATTAGGCGAAAGCATAGTAAGAAAATAGAAATAAAATAGAGTGAGACCAGATAGGGCATGATAGAAAAATTATATTAAGATGAGAAGAATGAATAAAATTAGAGGAGAGAAAAGAGAGTGCAGATAAAGAATGTAGAGAGACATATGACAAGAAAGTCGATAGAGTGTATAAAAAAAATGTAAAGAGTGCATATTTTTTAAAAATTATATTTTAATAATTAGAAATTTAATTTTTTTAAATTTTAAATTTTAATTTTAAGAATTTTTTAATGGACACAGAAATTTTTTTTAAAAATGAGAGATAAGAGAAAATTTAAAGAGTGTATAAAAAAAAAATAGATGACACTATCAAAGAAAATATGAACACTATAACAAAAAGAGTGTGGAGAGATATGAAAGAAAATGTGGAAAGTGAAGAGAGAAAATATGATGAGATAAAAATCATGCCAATAAACAAAATATAAAAAGTATAAATAGAGAAAATACGTGGACAAAATCTAGAGGAATGTGACAGAGAGTATAAAGAAGAAATGAATTTAAAAAGAGTATTTTAATTTATTTTAAAAATAAAAAATTATTCATGTCGTTTTCCCTTTTAAACAATTTTTTAATATTTTAAATAAAAAAATAAAAAATTATCAAACATAAATTTTTTACTATTTGCATGAAAAGCAAAAAAAAAAAAAAAACAATATCACGACAATAAGAATAAGTCTCACTAAAAAAAATAAAAAAAAGGTGTTTTGAAATAAAATTAACATATAAAAAATTTCAACTTTTCAAATTATAATAAATATATCATAATTTTTAAATTATAATAATTTAATTATTATAGAAACTTTTCGTAATAAATCCAACATTTCCTAAAAACCCATCAATGTCCATTGTTGACCCATATAATGGGTCAGAATATTGCATTTAACTTGATAACGTAGACAAAGATAAAAGTCTAATTAGTGTTCACATTTAATAAATAATTTATCTAAGGTGACATTTAATTAATTATTCATTTATATTTATATTATCAAATTAAATATGTCATTTTAATACATTACATATTAATAATAGGTAAAATTTGTTATACAAATTAATAATAATTAAATTATTATATTTTAAAAATTAAAATAAATTTATTATAACCTTCCAAGTTAGAAATATTTTCTTTTATATTAAACCTTTAAAACACAACTGTTTTTTTTTTTTAATTCTTCTTTCACACGAAAGCCAAAATTGCTCGTTAAAAAAAAAAAAAAAAAAAGGAACAGCACTAGCTAAAAACATTTAAAAAAATAAAAATAATAATGATAAAAGGGGACCCGCACAGGCTGCAGGCCACAGGCAACCCCGTTCCGCGCCCGCGGGGAATAAGGAACAATGCCGGCATCAAAACCCAGAGAGAGAGAGAGATAGAGAGAGAGAGAGAGAGAGAGGGCAGTTGCACACGAAGTCGCGCACTTTAGCTGCCTACCTGCCTCTCAGAGATAGAGAGAGAGAGAAATACAAGGAAAAAAAAAAAAACAAAAAGGGAAAGTATTCAAAAGCAAGAACAAGCAATACAGCGATCCATCGGGGCGTCCGATTCAGCGGGTCCCGTCGTCTCCTCTCGCCATCTTGCTGCTGCAGGAAGAAAACCGATTGGGCGGAAAGAGAGGGCCCAGGGAGGGAGGGATGTGGGTGTTCTACCTGATCTCGCTGCCCCTAACCCTAGGGATGGTGATATTAACGCTGAGATACTTCTCCGGACCTGAGGTGCCTCGCTACGTCCTCTTCACCGTCGGATACACCTGGTTCTCTTCCCTCGCCGTCATCATCCTCGTCCCCGCCGACATCTGGACGGTGGCTCCTCCATTTCCTCTCTCTTTCTCTCTCTCGCTTGCGCACACATGCAACACTCGTGCACTGGGCGATTCCTTTTTATTCACACTTTATGTCGCTCTAACTTTTTTTTTTTTTTGTGTTTTTTTTGGAGGGGGGTTTGGTTGTTATTCAATGGCTTTCTGAATTTGATGATCAAAGATTGATTGAATTTGAATTTGTCGCCGGTTCAGTTGGCCTGAAGTAGTTTTTGAAAATTTGTAGTATGATGAGGGCTTGGGCAAATTATATGGGTAGCGTTTCGTTTTGGGTACAATTGAGAATTATACTAGTAGTTGAAGAACACAATTTACTTGCCTGATCGTTGTAATGGTTCAAGTTGTTCTTTTTTTTTTTTTTTATTAAATCCTTTTTATGAATCTTGCTAGAGCTGTATAGCCAGTTGTTCTTGAGGTTCTTGAATGACTGCTGTAAAGCATTTCTGTGTACATTCAGTTTACTTGCCTTTAACAAGATGGTTTTTCTTTTCTTTTCTTTTTGTTTCTTTTTGGGATTTTGAGTACAGACAAAATTTGATCTTTACAATGGTGGCGTTTCTTTCTTTTGGAGCTGGTCGTATTGGAGTACATTCTTGCTTACCTGGTATGCCCAAGTTTTAACTTGAGGACTTTATTTTTACTCTCATTTTTTCCTATGCACTCTACTGGGCTGTAAACTCATGATTCTCCAACCTGTCAACATTTCCAGAAGATGCTTTACTAATTTCCGTTTTCCAGTTCATCTTTATGGTCTGTAGATGCTCGATTCCTCATATATTTGAATTATGTCGTCTCTAAGCAGGGCTGTGGTGCCCCTTATTCAGGGTTTTGAAGATGCTGGGGATTTTACTGTGACAGAACGACTGAAGACTAGTATACATGCTAACTTAGTATTTTATTTGATTGTGGGATCTCTTGGCCTTTTTGGACTTGTACTCCTCATTATGATGCATAAAATAAGGTTCTCCTCTTATCCTCTTAAAAGTTTAAATCCTTCAAAGGGAATTATTCTTGGCCTTGTGTTTCATATACTTTTTCATAGTTTGCAACTCAAATTTCTGTATCCTTGGGAGACTCCTGTTTCATTCGATGCTGAACTCATTTTATATGCTTTGCAAATTGAAGTTGGTTATTCTTCAATCATGTTGCATGCACGTTGTGGTGAAAGTTTAGACAGAAATATACTTATTTAATCCTGCAAAAGATGGTTTCTGGATATTATTATTGCTACTTATGTTGCAGGGGTGGTAGTGTGCTTGGTTTTGCTATGGCCTGCTCAAATACTTTTGGACTCGTTACTGGCGCATTTCTTCTTGGCTTTGGTTTGAGTGAAATTCCCAAAGGCCTTTGGAGAAATGCAGATTGGGCAATCCGACAAAAAGTTCTTTCTCATAAAATTGCCAAAATGGCTGTGAAACTTGATGATGCCCATCAAGAACTTTCTAATGCTATTGTAGTAAGTGTCTTCCATTTGTGTCCAAAATGGTGTAGTTTGGAAATCTTTTTCTTTTGGTAATTCTCAAAGGCATATCAATGCACATGTACCAGTAGGAACCAAGTATTGGAATATTACATGCATCCCCAAAAGCCAAAAGCCCAAATTACTAGCCATGCTTTATGGATCCAACATACTTTAACCATTCTTTTTGAAGAGTATGGCCCTTATTGCACTTGCTTTATAGCTCTTCTATCTTTGAAATTTTTACTTTTTCTTGCATCCGAAGCAATGTATCCTCATCCCTTGATTGTGTGCTTGCTGATTTGTTTTGATTTATTTCAATAGGTTGCTCAGGCAACATCCAACCAGATGTCCAAGCGTGATCCCTTGAGGCCCTATATGGATGTTATCGATAATATGCTGGCTGAAATGGTATGTCTTTTCCTTCCTTTTCTCCCCCATTCTTCCAGTCTCTTGCTGCAATTTAACTTGTCCTGGTGATGTGCTCTTGATGAGCTATGTTATTATTACACTCCTTTTCAGTTTAGACAAGACCCATCCTTTAAGCCACAAGGTGGCAGACTGGGGGAAAATGATATGGACTATGATACAGATGAGAAATCAATGGCAACACTAAGGCGTCATCTTCGAGGAGCTCGAGAGGCCTACTATCGTTATAAAAGGTGCTGAAATGTTAATTTTCGTAATTGCATTGTGTTCTTCAATGGATATCTGTTTTGGTTGACCAATTTCTATGCACTTGGCAATATACATCTTCTTGCTCTCCATATTTGATGTGTTTCAGGTCTATAAGTTCCTCATGTTGATGTGTCTAAGCTGCATTCATCTTCTGCAATAATCATTTTGCTCTGCATCTTCCACCTCTTTTGGGGGATTTTCTTTGCTGTCCTCCAAGGACTAGTACTACGTATAATAGGCATGAACTCTCTCAGGTTATTAATTTCGGTTGGACCTGTAAGAGTGGCTTACCATCAGCAGTCCCAGATGTGATAGTAGGCTTTACTATCCCCTGTAACTTGATAGAATGATCAAGTAACTTGCATGGATTTGTCTTATAAATTGTTAATTGTGCTAAGTGAGCCACTTGCCATGGTCAAGAGTGTGCATAATTGGTACATAGTTGGTGGTAAGCAGAAGCCGTCTATGCAAACAGTTTGAAAGTGCATATGTATACATTTGTGTGCATTTGAATATACTTATTCGTGTGTGCAAGTCAACATTGGCTTCTGCTGCTGTGCAAGTGTATTATAGGTACAGTGTCATATGCATGTGCACACGTACACCCACTCTTTCTCACACTATAGTGCACAATAATCTTGTTTCATATTCCATACACTCTCAAACTTCAAATTTTGAGCAAAGATGTTCTGTAAAGTCAATAGTTATATAACAACTAATTTTTTTGTTTTTGGAAAATGCAAATCTTTTGATTTGAACAACTGCCTTTTAGCAATAACATTTGTCATTTTGCATTCCTTGCCTGGTAATGCTTCTCTAATGCCCTTATGGTTGGCTATTGATTTTCGTCTCCGAAGGTATATTTTCTTGATTTGGAAATGTCTTAGCTTTGTGCTTTTCTTCACTTCTAGGATTAAAGCTTATGTAGCTTTCTTTCTACCGAATAGATACTTTGAGAAACTTTCAGATTTATTTTTTATTGTTGCTCCCACCTTGCAAAGAGCCTTGAAGCTCATAGTTTGGTAGAGTGTATGCCTTTGACAGTTTGCTGCATTTATAATCAACTTCTAATTTTGCAGTGAGTATATGACCTATGTCACAGAAGCCCTTGAAGTGGAAGATACAATTAAAAATTATGAACGTGGCAGCTCAACTGGATGGTTTGCTCCTAATTATGTTTCCTATATTAATTTTCGAGTTTTCTTATTTCAATGTTGGGAATTGTTCCCTTTGGACCTTAGCTTTTGGTATGATGTTTTCACCAGGAAATATATCTCAAGTTTCAGACCTATCCGGACTGGCAAACTGGGTTCTCTTTTGGATACTGCTGGTAATTTCCAGATCTGCGAAATTAATTTTTTAGTGTTAAGATTTTGGATTTCATTACACAAGGGCTGTTAGATAATTCGTTTGTTCTTTTATTTATTTTTTGACAAATCTGGTTTTTTGTTTAATTTCATAAGTGAACCTTGCTAAGAACACAAAGAATGATGGTTTATGCTGTGCATTGTTTGGCTGCTTCTTGAGTAGGAATGCAACTTTTAGAATTCTGATTTTGAGCACTTCATAGTTTATTGATTATAGTAAATTTTGGTATTGGTAGCATTGTTTTTATAGCCCATTATGATTCTCAATTTATCATTTCTCTCAGAATTTTTCTGGCAGTGCCTTATAAGAAAGCAGCTTCAGAAGTTCTTGGCTATCATACTTGGTACTATGTCTGCTGCAATTCTTCTAGCAGAGTCGACTCTGCTACCAACTGGGGTTGACCTCTCTCTTTTCTCAATACTTATAAACTCTGTTGGCAAGCAAGAGGTCTTTGTGCAGGTAGATTCTTTTTTTTTTTGTGAACTTTCGTCTTGATGTCATCAGGGTGTCCATGTGGATACTGCTGTTGCTTTATTAAACATGATTTGCTTTTGCTTAGCCGAATTTTTCTTTTGTTACCTTGCTTTATAGGTGTTGGCTTTTGTACCTTTGATGTACATGTGCATCTGTACATACTATTCATTGTTCAAAGTTGGGATGTTAATGTTTTACTCATTAACTCCAAGGCAGACAAGCTCAGTCAGTTTGCTTATGATATGCTCGTAAGCTCTTGCTCAGATCACTGTGTGATTTGTTCCTTTTCTCCACTACTAACCTTTACATAAAAAATGTCATGATTGTGTGAGACTTTGATACCTGTCAGGATGGTTGCTCGATATGCTCCTCCAATTTCTTACAACTTTCTGAACCTCATTAGTCTTGGTGCTAAGAAAACCATATTTGAAAAGGTAATTCTCCTTTTTGTCCTCTTATACTTTATTTCTCTACTCCTGGCAGAAAGTAAAAGAATAATGCAGATTTTTGTGACTTGCAGCCTTACAAGATGTTCTGGGAATCATACCTAAGATTCTTAGGGCATACTTCCTTGTTGCATTAGCTTTCATAATTGTATAATTTCATGTTATTTGCTAGATCATTTTATTGTTTCAAAAAGTTAAATACAATTTTTACATAGGTTAGCAATTTAAAGTGGCTGTCCATGTAATGGCCCTGTGCTGCCTTTCATATTCAAAGAAACATTTGTCTTTAAGAATAAAAATTGTAGAATTTTCAGTTCTGGAGACCACTTTATAAACTTTTCATGGTCTCACTAGAAACTTTGGTAACTTCTGTAAGATCTGGACAGGTATTTGTACTAAATTAGGGAAAGATGGAGAGAGCAGCATGATTGATGATATGATTTTCCTTCTACCATACATTTTTTGAGATTTAATTAATTTCCCTCTTGTGGAATACCACATAACTCTCTAATAGTTTGTCTGTGATCTGTCATAGTCTTATCATTTTCATCTTTGAAACAAATTAGATATTTTCTTCCCCCCTTCTCACACCCGACTCTTCCCCCACCCCCTGGTAACCCAAGCAAAACACAAAAGAGTTCTGGATCTACACAGCATTCCAAATTTTAAAATTTTATTGGTTTACCCTATACATAATTTCAATTTACTGATCTATTGAAGTGCTTGACGTATCCACATTGCAGCGCATGGGGAATATTGATAAGGCTGTTCCTTTCTTTGGAGATGGGTTTAACAGAATCTATCCACTCATCATGGTTGTGTACACCCTCTTGGTTGCGAGCAATTTCTTTGACCGTGTAATTGGCTTCTTTGGAAGTTGGAAGAGATTAAAGTTCCAAACTGAGGCAGATGATACTGATGGCTTTGATCCTTCAGGAATAATTATCCTACAGAAAGGTAAACTGCACTTGGGCCTCCTTCCCTCCCTTATCAAGAGAAATGTGCCCCAAAACTCGATTTCCTTTCCCAAATGTTGTGAAAATTGATTACCTATCATATATTGTTCTAGAACGGTCTTGGCTGGAACAAGGGCAAAAAGTCGGTGAGCGCGTTATTCCACTGGCGAGAAACTTTAACAATGTGGATATTGAGTCTGCCGGCAATAGCATGGTTTGTATACACATGTTATATGTTATAATGGTGTTTTTTAATTTATTTCCACGTCTTAGAAATTTGTTTAAAATAATTCTGCTCGGATCCTGTCAACAGACAGGTTTATTCAAATTGTACCATGCAATTACGATTACTTGTTTTCATCTTAGACTATTAGTTATTCTTTACTAACTCAGAAGCAAACCTCTCAGGATAATAAGACATCTGTTGAAATGAAGACAGCAGCCGGTTTAGTCCCTGATGATACAAAAGCAGGTACATCGAAGCTTATGAAAGAAGAGGGGCGTAGATATAACACGAGCAAAGAAGCTATCAGCAACAAGTATGCTGCAGTGAGAGAGCAAAGCAGGCATGCTAATTCGAGGCCGGTGGAGAAAAACATTGCCTCTGCCCAGGTTTCATTACTTGATGTGAATAACCCGACGGGAGGAACATCTTCGGGCTTGGCCTCAAAATGGGAATCAATGAAAAATGGTTTTCAAAATTTTAAAGCTAACTTGGGGACCAAAAAATTTCTTCCTTTACGCCAAATTCCGGAAACTAGACCCAGCTCTCATGGATCATCATCTGAGTCCCTCGATGAGATATTCCAGAGATTGAAACGGCCTACTATACACCATGGAAGTCTTAGTGATGATGAAGATGGGAGTCCAAAATAACTCCATACCTCAGGCCCTGCCAGATAATGCTCGATTTATCCGTTGTTTCGTGGTTGTAGAGACTAGACACACAAGATGTACAGTTAAGGGGTGAAACCCAACTCAGATTAAATTCTTTTCCGGCTGAAGCCGGGGACGATGCTCTATTGTATACGGATTTTGCATGTGTACGCCAGCAATTAGAAAGCTCGGAAGATACATAAAGAAAGAAAAAGTCTGAATTATAGTTGTGATGTGAAGATTAACTATGACGTCCAGAGAGTTGCAATTTTTGATACACCATGAAAAAGCATTGCGGCATATCCTGCCCTTCCATAGTCGAACTCTGTAGACTACAAGTTCCTAATGCTCATTGCCGAGCAAATGCTATTGCATGTGAGGAGAAATTGTGGGATAGGCCTCTTGATAATACGGCTTCTGGCCAGGATGCGGGGAATTTCATCTTCTTGCGCAACATGGGTAAGTGCATTTTTATCTGTTGATTGGAGGCGCTTTAGAAGGCCATGAGTTGCACAGAATAGTTTTATTCTCGTGATAAAGATAAAACTCTCCTCATCTCACGTATATGCCAGATTTAAAGTCAAGTCATTGGAAGGTTAGCACCACAAGCCTTTAGCGAGGGATGAAAAAGTGCTTTGAGTAACCAAAATTTTTAGTATTTGTATATTTATTTTATTATTTAAAAAATTAAATAAATAAAAATTTTAAAAGAATACAATACTGGATAATATAACAAACAAAAAATTTATTATTTTTTAAAAAATATATAATGTACATATAATTAAAATAAAATATACAAATAAATAAAATAAAATACGCATGCAACTATCAAACAAATTTGAGTATACAAAATTAATATCTATTTACACATCTCTCTTCACTGTATATACATTATACGTTTAAAGAAATAAAAAATAAAAATGCAGGCGGGGCGCACAGAGGCCACACGCCCACCCCATCACTCTTTATTTGTCATGGATATTGCACCCAATTTTAAACAGTTCTGTGGTCCTCCTAATCCTAGATGTAAGCTAGTAGAGTGTCAAATACCAGACTAATCCGCCATAACTCAATTGAGATTATGCCTTTGAGATCAAATGAACAATTTTCGGATTGTAGTACAATATTATGCAAATTTAGTTCCCAACTTCCCCAAAGCTAGTTTAAGCCCATTTTGAACTAATTTTTCATACACAATTGATGTTCTTATTGAGGGGTATCTGGGCCGTAAGCTTCGACCTTCATGTAATGAAACTTGCGTTGGACATACCAAAGCTGAGCTCATAATGGGTTACAGCCTACATGTATCTTTCACCAAGGTCCGTTCTCAAACAAGGATGGGGCTTGTGTCCGAAGGGTTATGTTATTTACACACTGATTACGACAAAGTTTTGAAATTTCGCCACTCCTTCACATCCATAAAATTGGAACAATACAGAAACTTACAACTCTTTTCTTCCGTTCTTTTTTTTTTTTTTTTTATCATGGGGCAGGCGAGGGAATTCAACTATAAGACAGCGGAGTTTTCATATCTCGGGTGTTAATAGAATTATTTTTTATTATGATTCTTTTTTTTATTTTTTGGTTGCAAAAACAACCCATATTAAACACCGTTTCTAATTTTGCACACACTGCTTCCTGTGTTCTCGCCTTCTCGGTTTTCGGAATACTGGCACACGGTTTGTTTAGCGTTCACTCTCGCAACCCGGTCCAGACGCGAGAGAGAGAGAGAGGGAGGGGGGGCGGATCTCACTATCTCTTCTTAAACAACATGTAGGTCCCATGTATTTAAAAATATAAAAAGTATATGATATGTGAGAAGATAAAATAAATATACATATGTACATAGTAAAATGCTATGCAATAACACTGTGTAAATAGTAAAATTTTGTTAATTATATGCACATTGTCTTTAATTGTATACACATTTTATTTTAAGTAAGTACACGCATATTATATCTAAAAATTATTTAAAAAAGAAAAAAAAAAAAAAAAAGGAGATGGGACTCGCGCGGATCCCACTCCACCGCCTCAACCCGGGAGTCCCGTCCGACAAACGTTTTCCTATGATTTTCACATTAAAAGCTGCGCAGAGTAGTACATGCTTTAGTGAAGGGACTCGTGATGCTGCATCACAAGTTGGATCAGTGGGGATGTGGTAATCCGGGGGATTGACGTGTTCGTCAACGTGGGGTCTTTTTTTTGTTTTTTTGTTCTTGCTTTTTAAAACCAAGCAAAACAATTTCAGATCTTGTAAGCCAGATCGCAAGAAAGTAAGTTCTTACGAATTATCTTAATTTGAGATGTAGGTTTAATGCGATGAACATGCTTGTAATACTACGCAATAAGAATATTCCTGAAAGAAGAAAAAAAAAATTTGAGGATTTTTTGATAAATTATATTCACCGAAGAATTTCTTTTATTTGAGGTCCGCCATATATAACATTTTCAATCAAAATTTAATGTGCACCATCGACCAAACTTGGGAAATGCTGCATAGCTCAAAATACCGCATGTGATCAAAATGCTCTCGCACTGTCAAAGCTCTGGTGTACCGGCTCGCGGCAAAAGATTCCCCCATATGTTGCCTTAGACACAACATTAATTTTGTGAAAGAGAAGTTCACAAGAAACCACCGTGGCCGAAGCTGTTTCTGTGAAAACGCGTGGCCTCCTTGGACGAGGGCTTTTGTGTGTTGTTTCGGCCTACCACCATAAAGGGAGGTGGCTCGTCTGTCTTATCACACAAAGCAGTAAAACACAAAGCTGTGGACTCGTGTTGTTGCTGATGCCAGGCCCACAGACGCCCCCACGGGTCACTCTAACATATGCGTTTTAATGACTTGCCTGCCAGATATCTGCACAGGTAGCTTTCGACTTTTTGAGTTCATGCTATTGGATTGCCATCTGTACTATTGTGAATTGTGAAGGTCCTATCGCGAGACTTTGATCACTTTGGTCCCGTATGTGTTATCCGGGTTGCAATCAACATAATGGAAATGGAAAAGACAAACCCTTGTACTTATTTATCCGGGTAGGCCAGCCCCAATGACATCTTTGAATTAGCCATACGCCATAAGGTTACATTTCAATCTGCAAGTTGCAATTTGCGTCGATTTGGATTCATGTACTTGTCTAATTAGAAGATTTGCATCGAGAATATTAAATCTGGGGTCTGGACATAGGATCCAAAAAAGTTTGGTCCTTCATTTATATATTCTTTACGGGTAAAGGTAGAGCTTTTCTCATGGTTTTCTCTCAAAGGGCAAGAAATTTAATGTGTTTGCATTCCCTTTTTGGTGCAATATGTAAGTGTATTCTTAATTAGTTGATTGTGCTGTACCTCTCATGTCGCAATGGTGGTGAGGACCGTTTGTATGGACCTTTTGTTTTTCTTTTTTTTTTGGGATAGGAACTGAACATTTATTGAGAATGTTCTGTAATTTTCTTCCGTGTGAGGGACTGCTCTTCTTTGATCGTGAGTGCAATTTTCATGTTTCTATCAACTGTTTAATGTCATGTATCAGCACCGCCCAGAAAAATTCATGGGTTAATTTGGCTCCTCGATTAGTATGAACCAACGAGCTGGTGTCCCATCAACAGAAATGGCATATTTATACGGTGTGATTTTCCACCTTGTAGAGAGGCAAACAAGGGCCCCCCAATCATAATCAACCTTGACAGGATTGAGTGAGCGATTTCTTTTTCTTTAAGCGTTGTGACAACAAAACTACCTCGCGTCTGAATTTCATCAAAAGCAAACCTTCGGGATTAGGATCAGAAGACTTGCAAATACGATTAGTAAAATTGGCCTTTGATTAATTTAATTTGTCTAATAAGATATTCGCCTTATTGACACAATTTCGCCAAGTTCAGTTCATGATTGTTGATTGGCCATCTTAAATGCTTTTTTAATCAAAAGAATCTTTTGACGTGGGATGAAGTAAAAAAAAAAAAAAAAGATAATAATAATAAATAAAAATCAAAGGGTGGATAAGTTGCGCTATATTAAATGTTTGGAGCTGCTGCTCGATGTTTCACGTCCGGAACCCCCCCCCCCCCAATAAAACTTGTTAAAGTTTTTTTTTTTTTTTTGTGATCAATTTTATTTTTGGTATACTCACAAGTGATTTAATTATTAATTGAGCTCAATACATAGGCACGTAAAATAAACACAGTCAAAGATACAAATAGACAATTATTAAAATATAATTGAATGGTAGAGTTTATACATAAAATTAAACAAATAATTTAATTTTTTAATATCTTTATCTATAATTGTGTCTATTTCTCATATCCATCAAAATATTTTTCCCTATAATTTATATAACAATGAGTACTAGATGATCTCTTTATGAATAATAATGACTATCAACCACCCTTATTAGTCATTTTCTTTTAAGCTGTTAATTATTAAGTATTAATATTACCATTACCAACTTCAATACTACTATTACTATGCTTCTCCAATTTTTCACTGCACAAAAAAAAGAAAAAAAAATTATCTATAAATCATAGAAAATTATAAAATAATGTATGCCCATGCTGGATAGACGCGTTAAACACGACAACTAGTCTAACATGCATCAAACATGTGTAAGACACATTAAATAAAAAAAAAAATTCAAAAACATCTGTCCGATACTCTTGATTAATATTTATTAGACATATAAAAAAATTAATTTCAAAATTATCCGAACGCACAAATAATATCCTTTGCAAACATACTACTAAATAGTTAGGTAGCGAGAAAAAAAAATATAATGAAAAAAATAATTTTATTTTAATAATTATGATAAATACTTTAATTCATAATATATCAGAGATGATACATCTTTTGGTAGGTACAAGGAGCGCGTAGTGGCGTCCGAAGAAAATATGGGGAGCGAAGGAGAATTCGTTCGGCTAATCGGCTCGAGCCGGCCGCCGCGCCGTTTCAAGTCATTCCCATAAAAAGCTGGAAAATGCGATAACTTCAGATTGAGGAGATTTTTCCAGGGATCTGCGTAAAAATTTAAAAAAAAAAAAAAGAAAAAGGTAAAAAAAAAAAAAAAAGGGAAAAAAAACGAGGGGGTGGTGAGTGTTTTGTTTGGAGTTTTGTGGACGACTGGCCAGGTGAGATGAGAGAGTCGAATGCGGGGTGACGGTGGGACTGCGAAATAAAAAAAACAAAATAAATGGGTCCCTCGATCGATGCACCCATTGAAAAATAAGCTGATTGTGATGTGATGAATTATGCTTTGTAACTGAAAATGACTTTTAGAACGTGTGGTCGTGTGTGTAGGTTTGCTCCTTTCATATGTTTTTTTTTTTCTTTTTTTTTCTCTTTTAGGTTGTAATGGTTCGACTTATTTTATAATAAATATTCGATATATTCATTTTTAATTCAAATGTTAGTTGTGAGATATTTCTTTTATTTTTATTATTTTTTTATTTTTATTTATGAAAAACAAGACTTTTAAAAATTAAAATCATCTCTCAACACGAAAAAGAAAATTAAAAAAAATAAAATAAAATAAAAATATACATTTCAATATTTATACATAAAATTTTAATTTTATTTTTATTAAAAAATTATTTTTTAATCATCAATGTATGTATTAAAATTTATTTATTATGAAAATGATTAACTTTTTGATTTTAATACCTACGACGAAATAATATTTGAATTTTTTTTTTTTCGAATTGACATAAAAATAATTTTGATTCAAGTCAAAATTAAATTAATATTTAAATTTTTTCTTTTTTTTTCGAATTGACATAAAAATAATTTTGGTTCAAGTCAAAATTAAATTAGAATTTAATTAAGTGAGATTTAGAATTAGAATTAAAATTATAAAAATATTTTAGTTATAATTTTTTTAAAATTATTATTAAACTCACATCTTTAAAAGGATCAAACTAACTAAAACTAAAGATATCATTTTTTGAATGAAAATATATTTAAAAAATTTTTTATTTGGCTATTGTGTTGATTGTTAACAAGAATTATTTTTGGTCTATTATGAACCCATTTAATTGCCATATGCACAATATAAATAATTTTTTATTTTTATAAATTTATATTTTTTACTAAAATTACAATTTAAAATCTTGAAAATAAAAATATAAATAATAGTAACAATTTTGTAAGTTTTAAAATATAACCTAATCTATTTTATTCTTCCTGGTACAACAATTATGTTCTTCTTCTCAAAATTTTAAAATCTCTCAATTAAGCTATTAATTATTTATAATTATAAGATTTATTATACTAATTAAATCTCAATTATTTATTTATGTTCTTATTATTTAAATAATTTTTCTAATTCATTATAAAAAATTAAATTATTTATTTATACTCTTAATTTTATATATAATTAATTATTAATTTAATTTTTATTTATTTATTTTCATGTTAATTTCAAATAATATTACTGATTAGTTCAAAGATCATGGGCAAAGCACAAAAGAGAAGTAAAATAAATGATTCTAATATTTGGGTCATACACATTTTATGTACAACAAATTATAGTTACTTTTATTATATATATATATATAGAGAGAGAGAGAGAAACATAATACTTATTTTTAATAAATTATATATATTTTATATAATTATTTATTTAATATATATATTTAATTTATTATATTTATATTATATATTATCATTGATATGTTTAGTTATAATTTTATTTCATTTTAAATTTTAAAAGAATTTTTTTAATATCCGAAAGTAGAATCATATGGTACATTCATATAAAATAAAAAAATTAAAAAAAGAGTTGAACCCTTATTTTGTTTTTCTAACACAAAGTATGTACACTAACTAATTTAAACAATCAGTCTTAAAAGAGCACTCTCTCAGAAAAATTAAGCAATATGGGAAGATATTTCTATAGGGCGTGCAAGATGGGATGGTGCGAACGAGTTCCCGAGTCCTGACGAGGAGAAAATCGGGGAGAGGGAGAAAAATTAAGTGAATGGGAGAGAACCAAACCCCGCCACCAGAAAATAAAAAAATGAAGAAAACGCCATTGGAGGAATCAAAAAGCCATTACACTGTTAATACTACTTTTTTTTTTTTTTGGGTTTATTCTTTTTCGAGCATCATTGCACTGTTAAGTCACTTGCTTTTGTTTTCTTCTTCCCAATTTCTCACCTTTTTCTTTTTGTTTTGATGTGACTTTGATACGTTGGGGTGGGGTAGGGGAATCAATTTTCTCACCAACCAACCATGTGAGGGCCTCAGCCTCCTCTCGGACCCCCCACCACCCTCGCTCGCTCTCGTCAGTTTTACCACCCAGCTCACGCGAGTCACTTTTCTCAAGGTTAATGAGTTTTACAATTCGTTAATTATATCAAAATTCTAACTGGAATTTAAATTTCGTTTTTTTTTCTTTTTTGCACTAGTTTCCAACAGGCTCATTGCAGCCCAGTGAAAAATAAATAGATTTTGATTAATGGTCTCGACAAAAACTAGGACGGACCCCCACGAACCAGACCTTGCCGGGACCTCAATAAATTTAACTGGCTGTCTTCTCCCTCCCTCCCTCCCTCTCTCTCTATCTATTTATATTACCGCACTGGGGTCGCGGGGATCATTGTGTGATACGAGCGTCTTCTTATACGCTTGCGAGTTACATTCACACTCCGTGTGCTAGAGCAACTCATTTCTCAATCATGTTCCTTTTTCACACAAAAACATGTATTTAACAAACGATGCTCAAAGATCCTTGTCTTAATTTCAAAGCTAGCGTGCATAAGGTACAAAAATCTCCCCCAAAATTTCACTCGCGTATAAACTCTTTTTTTTTTAAAATAAAAAAATAATAAATAAATAATATATATATATATATATCGGTTTTCTTTCTTTCTTTTCTTTTCTTTTTTTTTTGGTCATTTTTATTTTTTAATGGTTACGCAAGGTTGCGTCACACGTTCCAGTCTAAATGCAGGGCCGTTCCGACAATGGTGGTGGCCCAGCAACGCTGTCGAAGGCTGTTTTCAATTGGGGGCTTTTGTCCGGGCCTTCTTCGGCAGGCAGCGAGTGAGGGCCCACGTGGCCCCACCAGGAAAGTGACATATTTGTAGGCCCCACCAAAACGGGAAAACAGCAATTTTCTCTCCACATGGTAAGCAGAAAAGACTGAGAGCCTGGCAGTGAGAGGCAAGGCAGCCCATCCCCCAGAGTCCAGGCAGGGCTTCTCCAGTGGCTTGCTGTCCACTTCACAAACCCCCACTGTTGACTGCCGTGCTGTTGGGGAAGTCTGGCACTTGCTTCCGCCTGATAATTTACACTGCAACGCCTAAATTCACATTCAAATTTGGGGGATAATTATCATTCATACTCCATAATTTTAAAAATTACAAAAAACTCTTATGACTAATAGATGTTAGTCTAAGTGGACAGAAATTGTGAAAAGATGAAATTACCCTAATATATATATATATATATATATATATATATATACACACACACATATGTGAAATCGAAAACCTGATTACATGTCTCAACAATTCTGTTGCTATTTTCTTCGATGTTTCTCTCATTTTTTAAAAACCATCAATCTCAAAACCCTTAGACTTCGTTTCTTTCCCAACCGCTACTCTCTCTCTGTTTCTCGTCAAACACCACCACCGTTACACCCACTGTTGGCCGCTAGTCACCACCTCTCCCGAACCATCGTTCGTTGATCTGCGTGTTTCTGGGCACCACCGTCAGATTCTGGTCGAGAAAGACTAGGAAGGTTCCGTCTCTCCACCATCCACCTCCGACGATGAAACCAATCCAAAAGGGACCGCCGGCTCCCGATCTGTCCATCCCCGATTTGTCAATGAAGAGCCTTTGCTAAAACGACGCTAAGTTTGCTCACTGCTTATTGTCTTGTTCGTTGCGCTGGCCAAAGGTCCTTTATTATTTTGGTTTCAATTTTGGTATTTTCAGTTTCAGTAATCAGTGCCCCCCACCCCCCCAAAAAAATCAGAAAAAAGTCAAATAAAAAGATTTTTTTTTATTTTGTTTTGTTTTGTTTTGGCTAATCATGTAACAAATAAAAAGAAATTAAAGATTATGCGGTTTAGAGTGTCTAACTGGCTGTGTGTCTTCGATATATATATATATATATATATATAATTTTTTTTTTTAACATTTTTGACGAGGGGGCATTTCGTTATTTTGAGCATTTTTCATGCCACTTTTGTAATCAAATTTAATTTTAACTAATGGCAAATGGACGGCAGATGGTTTTTTTGTTACTAAATTTAAATTACAGGATTTTTTTTTTGTAATTTTTAAAAATACATGGTGTAAATGATAATTACCTCAATGTAATATAGAGTGTAAAATATAATTTGTCCGCTTTCACACCACCAGCAACCAGCAAACATCAATTTGAGTGAATTCTGCAGATAAAAGACAGGAATTAATTATATTTATTATTATTATTATTATAAATAAATAAAATTAAAAATAAAATAAAAAAATATTTTTATATTTTTCTATGACTACCATGTAACTTTAATAAGTCTGCGTTGTAATACCGAACTTAAATAATCAAGCCAAAGAAATAAGTGTCCAAAGCTCCAACATCATAGTACACCAAAATGAGACATACATATTATTATTCTTCGCTTCCCCTTATCTTTACTTGCATGTATGACTTTTATTCGTGTTGCCTTCCCAGCAATAATTATCGATTTATTTGTATATATATTGTATACATGTGCTCTGGGTATATTGGAGAACGAGAGGGCCGTTACAGAGCCAGAGTCAAGACTTTAGACCTGAAAAGGAATTTTCTTAATGAAATCTTTTTTCTTTTACTGATAGTCTTTAGCAATTATCAAGTAAACATGCAGTCTCTCTCTGGCTCTCTTTCTCTCTCTCTCTCTCTCTATTTCTCTCTCTTGCCCCCGCATATAGAAGCTGGATTTTAGAATCGAGATGGGAATACATATTTCTGTCATTAATTATCAGAAAACACCGATCTTCAAAATTTTTGTTTCTGAGAAGTCATGATCTTCATTTTTTGTATAGCACATAGGACTAAGATTGAAACCAAATTAAGAGTCTAAGTAACTCTTCTATTTGTGGCTAATGAGCGGCGATCTTGTATTTTTATTTTTATTTTTTTTAAAGTGGTAGATTATAATAATGGTCAACAATTGTGCGCACAATATATAGTGCGCCTCTTTTGTTCCTGATAAAGTCTAGTTCATAACCTTTCAATACCTTTAGAGCCCAGAATCCTGATATATGATATTACTTTGGCGTAAAGTTTTCCATATTGGCTCCTAGTGATGGAGATTGAAATGCCTAGAGAAAAAACCTCGGCCAAAACGTGGTCTTTTTATTTATTAAAAAGTGGACATGAAAGGGACACACAGACACACACACACACTCTCTCTCTCTCTCTCTCTCTCTCTATTGCATGTACGTAGAACTATGTTCATGGTAACTGCTGTAACACTAACCTTGTTACATTATCATAGTCTCTTCTCTCTGTGAAAACGAATTAGGTGGAAAAGTTAATTCGGGTCCAGATACAAACTATTTATTTTTCTGTCAAGTTGCTTAATTAAATATTTCTGTGAAAAGGGTATCAAGTTTTGATGTGTTCACATGATGTATGCCAACAGATGAATTCAAAGGGAATAAGCCTAGGATCGGCTGTTGTGAAGCACTGGGATGCATCTGTCCAAGAATATTCATAAACAAATTTATGGCGTGGCTTCGGAGGGATGAAAAAGGAGATTAAAACCCTGGATATGATATATTATCATGCTCAGGACAAAACATAAGATCTTATGGTTGCTGACTAGATTTTGTGAGCCTTTTTAATTTTTCACGCATTACTAGAACGATGCCTTCCCATTAGGATTATGTACGCATTCATTAATTTCTCTAGATGATCAAATTTCCTCGATTTCCATTGAGGGTTTTTAGCATGTGCACCTTCTAGTTCGCTGCATAAGCTATATACACAACCTGTATTTCTATTCTCTGTATCTTCCCCGGTATTAGAACAGGATGCATTTTCACATTTTGAACGTTAAAAAAGTCAATAGACCAAGATTTGGTGTTAGAGAAATATGCTTGAAGTCCTGGAAAAAAGAGACCTTCTTTTTTGTTAATATACAAATAAATCATTAACTTTATAAATTATAATAAATGTAGCCGATCTTTAAAATATAATAATTTTACTGTTATATATTTTTTTAATAATAAATTTATCTAACTTTCAAAACTTGCTAACATTTTTCTCTCAATCCAAGTGATATGTTAGCATGGTGCATTTAACATGATAATGTAGACAGAATTATGTTATTTTAATTGTCACGTAAATTGACACAAAATATTAGCAATTTTGACAATAGAATGAATTTATTAAAAAATATTTACAATAATAAAATCATTATATTTTAAATATTGGGTTAAATTTGTTATAATTACCAAATTTGAAGATTTATGTATATGTTAATTTATTTTTTTTTTTTTTTGTTTTTTGGCCGACACTGCGTTGGCATTTTCTTCATTCTCTATTCACTATATAAAAAAATCTTGGGAGATATAGTTCACTGAGAAAGTAGCTCGTAGATGAAGCGGACAAAATGATGAATTGATGACAATTACATGTGTTGGAAGGCTGACATCCGTACGTCGTGATTTAAATAATTTGATCCTATGGCAGGGTAAATGTACCCATCTAACGTACGAATAAAGGAATAAAGAACAACTAACAAAGCCGGGAGGAGAGCATCGGGGGTATAACAATTAAATAAGTTGCTGGCGGCGAAACTAGTATTATACATTTATACGAATTAGGTAGTTGGAAAATAGATTTATTAGATTTTAGAAAACAAAAAAAATAAAAATAAATCAAATCAGTTAATTATTTCACATAGAATTTTAAAAGAAAATGAAGTCACGATTCATGTAGCAACATTTCTTTTTTCCTAAAGTTTTTGAACTTCACAATTCAAACTGGTCTCCTCAGAAACTCACCCCCTCATCTCAGGTGCAATTGAGGTTTGAACTCAAAATATTTAGAAATAACGTCAAGCGACGTTATCAATTAAATTAATAAACACGTACCACAACCACCAAGGTGGATTTCATTAATCAAAATCTTCTTTGAGCCTTGCATTTACATGGTTGATTTGGTGAGGTCATACCGTAATAGACTAACGAATTGTGACAACAACAAAAAAAATAAAAATAAAAATAAATAAATAATATATATATATATATATATATATATTTAGAGATGACATTTGACCAATCTGTCATGACCCGGACTCGCATGTGGACAGACGCATACTTCATCACGTGATACTGAAGCAGATTAAGAGTTTTCACATTAATTTGAGTCGCCACAATTTGAGTCACTACATATCCAATTGGACAACCTATTTCCCATGAATTGTCATTAAAACCTATCTAGTTGATCTTAGATTTAATTTGTGTCCTGAATCGCAGGAACCTCTCCCACAATGTTTCGAAGGGTACGTAACATTGCTCCGCAATTTTCAAAATCAACCTATTTAATTATATTGTTGTTGTTGTTGTTGTTAGGGCAATGTTTGTAATACTTTTGCAGCACACGGAGGTTTGCATAATTTCAGGATACTCAAGGACGAAAATTGTGAAATCAATAGGAGACTTTTTAGGTCTAAAGTGTGGCTATACGTAGCCAATAGCCATTTAGCGAGTGTCATTAAGCATTTGTCTATGCTGTTGATGCTGATCGTAATTGATTGAGACCTAATTATTTTTTTTTAATTTTAATTTTTAACAAAGCTACCCAAGTTTCAAATGAGCCTTCATTAGAATGCTTTTTGATTTTTGGGTGTATACCTTTTCAATGTGAAGACCCCACCTTAGACAAAAGACACGTACCAAACAGAAATTTTCAAAAAAGTTGATAGGGAGAAGATTCCGCACAAAACATTATAGTAATTTATTATCATTAACTAAACAAGAAAATTTGTACCCACAAGACATCCCCTTCCATGGATATCACATTGGGAGGAAGATCTCTTCAATACGCCAAAAAGGGATAAAATAGGGATCGAGCTTTTTTTTTTTCGCTGAAAACGAAATGTGGCTTGACCTTCAGTTGTCAATTTCCTATTCTACCATTTTCCTTTTTCTTTTTCTTTTTTTTTTAATTTTAAAAAATAAGCGTGCACCTGTTTTTGCCGTGACAATTTTGCGACTTTGGCTCACAAACCAGTGTTATTCTATATAAGGCAGCAAATATTCAAATATTTTTTCTTTTCTTCAAATTTGATGAAACGCATAAAAAAAATAAAAAATCTCTAAAAGAGTCCAGTGTGATCAATTTTTTGAGGTGGTTTTATGGGTACCACGGCTGTGCAGACCACAGACAAACCAAGGGGCACGTCTAGATTTTTATCAGTAATATATGCGGGAAATTCTAGGAAAGGTCGTTTCTGGTGGAGGTCATATATGTGTTAGGCAACACGAGAGCACGAAACCTACCTAACGACGCACTAGATAAATTTCTTAATTACTTTTAAACAAAGTCTTGAACGAACTATTTATAAATTTAAATGAATTGAGTTAATTTTCATTTAAACTCAGTTTATTTATCAAATAAAATTTGAAATTAGTCTTGAGCGGTTACTCATTCGCGCAAATGAATAAATTCAAGCGATCACCTGTAAAGTCATGTCTCTGAGTTTTTAGTGAACCTCATTTGTAGCCCTATGTTCATGGAAGCCATTCGTAACATCGAGGAGAAGTTATTACTGATAAACTGAGTAATCTGATGCTTTAAGGGGCCGTTGTCGTTAATTAGTAATCTGATGCTTAGTCGGAGAAGGGAAAAAGGAATGTGACAACCAGGAGAAAGGAGGCTCCAGAATTTACAACGGAAAGAGAATGCACGTATATGCAAGCTCTATTTGCACCTACTAGACATGAGAGGTCGCAGGAGCGATGGATCGGTAGGGATACATGAGCCGGACCTGATAGTCAGGTCTTTGCAATGACCTACAACGTACGAAATAACATTTTCGAATTTTCATCATAATAAAATGTAAATGTAAATGTTGAAACGAGGGTTTAGAAGTCATGGTGGGAGGAGTGGCTCTACCTAAAATTGGGGTGAATGTCCGAATTGATTTGATTACTTACTGACAGCTTAAGTGCACATGATTAAATTTAAATCAATGATAGAAGTATTGACATTTTTACTAATGCCTTAGCAACAAAATAGTGAATATTCAAGTCAACAGATTTTATTTCTCTTCACTTAATATCATGAGCTTCACCGATACATTTGGACGAGACACCCTATCGATTAGTTGTCGAAAAGGAAAACCAAGTAATTAATTGAGCGAAATTCCATATCACTGCAATTAATTGAGGAGGAGGTATAGAGTTTATGAAAATAAGAGAAGTTTTTTTTTTTTCTTTCTAGTTTATGATCCAATGAATTTTTTAATAAATAGAAAAATTAATTTAAAGTAGTTATTTTGTTTTTTTAATTATTTATTAAAAGGTCTATTAAGTTATCTGCTGCAAAAATTAATGTAATTTTTTATTATTATAAATTTATATTTCTTTTTTTTTTAAATAAAATAAATTAAAACACAATATCTTAAAGATAAACTTTTAAATTTTTAACTACTATATCTTTTCAAGATAGTAGTTATTTTTTGATACTTCTCAAAAACAGCAATTAATTGTGAGTGGGGGAGGAGGGCAGCAGGGTCCTTCTATGGATTTAATAAATTAATAATCTAGAACCTTTTTTTTTTTTTTTAATTAACTATGATGACCCCATTATATTTGCCATGTATGCTCCACAATCAGCAATTGGGGACTCATGTGAGTGCGCCGTGCACACGATTGGGGGTTCCAATTTCTGAAAGTTCAAATTATGGGAAAAATATAGTGGTGCCGTCTGTGAACAATATTTCATATTGCCCATGCCTTAAGTACAATTGAGACCGTGTGAACTCATCAATGCCCTAATAGTAAGGCATTTCTATAAGATTTAGATTAGAACGTTAACAGATTATTCCCAATTTAGGTACGTTTACATCACAATTAAGTCTTTATATATATATTCAAAAAGGCATATGCGATGCGTCTCTTGTCCTCTGCCAACCCTTCATTATTATTATTTTTATTTTTACTTTTGGAGTCCACTACCAACTTCAACATACACGAGACACGCGTTTCTTTTACTTTTTTTTTTTTTGTTTTTGTTTTTCTTAAATGGAACTTTTCCTTTGCCTGCCAGTTTGTTGGCGAATCTAAAAACAATTAACATACCCGGCAATGAAAAATACATCATAAAAAAAAATGTAAATAAGAAATTATCAATGTGTACTAAGGTTATTTCCATGATTAAAAATTCGAATCTTTTTAATTAAATGTCTTATATTCTAGTTAAAGCGGACGAGCATAGATTAATGAAAATGAGAATAGCTGTTTCTGCTGTGTACCTTAAGCTTAATGGAATTCGGAGGGACCAGAGGGAGTGTCCTAAGTCCTAAAGTTGGCGAGAAAGTGTGGAAATATCATGGCTAAACGTTGAATGTGGGATGCGATTTGGTACATGAAAAGGATAGGTGCTTCATAACTATTAATAATAGCTGAGGAGTTTGTCGTGATAGCCGTTCAAGTTTGATCGTCATAATACCTTATCTTGTTGGGATCTTTCCTAGCTCTAAAATTAAATTAAAGCCTCACGAATTATACGGGGAACCGAACCGTCTTGTTGTTAATTGACATTATTCATCTCATATCGTACGTATGAGCCCATTCCTTTTCTTTTTTTTCTTTCTTTTTTTTTTTTATTCAAATTTTCTAAGTACATTCCATATTTTAAGTCAAAGTTACAACAATATAGGTCGTGCTAGCAATCCAGAGTTTGAAAGCTAACCCTCCGGCAACGGGCCAACGTAGATTGAAGTCGGAGCCAAACCGGTCGGCGGTCACCGCTACATGCAAGGGAGTGAGAGTGCATTAACTGGGTTTGAGTTGAATAAAGACTTCTAGAGTTGCGAACTTATACTTGGAAGTTTTATCTGGGTGTGTGAAGGTTGACGAGAGTAAGAAAACAAAATTGATTTTTTTTTATTTTTTATTTTTTTGGGTAGAAGAAAACAAAATTAGAACATTGACGAGAGACCATTCTCTGAAATAGTGAAAAGTTATGGAGTAAAATAATTATAGTAACAGACATAGACCTTCCCCCCCCCCCGGGTATAGCTTTTTCTCACAGGCATCCTCTTATTGTTTATATTTGATTCGATATTTTTTGTTGGTATAAGAAAACTGATATAATAACTGACGCTTGATTTAAGTTCAATTTCAATCGAGTTGGCTTATTATTGAATAATTCGGGTATTAATTATAATTAATAATTAAAATTTAATAATAAAAATTTGTGTTTAGTTTATACGTGCAAAAATGCGTCAATGTAACTCTTTGGTATTCCGACAACTTTGCAGAGAGGCACTGAACTATCGTTACGTGGCCAACAATGATTGGATCCGTAAATAAAGCGTTTAACACAAGTCATAAACTGCTGGGTCCCTTCCACCCAAAAAAAGTCAAAGATTGACAACTATATGTAGTCCTTCTTCATCCACGCGTCGATGCACGATAACCCAACCTTATCAAATCGTTCTCACCTCACCGTGAACGGTCGCGGCTCACTTCTCGTTTTTTATTTTTATTTTTATTTTTTACTTTTTTTAATTGAGAAGTTTATTAAATTATAAATTATGGAATAAAAACAAATATATTTTTTTATTTTTATAAAATGTATATACTATATATATATTTTTTAAGAATTAAGATTTTAAAGTATTAAAAATAAAAATCTAAATCACTAACGACTAATTTGTTGCACTTACCCGCCGGCCGCCCGGCAGGCTGAAAACTGACCGATTGATTTGATCTGGCTCTTTATTATTATTATTATTATTATTATTATTATTATTATTATTATTTGATAAATTTGAACGAGAATGGCGGGTTTCTAATTTTCCAAAACAAAATTCACCTCCTCCATGGAACCTAATTTGTTGAACTTTGACATGTTTCCCGACAGATATCACGTTTATGGGTTATATGATTATTTATCATGCATCTTGGTAGGTACGAGAGAATGATTGACTATGTTTTAAGAGAGTAGACTTATCTTTTATTATCTATATTATTGTGTGTAATAAAATAAAAAATATATTTTTATTTATTTATTCAATAAAATTAATCTATGGGATATACATCTAAGACTTTATATATATATATATATATATATATATATATATATAAATAATTTAAATATTTTTTTTTTTATTTTTAAATAAAGGCGAAAGTGTTGCTCTACACATTTATTTTGATCATTAGCATTCAGAGTGGAGAGTTTGCAATTGTAACATGTGTATGTTTTTTAGTAGTAATTATTGAATTGAGTTTAGTGACAAGGCGTCCCATTTGTGTGTGTTGTGTTGACGTTCAATTGCATTTTTTCTGTCACGGTAAGATGAATGTGGGTTTTTACATGCTTACGTCGTCCTTGACGTGTTTTTATTTATTTATCTTTTAATTTTTTTTTTCTAATTTCTTTATTTACATTGAATAGCATGCTGTTCACGATTCCATACGTATGGGTTGTGACGACGAGTCAGTTCTAAAATTTTGCATGGAATCAGACGATCGAGACATATAAAAGCCAATTATGGATCTCAGCCTGCTCTACAAATCCAATTATGGATCGCACTAAATATTATGTAACATAGGTAAAATGGTAGAGAGTTCTACCCTGCAAATCTAAGAGTTGAACTTCGGCGATTGTTATATTTATTTATATATATATATATTTTATAATTTAAATTATATAAATTTAATTTATTAATTTTTTAATTTAAATTAGTTTCATTCTATTTTTTTATTGAAATTCATTAAATCACTTTTTTTAATTTAAATTGTTGACAAAAATTTATAAATGATATACCGAACAAAAGTGTGGATTGAATATTATAAAAAATATATTTTGCATATAAGATTTTATAGCGGTTGAAAATTTATAATTTTATTTAAGAACTCTTAAATTTTAATGTTGTAAGGGAAAAATTAAATTTATAAAAATAAAACAAATTATTTTTATTATTATACAACTCACCGTTCAATGAATATTTTAATAAAAATAAAAATTCATATATATATATATATATATATATATTATTTATTTATTTTTATTTTTTCAAAAGCATGGGTTTGCATAAATCAAACAAAAATAGTGTTGTCCATCGATCAAGAGAAATAATCATTGCCCACAACCTCTCTTGGAGCCTTCTTCTCAAGCCTGGCGAACGAGGCCAACGGGAGTCCGATTTTGATTTCAGTTCACATTTCAAAATTTGTGATGAAGACAATTATCTTTTTTGTTTTTTATTTTTTTTTCTTGCCATGTCGTGCATATCTGACTTATAACTTGTTAGTGGCCCCTTGATTGCATTGCGTACATGAAGCTCCAATCTAATATAATAATAACTATTTATTTGGGGTGAAATCTAAGGTTTCAAATCTACATTCACCTTACTCTTTTCCTCGCCCGACCTGATTTTTTTTTTTTTTTTAAAAAAGAGCAAAAAGAAAAGAACAAGAAGACTTAGAGTTGATGTGAACCGTTATCTTTTACTTGGATTTTGACGGGTGCAAAGAATACAGTTTCTAGAAGATGCGGTAGGTGGCTAGATGACGACCTTAATTAATTAATTAATTAGGTGATCCAAATATTAGAAGTGAGGTAAGGAATATATAGACGATCGATAGGGCGTATCTCAAGATTCCCATAATTCGCCTGATGACAACATCAATCCTTTGTTTTCTACTTACAGAAGAAAATGAAACGCCCCTTTGTCGAACACGGGTCATTATTTTGATTATCAAAAAGATTGTTTAACACATAGGTAGCAAAATTAGCGTGCTTGTCGTTTCACATAACAAGTTTCTAACGATCGAAAGAGCTCTAATGGCGACATATGCAGCCGATACGGGGCTCATTTGCCATTAGTCTTTTAACCAGTAGGTATTGTAGTGTTAGATATTTGAACTGATTTGCATGGTAGCCTATGATCTTATTTGGCACATGCAACGTACAGTCCTTTCTCTCCCCCCCATAAAAGAGTGTTGTTCTTCGCCTGACCCAGAAAAAAATAAATAAATAATTCGAAGAGTGTTTTTCTAAAGGAAAGAAAGAATAAAAAATGCCTGAAAATGATAAATATATTAAGAAGAGTTGTCAAGAAGAATGATCAAAAGAGCAATTGAGAAAATTTGAAAGAGGAAACAGAGCGGGGATCATAGAAAAAAAAAAAAAAAAGGTAAAGTGTGTTTAGGCTGTTAGGGGTTGAGAGTGCTGTTCTTAAATACGCTTAGGGTGAAGCAGCCGAATGAACCAAGAAAAAACAAAAAGAAAAAAAAAAAGGGGTTTCCAATTTCTAAAAAAATTTGGGTTCGTATCATCTGTTGCCTTCGATAAATTACTTTAGTAATTGTATATTTTATTTTTTTTAGGCTTAAACCCTTATATTTATTATGATTAATCTTATTTATTTGAATGTAATGGCTTTAACCGTACATATATATCCTCTTTACATTTAAGTTTGTTTGATTTAGAGATAAAAGACGATGTGATAGAATAAGATTGTTAAGGGGTAAAAAAAAAAAAATAATAAACCAAGGAGGACTTAAGTGTTTGGGCAGTGTATACTGTAAAAGAGGTGAAAATTTGTATTATTTTAATCCTTTAAATTATTAAAAAATTATTATATGCTAACTCTTCTAATTTTTGCATACTCTCTTAATACTTTCCATTATTCCTCGTTACTCCTATGATCCCCCTTAACATGTATTCCTTTTCATTTCATCTTATTAATCTCAACATTTGTACCTCTATTTTATTTTATAAAAATTACTCTCTTAACATATAAGATTAATTATTATTATTTATTTTTAAAATTTTAATTTTTTTACTAAAAAATTACTCAATATTTATTACTATCACTTATAATATAAAATACAATTACCTGTAATAAATTATTTTTTAATAATTTATTACACATTTGAAACAATTACTTATATATATATATATACAAACAACTTCATAAATTTAGAACTGAGGTTTTTATAAACTCTTTTCTTGTAGTTTTTGATAAAATTAAAAGGATTGAACTATTTGTTATTAAGATTTATTATCAGAGATTTCTAACTATAGTCCAACTAGACTTATTAAAAAAATTTTTTTTTTTTGAAAATTTTGAATTTTTATCAATAATCAATAAATATACAAATAAATAAATAAAATATATAATAAATAAGATAAAATGTACAACTAATTATAAAAAAAAAATAATATCAAATTGTATATTCGTTTATTTTTAGTTATATATTTTATTATCTTAATTGTATAATCTGTTATTTTAAGTGAAAAATTGAAATTTTAAAAATGAAAAATTGAAATTATAAAAAATAAAAAAATTCAATTTTTTTTTTCTTATTTGGTGAAGTTCACGTTCTGGTTTCAACCAATAAAATTTTTCCGTTATTATTGGTAGTATACTTTTTGGAGGGACCTGTCGTTGCCAGATACGTTCTCCAATTGGCTTTTTTTTTTTTTTTGGCCATTTTGTGGATTATTTCTTTTATTTTCTAGTACAGTAGTTAATAAGTTAGTTAGTTTTGAAGCTTCGGCCGTATGGAATTTTACTGTTTACTGTTTAGTGTTTACCTTCCCATCATCCATCTTGGGAGTAGAAAGACAGACACATGTGAATGTATGCCACACAGTTGCGAATGTATATACCACATAATTCACATAATTTGATATATAATTATAATTAATAATAAAAATTATATATATTATAAATAATTATGATAATTTAATATAAATTCACATTTATTTTTTGAATACATTGACCCGATGTATCAATAATTTTCTTGGAATTGTACTCTATTTCTGTTTTCAACAATTAAATACCGCATCGAAATTTGAAAATGAAAAGTTAGGCACACGAGAGGCAGGGCGGTCTACTGCACCTTCATATCCAATTGAAGTAATGCCTGTCGATGGTTTTTTAAAAGATAACAATAAACAAAGAAAACCAAAAATGTAGTTCATGTTGGGAATGTGTTTACTTCGTTAATCACTTTAGAAATAACCCATTAAAAATTTCATTAAAACATTAAAAAGTGAGACCCATATATTGTATTGGAAATCTTTTTTTTTTTTTGTTTGTTTGTAAAGAGAGAAAAATAAATAAAGAAAAAACAGGAAAGAAATTGCCACGCCCGCTAACCATCGCGAGAAATAGCAACACCAACCAAATCCACACGTACGAATTCACAAACTACCCACACGGATTCCCACCAAAAACGCCCGGATTAGCACAAAAAAATCAGCACAAAAGTTGCCTTCGTACCAAGTGTATTGCAGCCTACACCGCGGGGGTTGTTCAAAGAGCTTACAGCACTGCGCTACAAGAGGACGATAGAAATCTAATTCCCATCCAGTCTTGGTAATTCGCTCAAGTATTTGCTTAGAATCAAATTTTACAATGATATTAGGAAGTCCTCTATTGAAAATCAATTTGATGTTTGAAAAACCATGATAAATTGTAGGAAGTATTAGAAATAAAATGATTTTGCACGAAAAAGTTTTTTTTTTTTTTTAATATTATGCTCTATTATATTTTTATAGTTTTAGATTATGTACGAATTCATTAGAATCTTTTTTTTTTTCAAGAATTTTGGCACAAAATTTATAAAATTATGATTTCTTTTGTTATGAAATCGTTAATCATATGATATGGATATAAATAGATCACAGAATTAAACAGCCATTGGCGGATGAATGACAATTTTTGATTTTCCCAATTTAATATGATTTTCAAAAATTTTTGGGGCTAAAATTTTGAAGGTTTAGCGAAAATTTTAAGGGATTGATTTGAAGTTTTTTTTTTTTTTCCTTCAACTGCATAACTATTTTATTCATGGCATCCCCTAGGAGGATACCAAGCATATATACAAAGCGCTCAACCAGAAAGTGTACCCCCTGCTCCTCTTGAAGTCATCAAGTGGTTGTTTTTTAAACCACCACATGCCTTTGAAGCAATTTTCGTTAAATCCCAGGCACTGAAGAAAAATTTTCCCTCTCTGTTTTTTAATATAAGACTGTAGGTGCCACTGGCATTCCAGCTATTGCCAGGAACTGATTCAGATTTTTCCTGGGATTTCATGCGCACAGATCAGTAGTGTCCAACCAGACTATCGATTTAAACTACACTAAAACGTCTATTTCTAATTCAACTTTGCACCAACAGCTTATCAAATGTGTGTTCCACTTTTTACCTAAAGAAAGCTAGTTAAATCTTTAATGCTTTGGATGGAGAAAAAATTCTCACATATAGGTTGCTGTTAATTCGTCCTCAGTTTAAAGAGGGAACAAAAGATTGCTGATGGAATAGTTTAATCCTCATGGAGATCGAAAAAGCAGACACAAGTGAAGTACACACACGCATGAGTGTGTTTTGAGCATTCTATTGGTGCTGATAGGTTGATAGATTGAATTTGGCCCCCTGGGGCTAACCAAATCTTGACAGGCGATGTGGGCAAGTTTTAGTCACGAGCAAATTTAGCTTTAGAGAAATGAAGAAAAGAAAGCAGCCAGCCATTGATTTTATGCCTTGGTTAAAAAGAAGAGAAAGAAGAGCATAGATAGAAGTGAAAAGGAGAAGCCATGATTATTTCACCATTACAGGAATTCTTTTTGCTCTCCATGGATTCCAGGACTACTTTTTCTAAACCCTTTCGTTTACAAGCACAGAGAGATAAAGAGAGCACCCATACAGAAAGATCCCCCATCACGAGCCAATCATTCCCGCACGGTTTGAAGAGAGAAATGAAGATAACCCATTATAGGCCATTGGCGTCCATATTTTTACCTAAGCCCCACGCGAACAACCCTTACCCCAATCATCTCTTCTGCCCCCAAATGTTTTGTTTTCGGCTCCAATCTTCTTTTTCATCTTTGGCCATTCCATTTCCAACTCATATTCTCTTTTAATGCTCAATACTCACTTCTTCCTCTTTTACAAAATTCTTGAAGCTAGCTTTTTTTGGCTCTTTCTTTCTTAAGATACCGTACCACACACTACACTTGTTTCCTTATTTTGCGTTATTGTATTCCCTCGTCACGAATTCTAATCCCATTGATCAGGACAGTACCAGTGAAGGGTAGGAGCTTGCTCATCTGAAAAGAAGTTGCAATCTTCTTCGCTGCTAAAGAAATTGTGCTCTTCCACCTTGACATACTGAGTTGGGTAGGATGATTTTAAGAACTGGAAGCAATTGAATGAGGAGGATGCAGGCGGAGAAGATGATCCGGAGCAGGTGAAATTGAGGGATGCAGATAGTGGGGGAGACAATAGTAGCTGCTGCTGCTGGGGCTGGTGGCTTCGGATAACCCCAGATGATGAAATGGCCGGATTAGGACTGTTATCCTCGTTCAAGATGGCGCTTGAGTCACTATCCGATGACCCATCTTTGAAATCTGGGAAAAGAGAAGCTCCTCCGATTTCATTGTTGTTGCTTGTGGTTGTGTTGTTTAAGTTCTCGTAACTCAGGTTCTGCATCTCTGTTGCAACAACAGAGGGAAGAAGCAGCGGCTGCTTTTGTTCACTCTCTTTGTCATCGGATTCCTGCAGTATTATCTCTTCTTTCACAGAGACATTGCTCTCCGTGTTCTCCTCATTAAGCTTTGCTTTTAGCTCCTTTATCTGTTTCCAGATTTTAACAAACTCAAAAAATCAAAAATGCGTAATTTAACCCTGATTTCTATGCAAGACTGTTCTTTTCTACTCTGATAAGGATGTTAAAGTGCATAGTAAGCTCAACAGTATTGAACAAAGGCTAGAGATTTTGAATTATGTACCTCTTTGAGAAGAGCTTCATTGTCATGTTGGAGGGAATCATAATCAAGCTTAAGAGCTTCATAATTGGTTTTGAGAAATCCGTAGTCTCTTTCCAATTGCTTGGTCTTCCACCGAGCACGGCGGTTTTGGAACCAAACAGCTACTTGTCTGGGTTGCAAGCCGAGCTCTTGGGCTAGCTTCACTTTTCTCTCAGGTTCGAGCTTGTTTTCTACCTCGAAGTTTTTCTCCAAGGCCTTGACTTGATCCACGTTTAGTCTCCGTTTCTTCTCTGCTACATGGCCCGATTCTTCAACACGACCTTCTTCATCTAAGCCGTCCAACATGGACTGGAATTCCCTGCTGTACACATGATTGTTGTCTCTTGGACTGCTTTCATCTAACCCAAAGGAAAAACAGAGATACCGTGTGAGTGGATCATACACTCAAAAGGATACGGAAAGTGGAAGTTGAGTTTAAGCAGGCAAAAGTCTCTTAAAAGGAAAAACTAGTTTTATTTTCTTACGGTAACTTCAAAGTTGTCAAAGTGATTTTACCATAGATGAAATGAAAGGAAAAGCGAAACAAGAGAATAGAAAACATCACACGTGGATGTCCGAATTCTTTTGACATGGAAACATTGGGATTGATCAGTTGTGATGGGTTATTTTGTAAAAACCTGTGGTTGGGCACATGGACATCAAAGCACCAAGGGAATCAGAGCTGCCAGGTTTCTTCATGGCTGAGAGGAAAAAGAACCCCAAAAGCAGATCTTTGTTCAGATCAGGCCTCCCCCTTCTTGTTCTAATACCTGTTGTGTGTTCTGAGTTGTTAATGAGATCTTTTTTGAGCGCTCAAGGAGAATGTTAAGGACTCGAAGACTTTTACACGAAGAAACAATTCCCATTGATATAGACAGGCCCGGCTTAGACAGTACTGATTTATACAACTGTACTATCACTGCCCTCTCTTGCCTCTACCACTCTCTTCTTTTTCAACACTTCTTCTATCTCTGTACTCATCTAAAAAGGAAACAGGAATCAAGCCCCCTTCCCAAGCTCAATACACAAAAATAAAACCCAACAAGAAAAACTTCTCTCAGAGAGCCAAGAAGAAGGAAAGTGATAAACACAACAACCCAACAGGAGAAGTTATCAATCAAGAAAACCCTTCTGTCTCTCACTCAACCCTCCTCATTATATCACACCACTAAACCAATTTGGCTAAGCTTAAATGTCTTGAGTTTACACTGTTGACAATTTTTTTTTACTTTCTTTCTCAGAGAGGGATGGGCAGCGAAGAAAGAGTGAACAAGCGCACAGACCGGGTCAGCCGCAGAGGTTAGAACTTGCTTCCTGCGACTTCTCTCTCTTTAAATAAACCAAACTTGGGTCAGACACGGGGTTAGAATCTGACTTGGGTTAGGTAACATTTTTTGGAGTCTTTCGCAAATGAAATGAACCCAAAATTCGGTTCAAATGAACATTTTTGGGTTTTACGGGATACAGCCGGTTTTTGGACCGTTCTAACGGTGAGAGATATTTTTTGGGCTTTTTGGGTTGTACTAAATAAAAATTTGAATAAATGGAGAAATGTCGCAGCAACAAAAGACATTGGTGGTAACCTGGTATGGCTCGGCTCTCTGTGGGCTGACGGAGTTATGTTTTCGGCGTCCGCGTATCCTACCCTTCCGCGCTGTCGGTGCGATTAATCGGCATTGTCGCGCACATCTCTCTCTCTCTCTCTCCTTTTGTTTTTTATTCTATTCGTATGGAAGCCTTTGTCTCTCTTTTTGGTATTATTTTTAAAAACATTTATCGTAAAGACTTTTAATTAAAATATTAGAGATGAATAGTAAAATTTATTAAAAAGGCAACGACTATATTCTTATATAACTTACAGTACCATAAATTTTTTGATTGGCAAATAAAAAGAAGAAGAAAAAAAAAACCCTCTACAACATATAATTTAAACTGCACTGTTTGTTGAACAAGAAATGCTTCTCGGCAGTAGAAGATTTGGATATACGGAGTTCATGAATAATACAGCACAATATTTCTTTTTTAAAATTAAAAATTTACTGAATTTTGGATGAAATATATTGAATGTAACGTTTATGACCAGGTGCCCTACTGGTCCCCGTGCAGCCACCGAGTTGCCCTCTCTTTCTAAATTGCAAAACATCAAAAAGATTTTAAATTTAATCCCTCAATTAATACGATGCAATGAACGTCATTGATCTTTTAAAAATGGCAGCAATCAAAAACCGAATTATTGACACATAGGAAATTAGTCACTACGTAGAATTAAAACAGGGAATTTTAAATTTGGGGGAGAATGGAAAATTTTAAATTCCAAAGATAGAAAAATAGTTTTGACAATTTTAGTTTTAATATTGATCATCTTTAAGGTGAGTAAATAAAAATTATAGAGCGGAGGATTCCGAGTTCAACAATATCTGCATTGTGCGTGTTTTGACGAACAAATTTTGAGCGAAAACATCAAAATTAGATACGACAGGGCTCGATTAATATGCTAAATAAGCTTTAAAAAAAAAAAAAGGGTATGCTTATTGATTGAACTTTTCTAACATTTTGCCACAAGCATGGTTGCGAGGTGGTTATCATCGCCTCGCGGAGCTGGTCCTCGCAACGGGGCCATAATTTACTTTCCACTTTTCCCAATAGATCAAACGATAATTACAGAAATCTCTGCTCGTTTTCATCTCTTTTGCAGTGAAATCCTGCGTGTAGACCCTTTTCGCAAAGCCGACAGCAGAACAAGAACACAGATGTAACATGTATGATTGCGTATTGTTTTCTCTACGTGGCTACATTAACAAAAGTGGAACATTCTTCGCTGCCTCTATAGTTCTCTTTCCCTTCTTCTTTTTTTTTTTTGTTTTTTTTTTTGGGATAAAAGTATACTTCTCCGCCATTCATAGACGCATTTGGCATGAGCTAAACGAGGAAACTGCACCACCGTTGTTTTTGAGTGAAGCCGAACGCCAGGCTTAGGCATGGTGGCCTAAGCCCGTCTACTCAAGTTGAAAATTTTCAAAATTTTTTAGATTGGGTTGATCAGATTAATTATTTTTTAATTGATTGCCTGTTATTGTTAGAAAATTAAATATTAAAATAATAAAATTATCAATTATAATTATTAACTATTATTTTCATTCTGAATATTTATATTTATGAGATATTAAATAAAAAAATAAAAAAAATATAAATGAGTTTCTTTTTTCAGTACTTGAAAAAGTATTTTTTTTATATTCTCCCTCTTTTTATATTAAAAATCATTAAATTAACTGAATTATTGTTATTTTTTTCTCAAAACTTAAAATATATATTAATAAAAAAATTTATTATTTTTTGCAAAAATAATTACTGTAATTACTATACTAAAATATGATATATGATATACGGAGTGAAAATTATTTTTAAATATAATATTAAATATATTTTAAAATTTATATCTTTATAATTTAATTTAATTTCTTTGTATGGATATATTTCTATATTTTATCCAACAAATCTGAAAATGCCAAAATTTTGAAAGGTCAAAATTTTAAATTACCAACCTTCAGATAAAGTTTTCTCATTCGTATGGCTACATTTCAAAATTTTCGATGTCCCTGCACCACAAAAAATTTATGAAGATTGGGGACGACGGAAATGGTTCCCAAAACCCTAATTATTGCATTCCTGAAAAGGGAAGTTTTAGGGACGCCGAAAGGGATATTCGTCCCAATGTAGAGGGACGGAAATTGTTCCCAATTGTTAAAACGAATGGGGATGACTATCGCTCCTACAAGTCTTTGCATAAAATGACGATTGCCATCCTAAACCGTAAATCTGTAACTATTGTCAGGAAGCTCTTAACTATTATTGAAAACAAATTTCATCCGGGCATGCCCCAAGTAATTAAGAGACAAATGCCATTCATCAAAAAAAGAGAAAAAAAAGAAGGGACAAATGCGATCCCAAAAACTTTTGATTTCACAATAGTCTTGATGACATTTTTTATTTCTGCCAAAACCTATTTTTCTTTTATTGCCTGCAGTCCTATCAATAAGAAATTCAGTATACCAGAGATACAGCCCACATGAACTTCAGTGCTTAAAATGGAATCTAGGTACCACAAATTTTTTATGGATATGCGTCGATTAGTGAATTGCTTTTTCACTTGTCAAATTCAATACCATGAATGATGTTTCCGGTCGAGTGCATTTCATACCAAGATACACATTAAACCTCTGGATTAAGACCAACCCACTTGCCCAATGGTGGTCGTGCTTATGAAGTTATAAGCATCTGTCATCGGACAGCTTCGGCATTCGAAGCTCCGTGAGGCAAAACAGGCAAAACCTCTCAACCAGTGATAAGCAGGCGCGAGTGGGATTGTAGCTGTAATATGGCCATCACAAAATAAGACCCCACTAGCTCGTGAGTTGGGTTCTTGGCGTCCTCAAATTTGAACACTACCTCACAAAATGGGTTGTGAACAAGTGGAATTTCACACTTTTAGCAGAAAGTGTCAACAAAATTCCAAGTACATATATGTTTCTGAGAAAGAAACTTGTCTATCAACTACAAACGTGAAGATGGTTCACCCGATTAAAGATACAAGCGGCTGATTCATTGATCAGAAAGCGCTCAGGTGACAAATACTTTTGGAATTTGCATGCACTGTACGTCATGATCATGCATTTTGGGTTTTTTTTGTTTTTTTTTCCTTGACAAAAGTTAGAGTTAATTGTATAAGATTAGATGAAAAAAGAAAGCTACCTTACAAAAGATATTATTAGAAATAATAATATTTTTTAAAAATTTATCCTCTATTAAAAATAAAAATTTTAATTTATATATTTATAAAATAATATTTATTTTATATTTTATCTTCTATTAAAAATTTAAACTTAACATGAGATGTTCATTGTGACTTCGAGCAATAGATTAGTCCATCGTTAATTCAAAAATTTTTTTAATATTTTAAATTTTATTAATCAAATTAATTAATTTCTTAAAAATATTTTTATAAAATATTAAAATAAAAATAATATAATTTTTTTTCTCCTAAAAATATAATATAAACATTTTCCTTTTTCCTTATATGTTTATTATTAAAAATTGTTAAATTTAATAAAATATTATCACTTTTATTATCTCACCTGTAGGGTGTATACGAGTGAAATGATTTGTTGTAATTTACGATGAAAGTCATAATTGCCTAAAATTTTTTTAAATACTTCAAATTTTGTTAGTAAGACTAACTATGTTTTTGACTAGTCATTTTTTATTATTGAAAACTAATTGTTACAGTAATAAACCATCAACCATAACCATTGGCTATTATTTTTATTCTTAATTTTTATTTTTATAAGATATTAAATTAAAAATAATATATTTTTTTTCTTTTTTTTTTGAAAATATAACAAAAGCATTTTCTTATTTCTATATTTTTTGATTACTGAAAAAGTATTAGATTTAACAAGTTAGTATTGTCTTTATTATTTCACTTATAGAGTGTACATTAATGGGAAGATTTATTATATTTTAAGAGAATAGTTGTTATAATATACTGTATTGAGAGAACACATTTATGGGGATGAAATTATCATGAAGAATAATGTTTTTACATGCTTTAGATTGATATCATTTCTACATCTTTATTTCTTTTACATCCATTTATAAATTTTCTATTTTTTTGCAAACAATCTTAAGGATAATTTTGTGTATTACAATCATGGATGTAAATATAAGTTAGTCTATTTTTACTATTAATCAATCTATTTATGATCTTTCTTAGACTTACTTGATTTTGCTTACCTCTAAGTTCTTATTAAACACCTCTAAGATTGAAATTGTTAACAGTCCTTATTTTAAACGTTAACAAAAACATGTTTTTTCAACTTTAGATATTCTAAGTTTTACTTTTACCCTTTCTAAACCAAAACCAAAGTTTGGTTTAGATAATTATGACAAAATGTTTCATGTTTAGGAATAAGCCAATAAAATTTGTTATCACATTATTCTTAGCATATTATCTAATAATCTTTTTAATGTTTATTGTTCTTCAAAAGAAGTAAAAAAAAAAAGAGAGAGAGAGAAAATGAATAAAAAATATATGATGGAGGATGTTGGTACACATAAGTTTGTTGTTGTTAATCATTTTCACTTTCAGACATATGATAAAAAGAGCACCCAAGACTAAATCAATGAATATCATAAGTTATTGGATAACCTAAAAAATGAGTCTAATAAGCTATTAGAAAAGTATGTAATAGGTTGTCTCATTTAAAAGATTTTATAGTTTTGAAATAATTATAAGTCGTAATTCAAATATAATAAAAAGTGCATGTCATTAGAGGGTGTAATTGTCCATATCTTAATCAAGGACAATAACAAAATTTAAATGAGAGAAGTAAAAACTAAAACACAATATCAAAGGAAAATATGGTAGAACAAAGGAAATGAGAGAAAAGTCATTAAAGTCATCATTACCATTATAGTATAAAAAGGTATGATAGCAGATCCCAAAGGTATAATAAGCTCAAGACTAGTAATTTAACTTTTTAAAAAAGAGGTGTTTACTTTATATGCAAGAAATTAAGGCATTATGTTCCTCAATTTAAGTATAAAAAAGGAAGTGACATACCTACTAAACTAAATGCAAATTTAATGAAAGTGGATGTTATCATTGTTGTCATTCTTAAGTCAACATTATCACTAACTCAAAAGAGTATGCAATAAATTCTATTACTACAAGGCATATTATAAGGATAGAAGTGCATTTACCTTTTACATAGAAGTAGGGATTAAATAAGAAAATGTCTTCTTGAGAGACTTAAGAATAACGCCTATTCTAGGTTAGGCTAAAGTTTTTATCATACTTGTATTTAGAAAAGTATTGTCCTTGAATAATGTATTTCACATCTCAAATATTTGCATCAATCTAATTTATATATCCCTATTGAAAAAAGTTGGAGTAAAAGTCTTTTTTGTCTGATAAAGTTGTCATAATTAAAAATGATGTAGTCATGAGAGAGGACTATTGTAATTAGAGATTTCTCATTTTGAATGTACTTGATATTTTCAATAATAAAAATACATCTACCTATTCTGCTAATATAGTTCATAATTATTATTAAATTTCTGTGAAAATGAGGGTTTTATACATAAAGTCATACCCTATTCTTCACTCAAATCAAGTGGAGTAATAGAAATTTTTTTTTTGAAAGATATAATGAATGCTATGCTAATTAGTCCAAAGGCACCTAATAATTTATAAGAATAGTTAATAATTTCTAAATTTTATTTACATAATAGAATTCTTCATAAGAAAATTAATGAAACTCTATATGAATTATGAAAGGAATATTCTCCTAGTTTGAATTATTGGAAAGTATAAAGTTGTTTTGTAAAGGTTCTTTTATCTAAATCAAAGAAATGGAAAATAGGTTTCAAGACTTTATATTGCATGTTTATTAGTTATAAAGAATATAGTGCTGCATATTGTTTTCTTATGATTAAGAGTGATATTTTTAAGTTTAACATTATTATTGAGATTAAGAATACATAATTTTTTTAGCATATATTGTCAATGAGAAAGGATTTAATACCATCCTCTGTGCCTGGAGTTGAGTTAAATATGCTATTTAGTAGTGTTTTTTCTAAACCAAACTTGAAGAGAAGTAAAAGATAAAGGAAAGAAATGACACTTAAGAGTGACTTTTGCACTCATATAATGAACAATGATCCCTTGATATATTGAAGGAATATCTTCTAATGATGCCAATTTGTGGTAAAAAGTTATATAAAGCGAGATTAGTTTTTCAAACCAAAATAACACATTAAAACTTGTAAATTTACTTATAGGTGTCAAACTTATAAGATGCAAATAGATTTTTAAAAAGAAATATAGATTAAATGAATCTATTGACAAATATAAAATTAAGCTTGTAGTAAAAAGGTATACATAAAAGAATAATTTTGATTACTTTGATATTTTTGCTCCTATTGTTAAAATTGTATCCTTTAGAGTATTGATTGCACTCGTTGCTAAAATTGTATCTATTAGAGTATTGATTGCATTGATATTTTTTTATAATCTTTTTATTCATTAAATGAATGTTAAAATTGCATTTTTATATGATGATCTTAATGAAAAAATTTATGTGCCATAACTTGAAAGTTGTATTGTCCTCAACCAAAAGGAAGTAAACTTGTTAAATTTTGTTAAATTTTTATATGGGTTGAAACAAGTATTTAAATAATGACATGAAAATTTTAATAATATTTTAATTTCTAATAGTCTTTTTATTATTGGTGTTGATAAATGTGTTTATAAAAAAATTAAAAATGATACTTATGTTATTATATATTTATATATTGATAACATACTTGTATTTAATTCTACTCTGGAATTAATAGTCAGTATCAAAACATTACTTGCATAATATATTGAAGTAAAGAATTTTGGATAAGCAAGTGTTATTCTAAGGGTAAAGATTACTAGAACCTATGTTAGTATTTTTGCCACAAGAACATTATATAGGGAGAATTCTTGAGAAATTTAGATATTTTAATGTTAAAAATGTCTTCATTCTTTATGATGCATTTATAAGTTTGTTGAAAAACACTGGTGAATGTGTGTCTCAGTTTATGTATGCATAAATTATTAGTAGTTTAATGCATTTAATGAATTTCACACATCCTAATAGTACTTATATTATGTTTAGATTGAATAGATATACATATAATTTAAACCATGATTGTTCGAATAGTTTGAAAAAAATTCTAAAATATTTAAAGGTATTGTGAAATATGAAATATTTTATTATAGATTTCTTTATGTACTAGAAAGGTACAATGATATTAACTAGATCTTTAATTCAAATGAGATAAAATTCATAAGTGGATATGTATTTATCCTTAGAGGTGGAGCCTTGACTTAAAAGTCTACTAAGTAAATAATTATTATTTAATCTACCATAAAATTTAAGTTTATAACTTTGGAAATGGTTAATATGGAGATAGATTTTTAAGGAATTTCTTGATGGATATTCCTCTATAGGAAAAATTGGCACTATCAGTGTCGATGCATTATGATGAACAAACTGTTATTGCTTATATAAGGAGTATAACTCGTAATGGGAAAAACAAATATGTTTGTTTAAGACACAAATTAGTACAGTATCTACTAAATAACAAAATAATATCATTTAACTTTGTAAGGTCACAGATGAATTTGGTTGATCCTCTAACTAAACTACTAGGAAAAAAGTTAGTAAAAGATACATTGAGGGGAATAAGATTAATACTTATAAAAAATGGTTAAAAGTAAAGAAAACTTAACTTGTGTGATAAAAGATCCCTTAAAAGAGGTTCGGAAAGGTAATAATAAGTCATTAATTGATCTTGTGTGCACTATTAAAATTGTTAAGTCCCTTCTTATGGTGTAAATAATGCAAAATCCTAATATGTGAAGTTAAGTTACACTTTTAATGAAATTTATAACACTTATGAATGGTGTGTTATTAAGATATACATTTGATAGATTCAACTATATGAGAGTAAAGTAAGGCTATTTTTATAAGATCTTAGGTAAAATCTTTAGAACTTTCATAAAAATAAACCGAGTATACGCATAATTATGTTAAATAGTACTGTCTTAAAAAATATAATATAAAGACAAGTTTAATGATTTCTGTTAAAAAGTTATAATTTATATAAATTCTTATTTCACCATACTTTTAAATATTAAAACTTGTATGCTATAATCTTTGGTTCATAGTTTAAAAGACATCATTAATGACATGTTATATTCCTATTAAAATTCAACAAAATTTGACCTTTTAAAATATGTGGAGGAATATTAGAAATAAGAATATTTTAAAAGTTTTTGTTTCATATTTAAAATGAAAATATTGTTTTATATGTTTATAAGATAATACTTATTTTATACTTCGTAAAAAAAAAAAAAAAAAGACCTAAAGAAGGACTTATGTATATGTGAAAGACTTAAATTCTAACTTGATATATAAGGCCTAATGTGACCCTGCGTAAGTGGTTCACCTTTAACTCAAAACTTTTTCAAACATTTTAGATTTTATTAGTTAAATTAGTTGTTTTTAATTATTTAAAATTAATTGTTATAACAATAAACTATTGTTTATAATGATCAGTTATTATTTTTATTCTCAATATTCATTTTTATAAAATATTAAATTAAAAATAATATAAAAATAATTTTTTCTTCTCTCTCATAAATGCAACAAAGCATTGTCTCTTTTCCTTATACTTTGATCATTGAATATTATTAGATTTAACAAGTTAGCATTGTTTCTATTACTTCATTTATAAAGTACACACGAACAAAATTTTTTTTTGTATTTTAAGAAAATAGTCATTATAACTTGTTATATTAAAATAACATGTCTGCAAAGGTGAAATTATCTTTAAAGATAACAATTTTACAATTTTCAAATTAATATTTTTTTTAACTTTTTTTTTCATTTATTTATAATTTTTTTATACTTTTACTAACAGATATGTCTCAACAATTTCCAGAAAAGTCATATTCCTTGGCCCACCTTTTATTAATTTCAAAACTGAGGGTGGAGGACTAAAGTCCAACCATTAACGGGTATATGAAAGACTTTTGAGACTGTAGGGTTAATTGAGCATAAGACAACATTTTTAATGAAATCTCAAATTTCTCGACGAGCAAAATTTAGGGTTAGTTGTAAGTATGAATGCAAAATTAGCCATAGCAACATGTAATATTTTTACATCTCTTAAAAATTACATGTATTGTAATTACTTTTATGCATAAAGGTGTCAAACAAATCATGACTAGCGAATTATACCTATTAGTCAATTTGCACATATGGCCAAAGTTTAGACATGTGGATATCAATTGAATGATTGATTAATTTCCAACTTTTTCCTCCAATGCAGCCGACTAACTATAGCGGGACCCCGTAAACTCAAGAAGAGGCTCAGTTGCTTGTTTTCAATTGTTCTAGATACCACTCCTTAAAAGGCAACCCAGGACTTGGAACACAAAGCAGGTAGAAAATCTTGAATGAGTCGAAAAAGTAGATTTATGTATACTAATAGAGAGATGCATGCAGGTCTCTGTAATGGGTCTTATTTGATATGCTGATCCAGTTATGAATACGGATAGGGAAAGATAAACAGTTTACAGTCATCAATCCTTTTTAGACTTGATTCCATGGCCGTGCAAAGACCACCATCCAATTAGCCTAAGGCCAAATTTGATCAAACTGGCTGTTAAATGAGACACTGCTCACATGGCCTTTTAATGAGATAGGCCTACCTAATTTCCTGAATCCGAGGATTGAAAATTGAAGCCCGAGTAAGATGTGCTTTACTTGTCATACTTATTATTACTTTTAAATCTAATAAATTTATTATTTTGAATTATATATTTTTTATTTTAATTGCATAATATTTAAAATTTTTATTTTTTTATATAATATTGAGTTAACTTGCTTTATTTTTTAAATAAATAAAATTAAAAACTTTCACAAGAAATAGGCCTTTTTTGAAGGTACTCCGGGATATAACACGCTTAAAAAATTTGTTTTCTTCCTTACCTTAGCAATAGGAGAGAGAGAGAGAGAGAGAGAGAGCGAGAGAGAGTCCTTCTGATGTGTTGTAGCCCTAGGGTCCATGGGCAAGGTATATATAGAATCCGGCACTGGTGTAATACAAAAGAAAAATAAATAAATAAATATAAAATACAAAATAATTTTATTATATAGATATAAATAAAATAAATATTCACTACTTATAATTATAAATTGTAATTAATGTATTTTTTAATATATAATAACTAATTATAATGAATTGTTATAATGAGTTTATACTTATTTTACGAATTTTTTAACCTTTTTTTTTTCGAAATACAAAAGTATCAATTAGGCAGAAGATATGGTTAGGTGGTGATTGGGCTAGCTGCATGGCCTCAATGGTGGGCAGCTTTACCTTTTTATCTTTCTTTCTTCTTCTTTTTTTTTTATTTTTTATTTTTTATTATCTCTCTTTATTTCTACATTTGTGAGCGCTTTCCAAAAGCTAATTTGAAAGGGGAAACTAGAATCCTTGCCAAAGACTTTTGTCTTAACAGCTGTTTCCTTGAAGAAGTTTGATTTGCTTGTGAGCTGATTTCGTGGGTAAGAGAAACTGTTCTATCATATACAGAGCATAGTAGACTTTCTCTGGCGGCTTACATAATAAAAGAAGGTAGCCTTCCACTTGATTGACACGTGAATGTTACGTCGTTAGTTAAATCAATTACCAAAACCTATACTCTATTCGAAGGACTTTAACAAAAGCCCTCTCAAATCACAATGTCAATGCATGCTTTCTTGTTTAGGGTCTAGCCACTCGGGACTATGCACAAACTAGAGAGCTAGAGCAGACTAATGGGCCCCCCAAAGCAAATTTCCATCGTTCCAAATTTACAAGATTTAACAGGTGAAACAAGAAATAGAAAATCTCATGGCTGACCCTTCCCAAATATAACTTTTGATATTTACAAACTGACAACCTCAACCTCGTTAGAATGATTAGCAGCCTTTTAGTTAGCACGCAAGGCAAAAGAGTATTTCCAATGATCCTAATGATATCGAATTGATCGAGTGTGATTCTAAACACCAACTAATCAATATTCCTTTATACATTTTAAATTAAAAGTCTCTATAAGTTCAAATTTATTAACAAAAAGGTGACTTAGATTTATAAGATAAAAGAGAAACCTGAGGTGCGACAAGCACTATGTTGGCAAAGAGAGAAATATGAATAACAGGGCTTTCACTGCTTAACCCAACAGTAACCACTAATATTAGTGCAATCCGACAATTAACACACTCAACTTTATCTTATTTTTGTTCTTTTCTTTCTTTCTTTTTTTTTTTTTTTAATTTTTCGAGTAGAATATCTATAAATATTACGTTTTATTCAAGTGTACCACCTGTGACTCGTATTCCCAAGAAAATTTGGAGATCGGATGCAGTCACTAATTCATGATCTGGCATGAATGAAACTTCATTTTCGATACTACGATATGGAAAAGGAAAAGTGGGCTAGAATAACGACGACTGACTGCTGATGCTGCAAGAAGAGCTATTCTGCTAAATGAATTTGAATTGGCTGGCTCCATATTAAAGGTACTTCATGTAGGAAAAACTTTTGGAGGTGATCGTCAAGTCTATCCTGTCCCTGCTGTTAAATCTAAGGTTTACTGTCCTTATACTGGCACCGCAAGCGGCTTTGTAGTTGCTAAACCGGATGTGCCCGACGGTGATTTGAATAGTTTATGAATTTGCTGACCTAGCAACAGGAGGAAAATGTTCTTTGTGAACCTAGCAGAAAATGTGCTGGCCACATTCTTGTAAGTGGAACAGATTAAGAATTCTCTGGATCTTACATTTTAGATGCATAGAGAAATGCTATGAGGAGGAGAGTCACTGATTTGTTCTTAGTAAAGAGAGATGCTTTAGACAATCCTCCACGGTATTCTCGCGAAGAAGCAAGCCCAGAAGAAATCCCCATGCTAGCTTTTGCCGGGTCCGGGCCATGGCCTCCCGAGCCAAAGGAGAGCTTTTATCGCATTTGATGGAAGACTGCCTTTAGAAGCAACAAAAGCATTGGAGCATACAGAGAGACGTATTGCCTAGATGCCTTTCATTGGAAAAGAAAAAAATTGCCGCCAGTTGTTTCATAATTTGTTCTCCTGCTCTGCATCTGCATACTTTGCAATTGCCAGGCACTTGGGTTTCTTGCAAGCTTCATTCGTCTAAGAGCTACACGCAATAATTTTTTTTCCGTTTATGCCTTTTGTGCATTTGTTTGCCCATAGCTTTACCACATTTCGTGGTTGTTTGTTCTATTAGGGCTCCTTTCCATGGTTCAATGTATCTAATGGATGGGAAATTAACTTCCTAGTAACATTGCCACTTCAAATTGTACAAAGATCTTTTTTTTTTTTTGGACATCTTTATTTCCTTTATTACAATTTCTAAACGGCAATTTGCGTACTCATTTTATGGTTGAACTTCCTTTTGTTTTTACATTCATTTCCTTGAGTCGATGTCTTTCATTATACTTGTGTATGTTTTCTATGGTGCTTTCTGCAATAGCAACATATGATGTCATGAGCATTGGAAAAAGCTGGTTGGTAAAATAATGGCTATTCTGAGCAGGGTAACCCCCTGTATTCATGGTCTAAATACACTTGGCGCAAGTTCTGTTTCAACAGTGATCAAGTGCATGTTTTTTTTTTTTTTTTTTGGCTGTAGATGACTTTGATTTCCATTTCTGGATCAGGATTTAGCGGGGGCACGCCCACACGTGTGTTTTTTTTTTCACGTTCCAAAGCTTGTTGGTTCAAGGGCGAACCTATTTCATGAACATCCTTAACCCTTGATAAGTTAGTCATTCTAGTGGCATGCAGTGTTTCGTAGGGGTATGGAATACAGTCTGGACGAAAATGGCAATGGTACCTATCAAGACTATGTGCGGAGCTGTGATTAACTCTTTAGCAGCCTATGAAAGAACATATCATAACTATGTTATTGTCACTCCACCTGTTCTACATTATCTGGTCTCTGGACAGGATATTACCTGATGAAGACATGAATTCAATGGACCGAGAGATTGGATGTTACATTTTCTTTAACAAGCATAATTAGAGTGAAATGGTATTTGGTTCTCCAAAAAATGCTTCGATAGGCCTGCAAAGATTGATTCAATTCAATCCTTTCTCACCTAGGATGCGAGCAGTAACTTGAGATCCATCTAAGGGGTGGAAATCAGTCTCCTGGCTAGGTAAATTAAGATGTTTAGGCCAGACATTCATGGGTGCAAATAAAGAAGGTAGATGGGGTAAACTTTACACTTGACACTCGGCAACTTGCCCTCTCTGTGCAATGTCATAAAGCCACCTCTGGTCGCGGTAAACAGAGAATTGGAGTGATTTATGGAAGAAATAGTTTATGGCATTGCACAGAGATGTCATGACTCAGCTGGCAGGCAAGAAGTGAAGCTGTATGTCCCATTTGCTTCTGTGACTTAGGAGATGATTAACAGCTTGAAGGCTGTAGGCATTCAAGCTGCCGGCTGCGCTTGGTGGAACAATGTGAATCTGCAGTCAAATGCTTGAATATTTTCCCAATACACTGCCCGTGGGGGTTGCAGGCTCCAGTCGAGCTTCCATATTTCATGTCTCCTGTCAAATTGTAAATTAGATGAGCTAAAGGGAGTTCCACAGGTTTTGCCCATCTCCTGACTGCCCTTCATTTTATTGAGTATCCTTGCATGTCATGATGCATGTTTTGCAAAGAATTGGACGTGGTGAACCGCCTGGAGTATCATTCATACTTGCTACTTGAGATGCACAAAAACGTTAAAGACCCCGGTTTGCCATTGAATGAGTGATGCCAAAGAAAGGAGAATGTAAGAAACCACCCTGTCTGTGGCTACAGCATTGATGTCTGGACATATGGCCATTTTTTGATTCTTTTGTGTGAAATGTGTCTCCCAACCCGGCCCACGCTCTGACATTTCTCATACATATCTATCCCTTGAGCGTATAATTATGCTACCGCAAGTTGGTTGTGATGATCTCTATGCTCACCATAGTCAAAAATATTGGATGTTTCATACAGTTGTATACTTGAGCAGGTCTACAAACGGAAAAAGTTTGTAACCAGAAAATCTAGAATAGAGCAACAAGAACGGGGCTCCAACTAATAAGAAAAACCAAACTTTATTTTAGAAATTTTACTTTTTTATGCTCAAATTTGTTGGATTTGTAAGAGTATAAAATGCGTAATCAAAAACAAAAACTATGCAACCAGACATCATTTGATAATTTCATAGCTCGTTGCATATTTGATCTTCCTTATTACACATGTTGATATTTTGTTGCAATTTTGCTAATTTTTTGTGGAAAAACTGAAATTATAAAAAACAAAATTTTATGTTATATTAGGTGAGATCCGCATTCTTGTTGCTCTTTAGCCAAATCTTCTGATTACCTATTGAAACCCATGCACAAATCCCATAATACTATAACCACTTTCCTATTGTCTAGCACCTTCACAAAATGTGTTTTTCTGGGCAAATTAAGCTAATAAAAGGTGTGACAGAATATAGTCAAAAACTGAAAACAGATATGTGCAACCGAATGCAAGTCCTATGCCATCAATGCCCAAACAAAATGCCGAAGAGCAAACCAGGACACCCCACTGCCATCCCCACAGTCCTTTCCCTTTGATCTTCGACAACTGCCGCACAATTCCTTTGGTTGTCGGGAATTCCACTGTGACTGCAACTTCAAAACCTGAAGCTCAAGCAACCGGACTGATTGGCGATAAACACGTAACTGCAAGGATTCTTGCCAAAAAGCCATGTAGACACCATCCCTCTCTTTAGCGACACTTGCAGCTTTTCTCTTCGCTTCTCTCGTTGTCGTTTGTGAGTCTCATCGCCTTTAACAGCTCCAACTTCTCATTCTCATCAGCCCCACTGCGTTCATATGCATCAAAACCATCGTCATCCTGTTCTCGCCCCATCATGCTAAATGATCTATTCATGGAGGAGATGACCACCTTATCCGACCGAGAAAACACCCTAACAAGTGGAGGCAGATCACAATTCTGCATTAGCTTAATATTATCAATCTGCTTCTGCGCCTCCGAATTTTACTTCGGTTTGTTTGGCGGCCAACCTGCCACTCTTGTCTTGGTGAAAATGCAATCTTAGTTCAGCTGATTGATTGAGATCAACTTGAATTTGTCACGTGGGGTTGATGTTGATAAGGAGTTCGATGCGTGAAAGAAAGATGGAGGGAAATGGAGTTGAGAAACGGCGTATACGCTTTGAGATAGATAAATTAGATTATTGTTCTAGCATTTTCCGAATAATTAAAGACAAAGTAAACTGAGTTTTGTGGTGTTTGTTGAATTTAAATAGATACTTTTTAAAGAGAAAATTAAGAATAAAATACAATTTTTTATTATTAATACAAATACTAACACATTATATTCACTCATATGTTTGTTACTTTACACTTATGCCTTGTGAACCATACTCACAAAGCCACTTAACTCATTTACTTAACCAGTTTAATTATTGTTGTTATAATGGTTTCATGGAACACACAAACTAAAATTAGAATTTTTTAGACCAAGAAACTTATAAATCTCTCCATAATATCAATAAAAAATATTAAAATTTTAAGAACTTTCTTGCAAACTTAGCAACTCTTTAGTCTAAATACTTCTAAAAGTTTTTTGTGTTGATTTTCAATTCTCTCTCTCAACACAAATATCTTTTTTTGTAGTCACTTTAAGTTACAAGTAAAAATTATCAAATTTACTTTCACTAAGTTTTTTTAGTAAAATTATCAATCATTTGATTATTTGTATTGATTTTTTTCATTTCAATTTCGCCTCATAAGACTTTTTCCCTTACAAAGTGATAATAGATCTCTACATGCATAAAGGTACTACAGCATCAACTTGTTAGTAAAGATCCTTGAAAAGAATTACTAATTAAGTACTTTTTTATTTTGTTGTTGTTGCTACTTTATACTCCGCTTCAATAATTGATAATGAGATGGTTAGTTTGTCTTTTATTACACTAAGATACTGGCCTAAGCCTAATTTAAACATGTACCCATTAGTTGACTGTCAAGTGTCATGATTAACTCTATAATCTACATCACAATAGCCAATTATCTTGCACTATTTTCCTTGTAAAAAAATGTCATAATCTAGTGTTCCTTTGACATATCTTAATATTCACCTCATAACTTCTAAATGAGGTTTCCTTTAAAACTATATGTATTGGCTTGTAACTCTAATTGCAAAAGCAATGTTTGGTCGCATTAGAGTTAAATAGATTAAACTTTTAACCAATTGTTTGTACATAGTTGGATCCTGTAACTTTTTTTCTTTTAAGATATATACTTTGATATTGGTTTCAATAAGAGTTAAGATTGACTTACATTTAAGCATCTTAAATTTCTTGAGTAAATGACTTACATATTTGTATTGGTATAAGAAGAATACTTCACTCACCTGATTCACTTTTAATCAACAAAAATACTTTAACTCATCAAGCTTTTTCATACGGAAACAAACTAAGAGATTCTCCTTAATTTGACTACTTTATCATCTCTGGTGATGACTAAATCATCAATATATGCTAATATGATAGCCAATTTATTAGCTTGAACTTTAACAAATAGGTTTGAGTTTGCATGTGACACTAAATATTCATTATGTACTAGAAATTTAGCAATCTTACCATACCATGTTATCGGTAATTGTTTTAGTCCATAAAATGATTTCTTATAGTTATATGCATATTCTGGATGGATATCATCTTCAAACTCTTATAGTTATTGCATATAATATTCTTAATCAAGTTCTCTATATAGAAAAATGATTTTCATCTACCACAACTTTTAGGACTTAATTATTACAAGGGTAAATAATACTTGTATGATTATGGTTTTTGTAACTAGACTAAATGTCTCATTATAGTCAATGTCATATTCTTGTGAGAATCTATAGGTAGCCAAGTGAGCCTTGTACCTTTCTATCGATCTATTAGGTCTTCTCTTTATCTTGTACACCTATTTGCAAGATATGGATTTCATATCTTTTGGCTTAGGCACCAAAATCCTAAGTTTGATTCTCTTTAAAGGCTTAAATCTCTTTTTTCATTGTCTTTTACCATTAGCCACTCTTAATAGCTTTTTAAAAAGATGATGAGTCTTTTATAGTGTCTTCTGAGCTACAATTGCATTTATATATTTTGGATTTGGCTTTTGTATTTAACTTGATCTTCTTACCTCTAAGACTTTTTATCTAACTTCTTCTTACATAAGTTGTTCATCTATTAAAGGTCTATCATATACACCAATCTGTTATAGGTTTTATTCCAACTCCTTTTGTTATCTGTCTTTACAAGACTTGGTTGTAATGAAGTTCCTTAGTCATCACAATTCTCTCATAATTTCTTTTTTATTTCTTTTAAATTAAGTAAAGATACCTGCTGAGGTAACTACCATGATGATACGTCATTAAATACAATATTATATAATATATAGATTCAATTTATTATAGGATCACAACATCTTTAACCTTTCTTTTCATTATCATATCCCACAAAAATGCATTGCATAATTTTTTTTTTATCAAACTTGCTATAAAGGTGGCTAGGCACAAATATATAATAAGCACTACCAAATACTTATAAGTGACTTATTATGGGTTTTATTTTCTAAAGCTTCTTAAAGGGAGAGAAAAGTCTTAGCTTTTCTTAAGGAAGTTTATTGATCACATGAGTTGTGATTCTTATACAATTGGCCCAATCTTCCTAATACATTCTTAACATGCAATATGCTCATACATACCTTTATGAGATGTCTATTTTTTCTTTTAGCCACACCATTTTACTATCGACGTGTTAGGACACATTAATTATCTTTAAATCTTGTACTCGTTTAGGTATTTTATGAATTCCTTTGAGGTGTACTCTCCTTTATTGTTTGTGTGTAGGCATTAGAGTTTTCTTCCCACTTTCTTTTTAACTTTTTCTTTGAATTCTTTGAATTTACTTAATATTTCTAAGTTTTCTCTAATAAAAAACACCTAAACATACTTAGAGAAGTCATTTATAAATGTCACCAATATTGGTAGCTACTTATAGATAAGTGTTTTATTTAGCCAAATGCATCTGAGTAAATAAGTTTCAAAGGCTATGTAGGTCTAAATTTTGTATCCTTATATAGTAGTTATTATGCCTTTACATATTAACATCCTATATAGATTATATGATTTTTAATCTTTAGTTAAAGAAGGCTTTAAGTATTGATTTCTTAATCATTACCATTAGTTTATGATAGCTCACATGTCTTAAGTGAGCATACCAAAGATCTATTATCTCTTTCTTTGTTTTTTTTTTATTTTTAATCTTGTTTATGTATGTTGACTTAACAAACATCACGTAGATAGACTCTTGCTTTTTCCTTTTTAAGAATGGTATGCAAATTGTTTTTAAATCTTTATAAACTTTGACATTATTTAGGCTAAATACTATAAAGTTGCTTAGTTTAGTAAGTTGTGTTATTAATAGATGATTTTTCCTTATGCCTAGGATATGATAGATGTCCTTTAATTGGACTTTATCAAATCTATGGCATAGTGTAATCCTTGCCTTGCTAACACGAGTAATTAATAACTTGAAATTGTTTGCAATTACCACAAAACCTTATTTGTTATATTCTGATAGCTCTTATAATTTTTCTTTATCATCAATCATATGGTTAGAGCATCCCAAGTCAAAGATCAAATTCTTTTTGTAGTTCACTCTATTAGAGTTTGGTGTTATAACTACATGTCTTTTAATTTCTTCTTTTATTATAGCATTTAAGGTAATCTCTTCTTTTTCATGGTGAATGTTATTAAAAACATCTCATGTGGGTTCCATCACAACAAATGATGTTTCCAAATCCCACTTATCTTCATTATGGGGTGCCTTATAATCATCACTAGAGGTTGTAACATTCCCTTACACCATTTTCTTTATGGACTAACATTCACTTGTATAATGTCCTCTTTTGTCATAATTATAGCACTCGTTAATGCATTTCTTTAGATTTTTATTTTGTGGTAAATGTTGATTTTGACAAGATCAAATCCCTCTAGTTCGAGATTCCTTCCTTGTGGCCTTTTTAATTTTTCCTTTTCACCATTCTTTGTTTCAATAGAAGTATTATCTCCAAAATATCCTTTTTTTTTTTTTTTTGGCTAATGAAGAAAGGCTCCTTTTTAGCTTTATTTGACACTTTTACCATTTGTTTTACTAAAGTTTCTTGAATAATAAATAAAATTTTTAATTTCTCAATTGAAGGTCAGGTAGGCTAACCTTGAACTATAATAATAAAACTTATATATCTTGGACAAAAGTTGTGAATAATTATTCTTTTTATTCTAGTCTCACTTATTTTTTACTCAAAATCTAATTTTGAAATTTCACAATTGATTTAATTTTTGTAAAGAATTGGTTAATTGTTATATCATGTTGTATGGTAGATACTAGCTTATTCTCTAATAGTTAAAGTTGCTTATCATTCTTTTTAACAAATTGTGAAGTCAGAATTTCTTGAGCAACTTTGGGTGTTATAATGTACTTGACATGCTTCTATATATCTTCATCTATTATTGTCTTTATTGTAAACATAGCTTCTTTAGCCTTTACATTCCATTTCTTTAGTACTGTGGCATCCTTTGGTGTTATGGTGTCACTACTATTAATGACATCCCAAAGATCTTATCCTTGGAGGCATGATTTCATACATATTTTCCATACATCATAATTTTTGCTGTTAAGCTTTTTAATCCCTATGTTAATGGTATCTATCTTACTACTTAGTCCTAGACTAAGACACTTTACAATCTTAGATTATATACAAGTAGAGTCTTCTTATGAACTCTTAATAAACCTAATCCCAAATTGGTAGCACAACAATTACAATTTTAGATTGTAACTTCTAATACCAAATTGTTGAATTTAAACAAACACTTTTAAGGTAGAGACTAAGATTAAAACAAAATTTTTTATTATTAACATGTACTAATACATTGCACTCATTCATAAGTTATTGTTACTTGATATTTACACCTTATGAACTACACTCATATGATTACTCAACTTACTCACTTAACTAATTTAATTTTTGTTATAATGGTTTCGTGGCACACACACATTAACTATTTATAGTAGCATAAAGTTGATGTAGAATTTTCTAGAATAAGAAGTTTCTAGATCCTTCTATAATGTCAATAAGAATTATTAAGATTTTAAGAACCTTATTATAAAGTTGGTAACTTTTTAGTTTAGTTACTTTTAGAAATTTCATATATTGATTTTTAATGTTGATGTTGTTGCCTTTAAGTAGATTCATAGAATCCTAGAACATAATAGCTGTCGAGTGTAAATATAAATTATCTATTACTTAGCTTATGCAAAGAGAAATTTTTTTCTTGCGCGCTTCAAGAAAGAAATGTGTTACAAGTTATAATTACCATTAAGATTTACTCATGTTGTTTTTCTATGTTTTAATTTTTATAGTAATAGAAAACTAGGAACACAAAAAAGGACAAATAGAGCTTTAAACTTATATAAAAAGCAAAGGGCATTAGAGATAAACCTTCGTCATAATAGTCTATTAGATATAATTATCTTCATTGAACTTAAGTGGTGAAAGTGAGGAAAAGTTTGTAAGGACCATCTTAGAAAATTGGTTTTGTTTCATATCATAAAATTTTTTAAATCTTTCTTTTAAATTTTCACTCTCTCACATGTTTCACTCTAGTGTTTACTCTTAATTCTCACTCTTTTAACAAGTCCCTAAAGAATTAAAATGTTTTGATACCACTGTTGTTGTTTTGGGTTTCAATTTTTATAGTAGGAGAAAATTAGACAGAGAGGAAAGCATAAAGAGAGATTTGAAGCTTGTATAAGAAACAACTCCAATTTCATTAATCATCATTCATTTTTATACAAATTGTTTGATCACATTACAATTTTCAAATTGAAATTTAAAATGTTACAATTAGTGTAAAAGTAAAATTTAAATTCAAATATAAATTAAAAATTAAAAATAATATAATTTAAATATAACTACAAGATATAAAATACAATAAAGTAATCTAATATAAGTTGAGATCATGTTTTAGTAATTATATTAATTAATTTAACTAACTTTTAAGACTTTAAAGGAAGTTAGAAATCAAAAATTGAAATTATAACAACTAATAAGCAAATTTGCTCTATTAACATTCTTTATCAACTTCTTGTTTAAGCTAATGATAAATTGTCAACTAATTAAGATATGTACTAATAGTTTTGTGGCTTGGCTTGCCGAGAGTTTCATGACTCAACTCATATTTAGTATTTGACAATAAACTAACTTTGTTGAAACTTATAAGTGATTGGATAATAAGCCCATTAATAGGCTTGGTAGGTTGATTCTTACATTATATATTATATTAAGGCTTAATCCTTGTATTGTGCCGGATTATTGTATATATATATATATATAATTTAATTTTAAAATTTTGATTTATGTCTTTTAAAGTAAACCTTTGCATCTATGGTGTAATAATAACCGTAAAATCTATTAGTAATTTATAGTAATGACCAATATATGGAGGCTCAAGAATGCTTTCTCAAACTCAAAGTTAGGACTTTAACACTTGAATATCCCTCTAGGAGTTTATACATAAAAAATATCTTAAAGTTAAAGCATGATTATATTTCACATGATATATTAGCCTAAACAAAGTTTTAGCATGATTATGCACCAATATGTCAAAGTTGAATCCATTATATTAGATGGCTGATATAGAAAGCCTAGAAAAAATTATAGAGTCTTGTGATAAGTTTGTATTTGTGATATTATATCTCAATTAAAAAATTTTAAATTTCTAATTTTTTATTTATATATTATTTTTTATTTTTATTTTTTCACTTCTAATATGAGACTTGTTAATCTTATAATTTACATTTAAAATGTCAATAAAGAGCATAAATTTCAAAATTGCTATATGCATAAAAGTGATTGTGCATAAGGTAAAAATGACAATGGTTTTATTGTAAACTTTAGTTTTTAACTAAACTTGCAAAGGTAATTGGGTCATTTTAGGGTATTTTAAAGTATTTTACTAATATTTTAAACTCTCTTCTAATTAATTTATTTTACTAATTATATGTAACCTTTTTGCTAACATATTCTTACCATCCATTTATTAAATGATAATAACAATAATAATATTAATGATCAAGTTTTTAAAATCAAAATATCTATGCCTATATATTTTATAAGATAAAAATAAAAAGTATGTTTAGAGGAGAAAAGATCAAATTCTATCTAAATTTTAATTTTGTATTAAAAAAATTACATAATATTGATAATATGTTTTTAAAATAAAAATATTTAGTTTATATTTTATATATTTAATTAATACATTAAACACATGAAAGATCTTTTAAGAATGAAAAAGAAGATTTTTATACGAATTAGCCCACCTAACTACTTACAAAATAAATGATCATATATATTATATTATGTTTGTAAGTATTCCATTTCATAATTAACTGCAAAACTAATGGTCAAATATATTTATTAGAAGCCTTTTCATCTTTCATATGTTTATAAATAAATTTTCAGTCAATTTGTGCTTTGGTTAATATTTTTTAAAAGGCTTTATATGCTTGTTGGAAATGAGGGGAAAATCATTCTCCAAGGGTTTTTTCTTTTTTCCACATCATTTTCTTTCCACTCTTGGACAAAATTTATTTGTATTCTTACTGTATGTTTCCTCATTAAATTGAGTTGGAAAGTTTGTTTTTTGTCATATTTGCAATACTTGCTATGTGGTCTTGCGATATATAATAGACAATGAGACGAAAGGATCTGAAGTTTATCGAGCTATGTTTCGTGTGTGTTCATTTTTGCTTCATTTACTTGTTTGCTTTGAGTTGCTTCATTTGTTAATTCTTATAAACTCTAGTTTTCAACTAAACTTGCAAAGGTAATTATAAACCCAAATTCTCATATTCATTGTGACAAATCCATAAAATTGAACCCTAAATATTTAAAAGATACAATTTGTAATTTTTATTTTATAATTTTTTTCTTATGTTTTCTTATATATAAGGTGAACAAAATTATCTATACTAACCTAATCAATATTAATCAATAGGTACTGGCGGATTCTCATCATGTATATATGCACGCACCCTTTATTTATATTGTTACTCTTAAATTTTAAGATTAAAAAAATATTTTTCAATTTTTTTTTTTAAATTTTGATAATTTTGTAATTTTTATAAGATTATTACGAATTTTAAAAATAATATAAACGTATTGAATAATCTCACTCACCATGCAAGCCAGTTCATACAATGTAAGGGTATTGTTACACATTGTTACTGAAGTTTATAGGTTTTCGTGGTGCTACTTACCTACAATGAAATAATGTTTTGAATTTTAAATAACTATCGGTTAAGAATTAGATATCCATGTTGCGGATTTCTAGGTTCAGATTGTCGAAAACGATTTGTGAGGCTTATTATACAAGATATGAGAGGTATCTTTTGTATAGATTACATCTAATTGTCGTTGCTCGAAAATTGTAATATACAATATTTCATTTTATCAGATAAGTCCTGACATAGTAGAGTTTACGCGTTAACGAGCAGGAAGGGCAGGTTTGACTTGTGTACCAAAAGCAATGAGAGCCAAACGAAACTGCTCTAGTAATCGGCTAAATTCAAAGTCTTACGCAAGGATCCAAATGTACTGCAGTTCAAAAGTCATGGCGACAAAAAACACAGACCCAAAAATCACCACTAATATCTTTGTCTTCTTCTTCTAAACGTTTTCACATCTTCCATGCCCCAGCGAGGTATGATATGAATCCCCATCCCCTGTTTCCTCTGTCTTTTGCTCTGTTTTTGTGACAATGGAGTCTTGAGGATTAAAGAGTTGTATCGGTGAACTTGATTACCCATACCATGCATTGTTGTTTTCAGAGTAAACGACATTTGAACCCTTCTGGTAAGTGCAATGGCTCTTGTTTCCGTATCTGCCCTGAATAGGTGTAAGATCCTTTTAGTTGATGATGATTCATCTTATGAACGGCCGCCGCTGCCGCCTCCACTGTCGAAGGTGCCATCAGAGGTTGCGGCTCCGATGGTTCCAAATAGCGATCATATGACCCACAAGGAGCTTATTTCAATAAGTATGATCATCATGGTTTGTCTGATAGGTGCTGTGCTTCTTTTTTGTATCCTGTGGAAAACTTTTAGGGATTACAGGTCTAGGAGGAGAAATTCAAGATGGACAAGAACAGCACAGATGTCGTTTGGCTCCCAAGGTGACCTTTTTGGTGAAGACCAAGGGCCTTTCATTGACCACCCGATATGGTACATCAACACCATTGGCCTCGAGCAATCTGTTATCGATTCAATAGCCATATTTAAGTATAAGAAAGATGAGGGTTTGATAGAAGGTACGGAGTGCTCTGTTTGTTTGAATGTTTTTCAAGATGATGAGAGTCTTAGGCTTTTGCCAAAATGTAGTCATGCTTTCCACATATCCTGCATTGATACTTGGTTAAGGTCGCACAAGAATTGTCCTTTATGTCGTGCCCCCATAGTATGCAATAACATCGATGCTCAGATTACTCCATCAGCGGCTACGACCAGCGACCTGAGTCCAACAGAAGAGCTGCAGATGGAGAATTCTGTTAATAACAGTGGAGGATATTTATGCAATCAGGCAAGAGAAGATGGAACTAGTGAGGTGAGAAATTATGACAGTAACATTTGTCAATTGCTGATCGAATTCAATGAACCGATTGCTGGAAACTCAAAGATGAATACTACTGATCCCTCTATTTTGAGAAATCAGCCTCGAGTGCAAAGTGATCTGGTTGGCAATAGACAAACAGTAGAGGCAGAAATGCAATCTATGAGGAGGTCCGTGTCATTGGATTCCTCTTCTGCTTCAGCAACTTATGATGCCGTTGCTAATGTTTTTTCTGTTGAACATCAAGAGGACTTGGATACTAAATTAGCAGGACTAAAGCATTCAAAATTGAAGAAAGTGGCCAAACGGGGAAGCAGCGGAAATTTGGACTTTCACAAGCTGATTAGAAGTTCTTCAATTGGGCTTTCATTGCAAAGGGGACCTTTATCAATGAAGAGGTCTTTGTCATATAGTAGGAAGTCGTCTCCGTCAAGACATAGCAGAAGCCAGGATTCAATCCTACCATTGTGAGCATGAAGCTTCCCTTGCTGCAATTTCTCACGTCTGAGGTTAGATAATTGCAAGACGAAGAACTAAATGCATTATCCGCAGGTCTAGACGCGAAGCCTGTGTTTTTGCACCAAGTGCACGCCGAAGCCTTTGGTCCATAGAGTCAGGTTTCTGCTCATGCGGTTACACTTGAATTTTAAAGTTACAAGCTCTATTACAAAACCGAACTGGGCTTTATGTTGTTTGCGATTTCAATCTTCGGCTCTCTCTTAAAGTGAATGTTTGTTACAAATATACTTATTTGCTTTTGCCATACGTTATTCTGGTATTGCTATGCTTTTGCAGTACTACTATTTGCTGGATCAATCTGGGAAAGGGCATAGCTTTTGGCATGAATCACTAAGAAAATGTCGCAATCATCCCTTTTTCTTAGCAATCCCAAGCGCTTAGAGAAGCTATATATGGACCCCACTTGTTTCTTTCTTATACCATATATGGCCAATGGGCCACTTAAGTGTTCAAACGCGTCCTCATCAAAGAGAAGATCTCTGATCTCCTATGCAAATCTGCTGCACGAAAACCTGGGCAGTCGGGTTTGTTGTCATCGCTTTAGGCTTCTTAGTCATCAAATCCTGGACCTCACGGTCGTAACACAATGATGCATCCTCGTAGACACGCACAAACAGTGAGCATTCCCCAAAATAGTTTTTCAGGTGGATCAGATTTCTCACAAACTTCACTTAAGATAAGGGAATTGAACTATGAGATCTTAATACTTTTTTTTAGGGATAGAGTTCACAGAATCTGATCCATCTAAAATTTTCAATTAGAAAACAACTTTGATGCTGCTTCCTGAAGATTTTTCAGTCAGATTACTTCACATTTAACCGATTAACTGCAGAAAGTTCCTACAAGTAGCTTCCTAGAAAACATTGAAAGAAGAAGAAAGGGACAAGAATTTAACAACAGACACATTAGAAATTAGAAGTAGCTTCCTCTTGGATCCTACCCACCAATTTATACACAGCAGCTGCAATCTCATTGATTGAAGTCAGGTGGCATTCATCTTCAACCTGTCCCAAAAACCAAAGCAGAGAAATCCACATTAATAAGGAGGATTTTGCTGCTAAGAACGAATTATAGAGACAAATATAATTGTATAATGCTTAATGCAGTAATTGTTTTCCCTAATTACCAACCTTGACACTGAAGGAATAGAGCACCATATCGTCAACGGTTGTGACATTTAGGTGAAGAACGCTGAGACATAAAGAGTACAACCCAGCCACCATTTTCACCAACTGCTTTGGGGGCCTTTTTGATAATATCTTGAGGTTTGCATGACTTTCCACCATCGTCACTTCCACATCAGCAATGGCTGAACTCTTCTGGGCCACGGACTCAGTCGATGATGATGATGATGGGGATTTGTTCTGTTCCGTTGATGATAAAAGGGTTGAATACTGAGGGAAGGAGAAGAAATCCGAGAACAGGGGAGAGGAATCGGTGTCTGGCTCTTTCTTCAGTCGCTTGTGGCTTTCCAGGGAGTGCATGAGTTGCTCTAGCTCCTTAACAAAGTTAATGGCTCCCCCAATGATCGATGCTTGGTCTCCCTGATCAGATGCAGCAGATCCAGTGAGAAGGACCTTCTAATTTGGAACAAACTATCTAACTCCAATAATCTTAATCAAGATTAAAGACACAGACTGCTCAAATTAAGCTCAATTGATACAAGTACTGATGAACCCCACCCGTTGGCTCGAGTGGTGCAAGGGACAGAGTTGAATATGTGAATGGGGCCACTGAATAGTTTCTTCGTATCTCCCTTCTCTCAGATTAATGAAACAAAAAGAACATGTACTATACATAGTGTGAAAGGGTTACCCTTTGAACGTAAGAGGGAGGCATCATGGATCGAAGAACAGCAAGGTAGTCATTCATTTGCTTTCTCCTGTTGCGCTCCACAGCAATGTGAGTCATTCTCTGCTGCTCAACTTCTTCCAGGTTCTTGACGCTCCTGCTGCGTCTTCTCTTCCTCCGGCCAACCACCGGAGCTCTCATCGGAGGAAGCATGCCGGAGAAGGAGCCGTCGCCGGAGAAGATCTCTTGAGAGGAAGAGTTGGTGTCCAGTTCCTTCACATTGGGCCCCATTGAGGAAGGCGACGAGTTCCCGTTACCCAGGTTGAAAACAGACCCAGCACATGTCGTCGTGTTTATTACGGCTTCATGCACATGGCGAGCTTTTTCTTCTTCATCAAGACTGAAGCCGTGGACCCACTGCCCCCCACCTCCTCCTCCCGAACTGTATACATCCTTCCAGCCATAGCTAAACGGGTCTTGTTGGAATACCACAGTTTCTAATGCCATTGATATTTTCTCTTTTCTCTTTTCTCTCTTCTCTTTCTGTAGAAGTGCTGGCAGGTGCCAGGTCTTCTACGCAGCTTAAAAAGAGTGAGACTAAAGCAACAAAAGCGCAACTTGTGGCTCCGAGCCATTGCCCTGCTCCCTCTTCTTATTTAAAAGACTTTCTGGTCAAATCCCTCTTCCAGCACTTGCATTATTTCTACGCCAAGTTGCATGGAGATTTTGTACGTTTTGATTCTCTCGTTATTTTATACGAGTAAAATATTGCGCAAGTAGTACTTTGTAAACAATACACAGTAAAATATTTTAATTGTAATTTTTTCTTATAATAAATTTAAAAAAATTATATATATATATATATATATATATCACAATGTCAACAGATAATTCAGTCTAAGTCCATGAGAATAATAATTAATATCTATATGATATTTTAGTTTTAGTATTCAATATCATCTCTTAGGGGAAGATCTATCAAGTTCCGTGAGTATTTTGCAAGAAATCTTTGTGATTGTGATATCATGCGCTGAATTTTAACGTCTAATTATAATGTCTCTTAGACCGTCTTTGTGCTCTTGGATGTGGCTTGTTCTCTAACGTACAAATGGTGTAATTAATTAGTCGTTAAAGACTAGAGTGTAGAAGATATCTAATTGACATAAAACACAAATGAATTAAAAAAACAAAGCATAATGGTGACGTGCTAGCTATCTTGTGATCCCTTGGTGGGTCTGCTAATATTCCACTCATTGATTATAACAAATAATAATAATAATAATAATAATAATAATATTCCATTCATGGATTGGAAAAAAAAAATTCATCATATTCCATTCATTGATTATAAAATTTTTTTAAAAAATTATAAAAAAACCATCATATTCCGTTCATTCTTTATATCAAAAAATTAAAAATATTCCATTCATTGATATTTGACAACCAGGTTTTTTTTTTTAGAGCACCATTAGGTAGATCGAATATCCCCTTTTCCATTTCATTTTTCTTTACACCAGTTCCTACTTCTTATCTCTCAAATCCTATCAATTTTCTGTAAGTTCAACATTTATTTTACTAATTGAATTTGAATTATTTAATTATATTCTTATTTTACTAATGGAATTTTAATTAGTTGAGTAAGTTAAAGGTTTCATCCAAACACACACAAGATAAAACAATCCAATGAACCATCACCTTCTCACGGGCTGCCTTTGTTCTGAAAAACTCTGTTATTTCTCTCTTTCCAAAGTTGCCAATAGATGCAAACCGGAATCATGGGTCTAAATTGCTTAGACCACCAAAATGTGGATCGAAAATCTCAACCAAAATAAGGGAAGGGAATTGTGTCTACATAACATCTCATAAAAGCCTCCTATCTATCTCCAGCCAATTGGCAACGTGGCATTAGATGATTTGCATCTTTGTTGTTAGAGCAGCAAAGAGAACACATATTGACAAGGAACCATCCTCGTTTACACAAATTAGGAATAGTAAGGATTCTATTCCTAGCAACCAACATAAGATAATTAGAAGTTTTTGATGGAATATACTTCAGCCATATAACTTTAGATGGGAAGGACTACACTTGAGAGACACCTGAACAATGTAAGGGGGTTTCTTTATTAAGTTAAGTGAATTACGTGGATTTGGATTCCTTTAAACTTAACCTAAATAACTTAATTAAGTAAAAATTAACTTTGAATCTTATATTTATTAATAATTTTTCTTTAATTTCTTAATTTTTTAATATAAATTCTTATAGTCTTAACATTAATAATATCCACATTAACATTTTTTCTATAGAAAGTTTGAACTATTTTCTCATTTACAAAAATTTTGCAATTGAAATTAAATTACAACTATAATTAAAATCGAAATATTTAATAATAATTTAATTAAAATTCAATTATTTTATAAAATTAAAATCGAAATTATACTAAAATGTAGCCGACAAATTCTAACTTATTGACATCAAAATTATTTTTAAAATTAAAAATATTAAATTCGAGTTATAATGAAAGTACATTAAAAAGAGGAAAAAAAAAAAAAAAAACTCTAGATCATCCGCTTGCACTTGGTCATAGTAAGGTTTCGACTTGGGAGGGGAGTATACGTGGCGAGATGGGGAGATTGGAGGGGCAGCTGAGATAGGCTGGAAGGAAAACAATGCAGCGAGCCAGGGAGGGAGTGGTGAACGATGAGGCCTCATGCCTGGTCTGGCAGCAGGGAAATAGGGAATCCATGTGACTCTGTGACCACACACATCAAAGAAGGAGAGTTCTGCAATCATCCTGGATAAAGACCAAAGTCGGTTCCCTTTCTCCGAGAATCTACTTACGACATTTGGTGGGTTCAACGTACGCATTCACTTTTGCCCACCTTTATTTATTTGTTGGCCTTCACAATGTTTAACCCCATCTCGATGAAGCATCCCCCCTCTCTGTCTCTCCCTCCCGTATCCTTTGTCTTTTCTTATTCTATGATCCTCCATTCTTTTTTTTTTTTTAATCTATCAATAGAAGAGACGTCCCTTTGCTTGTGTGGTAGCTGGAATTTAGGACCTTTCACTTTTTGGGACATCGGAAAGATGGGACGTCCAATTGGAAACTTCAAGTTTACAACTATTTGGGTGCCCTTAGATATAATATTCCTCAATTTTCACATCTTCGCAAAGGCAAACAGCTGCATATATAAGGCCCATCTGATATCCACAATTAAGCGATCAAGACCTTCATAGATTTCGATAGACCCATAAACATTTGGAACATTAGACCAAAAACATAAAAACATTTGGAACAGTAGAGTTAAAATTGGCGGCATTCGTGCAAGTTGAATGAAATAGAAATTGTCAGTTAGGTTAAATCCTTACCAGAAGCATTCTAAGGGTAAAATTCCAAATGAATCAAACCGAAGTGGGGGAATGTATGCCCTTAAAACTACCCGTACACTTAATCTAGATTAACCCGAAAACCAGTTCTGGAATATCCTCGTCATGTGTAGCAAAAAACAGAAAAAGAAATAAAACAGTGCCACTTGACGACATGGTCTTCGTTTTCACGTCCAAAATATTAAAACAATGTGATCATTTTTGGATATAAATACAGGAGGCAATAGGCCGATTGCCTATATCCATATTATTTTTGTCAATTTATTGTATATTCTTTAACTTTCTCATTTATTATCTACAGAAAAAAAAAAAAAAAACTAAAGCCAGGAGTAGGACAGCTAATCGATAATTAATCAATGAATGAAATTGATGTTCCAAAAAAATAAAATAAAAATTCAAAGGTGTTCAATAATTTTGTGTAGCCGATAACACTCTCATTATTTAACTGTTGTGTAGCAGATACTATCGTATCTTCTTTTTGTACACAAGTATTGTGGGTTCAAATTTTCGATTTTCTTTCTCTTAAAAAATACGATATAATTACGACTGATGAGTCTAGATGTGCATATAAAAGTACATTATAATTGAGTTTTCAAGCTGAAATACGTAATTGCGTACATCATCTCCCGTAATTTTCGGATCATAAATGGCCTAATTAGGAAGCAAGGAATCACATCCAAACCCTCTACCCATTGTTTTAATAAAATTCCCGTCGTTATTTATGAGATTCGATTTGGTCATGTCATCAAAGTTATTGGAAAAGTAGATTTTGGTGGTGGGGGGGGGGGGGGGGAGCAACTTTTGGAGAACTGAATTTTAAGCAAAACACAATCTCTCTTATCTTCTTCTTCTTCTTTTCTTTTTTTTTTTCATTTATTAAAAATTCATTAATTGTGAATTATACAATAATTATAATAGTTCTTTTTTATTTTATAAATTTAAATTTCTCTTCCATGATTAAAACTTCAGAATTCAAAAATAAAGTTTTAAATTTGTAAATATTGATTATTAAAGTGTTACTCTCTCTCTCTCTCTCTCTCTCTCTCTCTCTCTTTTTCATATTTTTTATGTTCAAATTTTTCTCAAAGAAGATTGCACGCGTACGCAACATATTGGGTTGGTTTCCCTGTTAGACTCACCGAAGGAGTACAATCTATGCACTATTCAAACTATTTGGATAATATTTTTACCCGCAAACATCATAACATGAGATACAAGATTTCATAGTAACGAACTCGCCAAGTTTTTCTGACCCTTTTCTTTTGGACCGACAGCTAGCTAGTCTACCCGATTACCACAAATCAAAGAAGTTTCCTAGCTGAGTATTAGTTATCACACTTTGAAGTGTAACTAGATGGCTCGAAAATGGGTCCAAGGGGGCAAATCTGGAAGTGGGGATATGATTATGAGCAATGGTAGATGACATGTAACTTTCTGAAATGTTTCTTGGCATATAAGTGCCAAGCAATTAATTGTTTATCTATCGATAAGATAGGGTCCATGAAATATTCTCCATGCTTGCTTGTAATAGCGCCAAAAACTCGTATTAAGGGTTGCAACATGCCTAGTGTGCGTGCGTGTGTGTATCCGGCCACAAGGCGCGAGCGCCTATATCGAAAAATTAAAAAAAAAAAAAAAAAAAACTGAAAGAAGAAGTTTATAAGGAAGAAGTTTAATGAGCATAGGTAACGGACACAGCAATGAACACGAAAGTAAAAAAATATAAATAAATAAATATAATTGAATTGATATTTGTTTTTTTTTTGGGGGGGTAATAAATTGATACTTGATTTGATATGTTAATCATATTTGGTACAATTTGATTCTAAATCCAGGTCTCTAAGACTCTAATTTCAAGAAGTTTTATGACAATAGAACCCCTCCTTCAGTGAATAAACACGGGCTCATACAAACAATATATTTGTTTTTTTTTTTTTTATAAGAAGATTTATTGAACTTACAATTAAAATAGTTGCCATACTCATTTTTTCTTCTTTGGACTTGCGAAGATTCAACTCTGGTCTAACATCAGCCACGAGCCTGTCATCACTAGACAAAACCATGCGAGCAAACTATGATTTCAAGTCGTAATAAGCATTCTTATGCAAATATAAAATTCCACAAAAACTGAACAGCAGGCATAGACCCCCATAAAATTCGAATCTATTTTGCGCGAAACGACACAATACTCTAGACATGCACACATCCCATTAATTAAACCCACCCCCAAAAGCCGAGGCATCTATGTGTTTAAGTAATCACGTAATTAAGCAAAATTTCAATACTGACAAGTGCAATTGATGCGCATTTTTAGGCAAGAAGAAAAGCCTGAGTGTTGTTCTGTATATTGCACACTGGAGAGAGAGAGCGAAAGAGAGAGAGAGAGAGAGCACATTCTTGTCGGCAATTGCCGTAGGCCACGGGTCTATTACGCGATTTCTTCCAAGCAAGCACTTAGACGCCGCATAGAACCAAGAGGAATGAATGCTCTAGTCATTAAATTCCGACAATTATGCCTATGTCTGTACATGTACAACGGCATGGCGTTTTTACAGTATCCCCCCTCCCCCCACCCCACCTGAACATAAAACTCACGACGCCACTAGTCCGTTACATGCGCATGCAAAACAACACACATCAACAAAGCGGGTGTCTGCTAACGTTAATTTAACTTATAAGTTCCTTAGCATTGTCCAACACAATTTTAAAGGCCAAAAACAAACCAAAAAAAAAAAAAAATTGAAGAATTTGCCTACCACATTCCACGGTCTTCAAATCCCTTTCCACACTATTTTTTATTTTTGAAACCGATCCTCCACCTTACTTCTATTACGTTACTTTTATGTCAAGCAGCGTCGCATAGCAGCCGCGCCACTGTTACATCAGATTTTAGGTTACTACAGATGTCGTATCATCATTGGCGCAATATTTTTTTTAAATAATTGAAAATTCAAAACTTTTTAAAAAAATCTGATTTTTTTTTAAATCCAAAGATTTCAAAAAAAAAATTTCCAAAATCCCCAAAACAAAAAATAAAAATTATAAAATAAGAATACTCCAAAAAATTCTAAAATTAAAAAAAAAATCTGAAAATTCCAAAAAATTTTCAAAAAATGCAGAAATAAGAAAGAAAATTTTGGATATTTTTAGAAGTTTATGATTGTTTGGAATTTTTTTTTTTCAATTCCCAGATTGTTTTTTCTAATTTTTGAAGTTTTGTATTTTTTGCATTTTATTCTTATTTTTATATTGTTTGTAATTTTTATTTTTTGAAATTTTCATTTTTTGAATTTTTAAAATATTTTTGGAAAATTTAATTTTTGTGAATTTTTGGTATTTTAAAAATTCAAATTTTAGATTTTAGTTTTTTTAAAAAACGAATTTAAAATTAAGTCGACGTCTAATATTTTGTGTTAATAATGTGACATGCTCATATATAACTAGTAAAACTCAGGAAATTTTGTATTTATCATACTTTAAATTAGATTCGATAATAATTCAGACCCACGTTCTAAAGTGTAACCTAAAAAACAAAAAAAAAAACAAACAAACAAACAAACAAAGAAAAAGAAAACAGATCAAACACCATTTTAAAAGGGACGAGCTGTACTGTCCGATGCACATCAAGAAATACCCTTTGTTGGGGGCTGCGATAAGACAGGATGTCGTTTCAGACCCCGTTTATTTGCTTCGGTCTGACCGATCAAACATCCACAATGGTGCAAATTCAAATCTTACGATGGCTTCTATCCCTCCTTTCTCTTGGAACGACATGCCCAAAAATAAAAATCAAAAATCAAAAATAAAACAGAGAAAAACCTCACTTGTTAAGAACCTTAAAAGTCCAAAATCAAGTTATTGGTGCTCCTTCTGTCTCTACGACCCTACACCAACATTAAAAAAAAAAAAAATTCAACACAACAAACAATCTAATCCTAAAATCTAGCCCCAAACCCTCTTTTTTTTTTTAATATAAGTTAAAGAGTAATTTAGTTCTTAAGATTTTTATAATAATTTTTTAAAATAATTATTTCAATCTTTTATGAAAAGATATTTAAAGGAGGCTAATTGTTTCTGGATTCAAGTGTTGGTATGTTTTACTGAGCCCATACTAGAGCATGCTAAATATAAATTATTCTAAAATTTATTTATCAAAAATATATGGTCCACATTACATAAATTTATCTAAATAAAAGCAGTGGCTGTGGATGTTGACCTGGCAACTAATCTTCAATGTGGCTGGCGAATTATAATTGCCTAGGTCAGAAAATTGATTACACTCCTTAAACCTTGATACTGCCACTTTATTTTTTTATAATTTATGTACAAAAACAAATAAAACTCGAAATAGTACCTAGCTAGGACGTAAAAAAAAAAAAAACATTGAGAGTATAATCCAATAATTTTTTTATATGACGAGAATATAAGTAAATAATTAAAATTTAAGTAGTAAAATAAATATTGTAATTAGAGAAAAAGTAGAAAATTTGAGAGAGAGAGAGAGAGAGAGAGAGAGACGGAAACAGAAACAGGAAGGACAATTGCGAAAGTTGTAGATGCCCGGCCTAGGCAACAGTCAAACAATTGTTCAAAAGCAAGAGACAACTGACCAATGCTCTTAAGGTTTTTTTTTTTTTTTTTATATATAAATTTTTTGGTTATCATGCGATGATGGATAGTTACAAGTTTGAGTTTTTAGAGGGGATGAACCGAAGTCGAACTGCCTCTCTCTCGATTCTAATTAGGATCAAAATTGTGGATCTAATATTATTTATGGTGGTTGTGAAGGTTATGGAAAGGAGATGCCAGCAAATTGACAATCAAATATTCTGGCTTGCCGTCTTGATGGTCCATTAGTCCTCCTAATCTACTAGATTAGTTCAAAAGAACAACACGGAGATGATTTTTTTTTTATTTTTTTATTTTTTGAACATGAAAGGGAGACTAGCTTCCTAGTAATTAACAAGTGAAACGAATTCACACTATACAACCAATTGTAAACAACTGGCTGCTTGCATCTAATAAAGTAATCTAATATTGGCTGGCATTTGCTTGGATGGATATGGCATCAATGCTACACACTCCCGGCTATCTATATATGGGTACTAAATTTGATATTTGTTGGGTTTGTCTGATTCATTTGGACAAGGGCATCGAGTTTTCCCGGCCACATAGAACTCCTGCTACGAGGCTGCCATAGCTGACATGTCAGAATATGGTACAGTAACCCCGCCGAAGAGCTTCAGACCTAAAATAGATAAAATGATTGATCGATCATCCCATCACCCACGTTCATCGGATTGGTCTTATGTCTTGCATGAGGACAATTGTTAAACACGTCCACACACACACATATGTGTGTGTGTGTGTGTGTGTGTGTGTGTGTGTGTCTGTGTGTGTGCATTCAGTCATGTACATATATGGAAGAAGATTCTTGGCGCTAATTGCTAAACACTTCTCGTGTAGCCATGTTATTTTGAAGAGAGTGTCTCTTGGTTCTTTTTCTTTCCTTGGTTTTTTCTTTCTTTGTTTTTTTCTTTTACGTTTTCTTTTGAGTGGAAATTGTCTTACTCAATAGATATACCCTAATTATGTAAGGTTAGAATATGTGGAAGCAACTTTTAAATGCTGTAAACACGACAAAGAATAATGGGTTCTTTTTCTTTTTTCGGTATAACGAAGTTCAAGGTTCAATATTTACAAAAATGGAGTCATAAAAACTTGAATTTAGAACCAACAGCTCCTTAATACAGTACCTCTGTCATTGCTACAAACACGACTCAATGAACACGGTTTAATAAACTTATTCAGCAAGTCAATTTTAAAAAATACAATATCTCTCTCAAAACAAGAATTTCTTTTGTAGATTAATAATTTTATTGAATTGTGAGTTAAGCAACTGGGAATAGATCTCTTCTATCCTATAAAATACTAGTTCTTATCTAGTAATTCAAATATTAAAATCTTTAAAATAGATATTCAATACTTAATCGTCCTTTCAAAAAGAAAAAAAAAAAAAAAAACCTATTCTCTTGAGAGTTGACCACATAATTTCAATGAACAATGCGTGCTTGAAATTATACATAGCAACAAAATTAGTTAGAGTCTACCGTAGAGTCTACCATAATTGGCCAAAGAAGTAAAGGCATAAGAAAAATAATTTGTTATAATCGATTTAGAAGGATCTCAAAGGCACAATGAACAACTATTATATTTTCCATAAGCAGATATATTCGCACAGCAACTTGGCTACTTCGTTGATTTTAAAGATTTTGTCCAGTTGGTCTAGCTAAGGGCTAGAGACCCATTTAGCTTAATCAAATTAGTTAGCAGGTTGCCAGCTACAATTTTTTGTCTGGCTAAGGAGAACCGCGAATTGAGAATATTTGGGACCCATCGAGAGTCGGTTGGTTAAGTGTGTCGCCAATACATGTTGCTTGGGTTAGGTAGTACAAAAGAGAGCGTGGTTGATCGGACGAAGCAAATCTTAACAAATCGTTGATCTTTTTTTTTTTCTTCTTCTTCTCCTTTTTCTCTTTATAAAAAAAAAATGTCAGGTAAATCTGAATTTTTGATGCCATGTGACGTGAAACACTTTGAAAACAATATTATTTTTTAAAATTTTATCTTATATTAAAAATAAACATTTTATTTTATTTTATTCATAAAATAATATTTATTTTATATCTTATCACTTTTTTTTATTCTTATTTATGAAATTCTAAAAATGAACTAAGAGTTTTTTTTTTTTTTTTTCTAGAACACCCTTTTTTTTTTCCTTCTATATATATATATAGATAGTAATAATCACTATAGTTCACCGAAATGAATTTTTATATTTTAAATTTATATTTTTTTATTTAATTACTTGTTTTTCATCTATTTATAATCTATTCCTATATTCTTTTCAACAAAACAACCAAAAAGTCATCGGCATCTTATGGAGGACGCTAGGACGGCCGGGTGTGGTACGAGTTGTCGACCTCTCCGAGGCACAATTTTGCTTGGAAGTTAAGATTATTGATGAAGAAAACATGGAGGCAATGGCTGCAAACCTGTGGCAGCTCTCGGTCACTTTTCCATATCCCTGTCACGGCCAAAATACGTGGATTTCTGGCCCGGATCGTTAGTCAGCTGAAAAGAGTGAGAAACATGTTCCAGGAAAGCGTAATCGATGCGAACAATCTCCTTGTAATTTAGCCCCGAACCTCTCCGGCCGTGACACACGAGTAACGGTGCGCCTTTTGAGTTCGCAAGTTGGAATGATCGAGTGGTAATTTTCAGAATGAAGTGTTTTTGACGATGGCCCGAATTCCATACTCGGGAAAATTTTCTTAAGAATAATTGCTTACAAATTCTCTAATTTTGCTGTAAGTTGTTGTTTTTTTCTTTTTAATTTTTATTTTATGTCTGATTAAATGGCAAAAAATGGATTTAATGAGGTGTCATTTAACCTAATCCATCTTTATCAATTGACTGTAATACATTTGGGCAACGTACATTGGTATCATGTAGTGCCAGTAGCCTGAAATTAAGGATACATGACAAACCACAAAATAAGAAATAAATAAATAGATAAAGCAACCAAATAGAGGTAGAAGTCACCTTCTGCCCATGAAGTCCAGTCAAATGGCACATAAGTCCACCACAGTGAGAGGCCTAGCTGGCGTTACGTGACCTTGACTTGATTCTTTTTTCCTTTTTTTTTTTGGGGGGGGGGGGGGGCGGGGGGGGGATTCGGGTGGTTCCGAGCCTCGTGGCATTCATGACCAATGGTAATCACGATACTATGTGGAAAGCAGCTGCGTGATCGGTGTATTTTTGTTGGATTACTCTTTTTTTTTTTTTTTTAATGTAACGTTGAAATTATTCTATTATAACTTTAAGGTTACATGTTTTAATTGTGAATATAAATTCATTTTAGAAAATGATTATAATACAATTTTATAGATTTGACCCTATAATAATAATTTTCTTCATTTTCATAAATTTATATTTTTTAAAAAAAATTAAAATAAAAATTTTTAAGAATATAACTTTAAATTATTAAGTATTAGGTGAAGCCTTATTTTATAATAGTAATTATTTTTATTTTTACGAGTTTCACATTTTTTTTAAAATTAAAACGCAAAATTTTAATTCTTTTATAAGATTAAAATTTAAAATTTTAAAAATAAAAACCGAAATTATTAATTATTGGATTTTCTTCAAGGATATTGACCCAAAAATTTCACGTACTTTGCTTCTTTACTCTCCTTTAATTGGAACGAACAAATGAGCATTGTTATTTCAATGTAATTAAATCCTTTGTGTCAAATAAAAGAGAAGGTTTGCTCATTTTGGGCCAGCCCGCAGACCAGGTCTCACGGCCTGTTGTTCTCCGTGCACTGTTCCATATCCACTCAGTTCGTGAAGGGCAAGTAAAAGCCTGCAAACCGCCCCATTTTAAAAATGGGCCTATAACGGCCCCAATTATTTACTTGGGCCCATAAACCGTGGCATTTCCCAACCTTTTCTCAATTCACACCCCACCCTTCTTTTTTAGGCTCTTTGATTGGGTAGGACTAAGGAGGGAGAACCCACACCTCTAAATTTGTTATTCTTAGCCAATAAATGACCAGCCATTACGTTTTATTTATTTATTTATTTTTATTTGAGAAGTATAAATGAAACCAGATTGATATTATCTACTATAGCATGTGTCACATTGTGTAGTTGTGGCCATAAAATTAAATAAAAATAATTCAAGGGGTTCCATACGTGGGGGTGTTTGATCTAAATTCTGGCCTACGTTTTTATGTGTGGTTTATGTGCTCGTGACTCGGTATGCTGCTAGGAGCTAAGTGCGTGTATGGTCGAGGCTATTCGAGTTCAACTCTACTCATGTGAGAAAAAGGACAAAGAAAAAGTTGCATCGAGAACATCCCATCAAATGTCCAAAAGAATGCACGAGAGCTTTGATTGAGTTATTCCAGAACAACCTGCAACATCATTTTCCTAAATGTCGGTCGGATCAAGATTCTATTTCCCTGCTGATGGTTGACTTCTTTCTTGACTCTCATCTGTATAATTGTTGAATTTTGAGAGGAAGCTGTTAATGTTTGCAACTTATATTCATATGAGTATTCTTCTTAAATTGAAGAACAAAACTTAATGGCTTGTATGAAAAAGGAATAGATTTTATGGATTTAATTCTACTCTCGTATTCATTTATTTGGTATTATAATTTTTAAAATTGAATAAAAAAATTAATAATTTATAGCTTGTTTAAACTGAAACAAATTAACATATATATATATATATATATATATAGTAATTTGTCTCAGTTTAAACAAGCTACGAATTATTGAACAATCTCCTAATTTACAACTTGGTCCCCCAAAGCTCTTGTTACATTGTAGCCCTAACAACCCGAAGCTAAAGATTTGGCATGTGCTTATTTGTGGCCTTTTCATGTGCTTAATATTGGACCCTTTGCATATGAACAATGGTGAATACAATAATGTTTTAATAGATTTCTACATATTAATTAAAGCGTTTTTTTTTACTATTAATAATTTTTAGGCCTTGTATCAAGATTTATCTTTGATTGAGGGTTTTTTAGTAATGGGACTGAGTGCCTGTAAAACAAGAGAAAAATTATAGGATGTCAACGTCAATACTCCAATACTTAATTTAGAGAGAACTTTGAAGAGTACAGAAAGGGAACGATAACTTGAAGAAACAGAAATTACTTTAAAGTTGTGGAGATATGAAGTATTGATAGACATTTTGAGGGTTTGTATTGGCTAACAAGTGAGAAATTGGTCAGGTTGGCATGTCGGGAGTAGTGGCGTGGTCTCCTAACAGACGAAAATCGTGGCGAGAGCATTGTCGCGATGCCTCTGTTGGTACACCTTGCAAAAGGTAGAGGCGTCCGTCCAAGCGTAGGGCAACGCTGGCGGCCATGAGTGCTGTATGACCCGTGGTGTAGCGGGATGGGGCGTCAAACTTGTCATGCAACCACGCCACAGGGCTGCCTCTGGGATTCCAAATTGACAAGTTTGAAGGAGAACTCAAATTTCTGGACCAGATGTGGGTTTTAGGCCCATGTTATGATGCCCCCCTTTGCAATTTCATAATATTAATTTGTGTTAAAGTCATGTTAATTTGTAATTAATATAAGGCAAAATAATATCGTCTTAATTATTTAAAATAAAAATAAAAATAATAATTTGATATTTATTTCTCACAATTAATTTAAATTTATATTTATATTATATTTTCTTTTATTAAAATAAATTATGATATTATTTTCAAAAATAAATTCAAAATATCTGTTTAAAATATAAATATTAATTTTTTAATTTAATAATAATTATAATTAATTATAAAAAAAAGTTCACTTATATTTATGCATTTATTATTATTTAAGTAATACATTTAATCTATTTTTTTTATAAATTAAAATGATGATGATGATGATGATGATGCTGATGTCTCACGTGGCAAGGGAGATTTTGATCTCTTCCTCGCAGTTCTAAGTTCAATTCTTTTGAAAAGCCGTGCCCCTAGATTTTGTTAAGCCAAGACGTTAGTGTGCTTGCATTTGGAAACCACTTGAGCTATTGCACACGGACCCATGAAACCCGATTCCATATATCAAAAAAAATAGTAGCTAAGAAGCAATCATTAGCAATCTGCGACTTTGATTAGAAGTATCCTTAATGTACTTAAAAAAAAAAAGAAATTAAAATAACCTTAAATTGCTCTTAAAATAGTCCCTTAGTAAACCTTTTTTTCTGAACAAGTACAGGAAAAACACACGGACAATCAATACTCACCAAGGCCTGCCGAAAGGACACTTCGAAACAGGTAAAGCTTGGATTAACGTGGGACCTAATGACTCTCCATAAGACTAACATAACGAGCTGCATGGCTTCTTCCAGTGAGAAACGGAGAATGTTACGTGCAGCCAATCAAAACAGAGTCCTGTGACTCACCTGGTTAAAAACATGTTACAAAAGGGTCAAGTTGGATTGACTATGGAACCACTTGATTTAACTGAGAACCAGCTGTAAAAACAACAGTAGACGAAACAAAAGAAAGAAGATGAAGCAAAGATAAAGGTCTGGAGTGGTTCCACCACCACTTTTACCCTTTTTTCCTTTCCCATTTATAAACCATCACCTTGAAGCAAAAGCCTTGTTCCCTTTTTCGCTTGGCTTGCCTTTCTATGCCTGGCAAATCAAGTATTAGTTACCGACCGGCAAATGAAAACCTCTAAATCCACAAGCAAATTGACCACCTTTTCTCCCCCTTTCATATACACTGTCATGTGAACGCTTTCAGCCTCAACTTTTTTCGTTACTGTTGCGCTCTTGTGAGTTTGTTCCTTTCCTTCTTCTCCTATTTTATGGGTTCTGCTTTTGTCTTGCCTCCTTAACACTATTGTCAATATGAGTTCAAAAGTTGTGCATTAGATAATGTAAGCTAGTTAAAAAATAAAAAAAAGGCAGTCCTAGATATGGATGTTATGCTTGTTGACAAGGTTGAATTTGGTATTAATTGAGTGGCAAGGAAGGGATTATTAAAGTTCTCTCAAGTGGGTTTTCACCCCCCCGGGGGGGGTGTTCCTGGATCTCACCAGTTTGCTTCTTCAGTTGTAGACGGCGTAGATATTCCGGCTTTATTAACGACGTAGGGGCCTGCATTCTACATGGAACTTGCTTTTTGCAAATGGGTAGCTGCATTTGCGCTGTCTTGTTGGGTTATCTTCCCCATAGCTTATTCGGGTCAGTTTGTTATCTCCATTTTTATGGATTGCTCGCCTGCTCCTTAAATGTCTATGTGTTTAAAGAGGAGAATAAGTACTAAAGTTTGTTAATTGATTTCAATATTCGGTTGCTGATAAAAGTGGAGGGACTGAGAGGGGATTCTAAAGTTAGAGGAGTGAATTTGGGAGGTTGGCTGGTAGTGGAAGGCTGGATTAAACCTTCACTCTTTGACGGTATTCCTAATGGAGATATGCTTGTGAGACTCTTTTCAAGTTTTGTCCTTTCTTCATGTTTCCTTTTTTTATCTCTTATTCAGAGCCTCCTTGTTATTAGTGTGGCTAATCCCTCTGCAAATGTCAAAATCTAGGATGGTACAGAAGTCCAACTTAAGTCAGTGACAAAGCAGAAGTATGTGAGTGCTGAAAATGGGGGTGGCATGAATGTTACGGTTGATAGGGATGTTGCTTCTTCTTGGGAAACATTCAGGGTGAGATGCCTAATCGAACTTTCCTGCCTCTATTCCGTGTTCTACAATTGTCTTTCTGACCATTGATATTCTCCCTTTATTTCACCTCTGTTGGCACTGATTACTTATGGCATTACTTTTATGGCACAATGATAGGAATGTGAGAATTATGTATGCTAGTTTACAACCAGCCAAACATGCCAGAGGATGCCAGTAGTTATCTTTCAAGGTTCTGCTTTAGTGCTCTATATATATATATATATATATATATATATATATGATTTTTCCTTATGCAATTTATTGCACGCTCTGAGGTGGGGCAGATGGAAAAGTGACTATTTCTCATAACCATAACAGGGCGTTTAGATATTTGACTTCCTAAGACTTGTTTGTGCCAGTTTTATGTTAGTAACTATAGCATCTTATCCAAATAATTGTTACCAATATTTTTGCTGTTACTGTTAAAGCACGAATTCAGGCTGTGGGCTGTTAACTTGTTATGATGCGTGTGGACAAGTTATCCTACTACTTCTATGTTTATCCTGCAGCTGTGGAGATTTTCTGCATCAGAATTTCAGCTTCGCACTACTGAAGGTCAGTATCTAATTTGTGATGGTGAGGGCTGTTCTATCTCTGCAACAGCAAACTCAACTTCAATGGGAACAATATTTTATATTGAGAGGAATAACAACAGCAGAGTTCACATAAAACTTTCTAGTGGATCCTACGTGCAGGTATGATTTCTCTTATTTGGACAACAAAAAAGCAGAAATTGTCACATTCCATTTTGCATACTCCACAGATGAATAATGGTATAGTTTTTCATATTTGGTTATACAAATGGAATGAAACCATTGAGATAAAAAAGAAAGAAATTTCCAACATGGACTCCCCTAGGAAGGCTGTTTTCTCTGTGTATCAGTATTCCTTTAGCATCATACAAAAACCAAGTGCAATCACCACCAGGAAAATATGATTATAACCTCTGGATTGGTGGTTATTTTAATTGCTTCCTGATATCATGCGGAGGGTTTGAATAGCATTGCCTTTATGATTTAGGTTTCGGTAGAAAATCAGCTAACAGCAAACTATCGAGGAAAACCAGGATGGAATGATAACGCAGCAACATTTGAGATGATAATTATAGCAAATAACTTGCATGGAGATTACCAGCTTGCAAATGGTTATGGACATAGGCGAGCCAAAGGGGTTCTGCAGGTAATTCCCTAATCTTTGTTTCATGATATGATGCAGTGCTTTTCTGGCCAGAACAAGAAAAATGTTACTCAATGCAACCTTCTTCGCCGGTAAACAGTTATGTTTGTGACACAATGAGACATATTTGAGATATTAGATGGTAAATTGCTTCATTTGAGATTTTTATCCTGTGTCTGCTAAATTATGGAGCACCACCACCTTTAGCTGTTCGTTTAATTGATTTCTTTGTGATTTGGAACTGCAGAGACACAGAAACAGTTTCATTACCATGGAAGATTTCAGGTTTCTGTATAGAAATGGGATAAATGCTGTGAGGATCCCAGTCGGTTGGTGGATTGCTTTTGATCCCAATCCTCCAGCTCCATTTATAGGGGGGTCTCTGGAAGCTCTAGACAATGCTTTCTTGTGGGCACAGTAGGTCTTGCTTTCTCCTCTTTTCATTTAGACATTAGCACCTTGAACTTTGGAGTCTTTCTTGACATGCTATGAAAGCTGTGGTGCAGAGCATATGAAATAAGATGCATAATTGACCTCCACGCAGCTCCTGGTTCTCAAAATGGAATGGAACATAGTGCTAGTAGAGATGGTACAATAGGCTGGCCTATTTCTCCGGATTTCATCTCACAGACACTGGATGTTATTGAGTTTTTAGCTTCAAGGTATATCTGGAGAACTATTTGGATGGTTACTAAATTAATGAAATTTCAATGGAGAAAAAAAATCATTCTGATGGCCTGCATGATCTTTGATTTTGTAGACTCGAGAATGTCACTCCTAAAAACGAGTGGTTTCATTTGCAGGTATGCAAAACATCCTGCTCTGCTGGGCATAGAACTTTTAAATGAACCCTCTGCCGCTGCAGTACCGCTGGAAGTTTTAGTTCCATTCTATAAACAAGGCTACAATATTGTTCGAAAATACTCACCAACAGCTTACGTCGTAATCTGCCAAAGAATCGGAAAAGCTGATCCATTGGAACTTTACCGGGCTAATATAGGCTCTCACAACATAGTAGTAGATTTGCATTACTACAATCTTTTTGATACCCTTTTTGTTAATTTGAGTGCTGCCGACAACATTCAATTCATATACAATAGCAGGGAAACTCAAATACAGGCTCTGAACAGTGCAAATGGTCCACTTGTTTTTATTGGTAAGTGAAGTTCTTTATTCTGTTTATATTGGCATAAAGGAAACAGTTTTAAGCTTGATAACAAGTTAAAGCCTAATCAAAAGTGAAAAGAATTGCTCGTTATTTGGTAAAGATCAATGGAATTTACTCCTAACATGAATTGCATTCCGGGAGACATTTCCTTTATTGTCAGATCTAAGAGGCTTATAGTTGTGCTGGTTCTAGGTGAATGGGTGAATGAGTGGAATGTGATTGGTGGTTCACAGACAGATTATCAGGACTTTGGAAACGCCCAACTTGAGGTCTATAATGCAGCTTCCTTTGGCTGGGCTTATTGGACACTCAAAAATGACAGAAAGCACTGGGATTTTGAGTGGAACATTGAGAACAACTACCTCCAATTGGGTAAAAGCATAAAATATCTTTTTTCTTTCTTATTTTTTGAGTATATTTCATGTTATGAAAATCTTCTGATGAACAGGACAACACATCTGCACTTGTGCAAAGAAATAAAAAACGCATTAATCCCAGTTATTACCATAGTAAATGTCAATGTGGTTATTCTGTTACTTCATGTGTAATTGGTTTCACATGTCTGACAGACACTGTGTTGTCTCGCAGGTGATTCAGCCACAAAACAAACTTTTACCAATACAATTGGGTTGTTCTTCGTCTGCTTCATTCTGCATTATGTATTGTAATGGATTGCAGATCAGAGTTGCAAGCGGTATTGTTGAAGAGAAAGATTCACCAGGCAGAATTTTATAAGTTTTTACTATATTTTCTTTCCTTCCTTCATTTTGAGAAGTTTTATGCTGGCCAACATTACAATCATATGTTTTGCATCGTCAGTAGTTCAATAAATATTGCTACTTGTTATAGCAAAATGTTGCATTAGAATTGTAAAGGATCTCCGATTCTCATTGAATACATGTCTGCTATGCTCAATCATGTAAAAAAAAAAAAAAAAATCCCGCTCTCTCTTCCTTAAACTGCTTGTGCAGTTATATTTGCTTCAATGAATTGACAAGGTTCCTCCTTAGAGCCATTTATGGTAAACTAAAATGTACAGCCTCTTGACTAGCTGACCAACGGTGAAATATCCTAGGAAGAGCAAAACCAAAAAGCCAAAGTATGAAAGTGGCAGAGGAATAAATCCCATGACTTCTCCTATGGTTGTGTATGGAATTGCAATTCCAATGGCAGAGATAATAACCGTCGAGCAAATTACTGGCCATGATGCAATTTCCTGTATGAAAGGGATTTTCTCTGTCCGGATCAAGTAGTAAATCAGGGTCTGCATGAGAAGCCCTTCCACGAACAATGCAGAATGGAAGAATTTGGTTTCTACTGTGGTGTAAGCCTTGTAGTAGAAGCAGAGGAAGAAAAGGTTGGCTACATCACAGAGAGTGCACACAGGGCCATTCCATAGTATGAACAAAGGTAAGCCTTTCTTGGACCATTTAGGAGGGGTTTTCACATAATCTTCTTCCAACTTATCCCATGGGATTGCGATTTGGCCGACACTGTACAGAAAGGTTTGCGCCAGGAGCTGCCTTGGAGTTAATGGCTCAGTTTGTAGCAACAGAGTAGCTGCCAGGAGTGAGAGGACACTCCCTATATTGGCAACAACTGACATTTTGATGTACTTCATGGTGTTACCAAAAGTTAGCCGGCCATGTTCAACACCAGCAATAAGGACGCTGAGATCTTTCTCCAGTAAGATAATGTCAGCAAGGTCTTTCGCAACTGAAGCTCCAGAGTCAACTGAGATGCCTACATTTGCAGCATCTAATGCAAGTGAGTCGTTTATTCCATCACCCAAGAACCCAACAACACGGTCACCAACTGTCTGCAAGGATTGCACCACCCGTAGTTTCTGAGTTGGGGTGAGCCTTGCCAGTACTGTTGCTCCTTTAACGGTTTCATGAAATGCCTCCTGATTGAGCAGCTCAAGGTCTGGTCCTGTAGTTACATGAGTGGTTCTGATGCCAAGCTCCTCGCAAATCCTTACTGCCAGGGATAAAGAGTCACCTGTTAACACTTTTGCTTTTACTCCCTTCTCTGCGAGCCTCCACAAAGCTTGTTTTGCTGAGTCCTTCGGTGGGTCGAAGAATGTTATTACCCCCAGGAAAACCATGTCTGATTCAATGTTCTCGTCATCAACTGGGCTTTGATCTCTTATTTGCTGCAATATCAAAGATAAAACAGTGGAGTGAGCATTTCAAGGGAACTAAAATCGGTCTGTGCTGGTTACCTATCCGGAGGAATTGAGTAGAAGAAAACAGACGGATAATGAAAAATGTAAAGAGGCTGCAACCACGTGAAAAATTGTGTGAAGAAAACACGAGGACTATTTAGTAAAGGTTTGTATATTTTTCTATGGGATATTTGCAATTGTACTGGGGAAAAAGGATTGTTTCTACGCTTATTTGCTAGGATATTAATCCAACTCATGGAGCATGCAGCTTAGCAGCTGGCAAGATTGAACAAACAGAGTCGAGGAAAGATGCAAGCCAAACTAAGGAATCGGACTCACTTCTTCTAGCCTTTTTATCGCGACTCCTATGATCCTCAACCCCTGGTTGCTTAATTCCTCTGTCATATGCAGAATCCTCTGATGGTCTTCCGAAGAGAAAGTAGTGACTGCACCCCTATCAACATGTTCAATAAGAGAACAAACTTTTATTACTTCTTCCAGAGCTCCTTTAGTTACCATGAACCTGTCCATGAACCGGATAGGTTTGCCTTCTGCATTCGATTCATTTTCTAGGATAACAGATACTCTTCTTCGAATGAAATCAAAAGGTATCTCATCTAGTTTCTTCCACCTAGATGGCTGAAATCTGTATTCGTTTGTGTATACATATGCCAAAATTGCATCATCTAGTGGATACTTTTGATCGGTCTTGAAGTATGAGTTAAGGAAGGCAAAGCGCAAGACCTTTTCATTTTTTAAACCCCAGCTGTCAAGATGATCAACCACAATTGCGCGGTTCATTGTCAGTGTACCAGTCTTGTCAATGCAGAGGATATCCCTGTAATAGACCAAAAACCAAGTGAATGTTTTTGACAAAATTTCAGGTAGTAGAAATAAAATGCAGTATTGGACTGTACCAAATCCTATCTCCTAAGGCAGACAAGCAAATTTTATCTTCTGCTTGCCCCAGGATGCTGGAGTTTTCACTATGGAATACGAAGTGAACGGACTTTAATATCCGCCATCAGATATTGTTTGATAATTGAGTAGATGAATGAATACAAAATGAATTTGAACTTACATGGATCCCATGTCTCTTATGGCAGCTAAGCTCTTCACTATGCATCTGTCTCTGGCCATGGCGACTGCTCCTTTCGCAAGACTTGTGTTAACAATGAGCGGAAGCATATTAGGAGTGAGAGCACATGCAACCGAGAGTCCAAAAAGAATACTTTCACTCGCATCATGGGTTCTAAGGTAAGAAGCCAAAGTTATGATGGTCACTACTACTAGCATAACACCAATAAGCACGTAGGATATATGCTGGATGCCGTTCTCAAACTCATCTGGAGGTTTGTGCTTCCCTATAGTTGAAAACATTGTGCTCATGTAAGTCTTGGATCCAGTGGAAACAACAAGACCAGTCCCACTACCTGATACCACATTTGTTCCCTGAAATATGGATCAGAGCCCATTATTTCTCGGCTACATAGACATTATAGACTATTGGTACTTCCGAAGGAGCATGAAAGAGTTGCAGAACAGATATGGAAAATGAACCTGAACATAAAAGGACAAGCCAGCTGAAAGGTTCGATAGCAGAATTCATATTCCTATAATTATTAGGCTTCTCTAGACTTCTTGCACCACTTGGGTAAGGGTTACTGAACTGGTTAGTGAGCCGAGAACTTAATTCTGTAGTCATTTCACATTGAAGTGAATTGTCTACAAAGGGATGGTATTTAGACAATAGCAGAAGAGAACCAGGTGCAGTAAAATTGAAGGAAACTTCATCTTGGTTTACATAATGAGTTAAGACTATCCTTGTATACGGCTCTTAATGACGCCAAAGATCAAGAATATTGCACATTTCCAGGATTAATTTGTTTCTTTTTTCTAGCCCTTGGGTAAGGGTTGGATGAAATGCTATCCCCAAACACCAATTTATGTTCCAGTCTTTCATGATTCTCGCATGTGATCCAGTTCTACATTTTTCACCACATGTGGATCACTGCGAGGAATAGTTGTACCTACCATGAAGCAAATGTTCTTTAACTCCAGTAAGGGAGTGCTCTGACCTTCTTTAACATCAGCTGTTTTTTCAGCCGTCCAGGACTCGCCTGTTAATGAGGATTGGCTGTTCAGACAGATACAATAAGTTGTCATACGATCAGCAAAGCCACAAGATTTTGTGTGTGTGTGTGTGAGAGAGAGAGAGAGAGAGAGATAGAGGGAGAGAGAGAGAGATGGCACCAAGAAGTAAAAATTCAATACGGAATGCAAGAAAAAGTTGCAGAGTTTTATACCTCACAACAAGGTGCTTCGAAGATAATAGTCTCACATCACCAGGAAAAAGGTCCCCAGGTTCAAAAATGACAATGTCACCCGGAACTATATCTCTTTGATCAACTTGAACTATTAGTTCTGTCTGCACAACTCTTCCTGCGCACCTTTGAACTTTAACTGGGCACTTCACAAATTCTGAGAGCTTCATGGCAGCTTTTGAACTACTATATTCCTGGAAGACTCATAAAGATACATTATACACCATGTTTGCATAATAGAAAGCAACCCATTTAACTTTAAAACATTGACAAGTATGTACCTGAAAGAATCGAAGGCAGACACTAATGAAAACCAATATAAGCATGATGTATCCATTTGGGCTGTCACTAGCTATGTATGAGAGTACTGATAGTACGATCAGAATGATATTAAAAGGATGGAAAAATGCATTCCACAGAAGATTCCACCATTTTGGAAAGGCATATTCCAGGGGAACATTGGGGCCATTCGCTTTCAATCTCCTATCAGCCTCGGTGAAGCTTAAGCCTATGCAAAGCATTTAGTTAGGCAAGAGTATCTTATCAAAGAGAACTAGAGAGTGGCAAAATGATACCATCAAAACCCAGTTGAGTCAAAATGAAAAGTAAGCAATAATGTTGCTCTTTATGTTTAGAGTTATCAAGTATGTAGGTATCTTGATGATCTCGTGAGCATTAAAGATTAGTTTCAGTCATCCACAAATCATGGAAGAGCATACCACAGGACTAGGAATAAGAAAAATCTGCAAACCATTTCCTATGGTTTAGACATGGTTATTCAATTTTCTGACAAGTAAAACAACTGTGCAGCTCTAACCAATTGTGTGAGCAAACAAGAATTTCCATCAGGCAAACATAAGTTTTCAGAACAAAGAGAGGGAATACGTTTCCAATAAATGCCTAACAAGTTTGCTTGCCAATGCGTTGCTCTCAGCATTCTCTAAGAGAGCCATCTTAAGCCAAAACCCAATATTCCACCACTTTATTTTAACGGGAGCCTCCATAGTCCATAGTTTGCATTCCTTCTAATAGAGAATTATCCAGTTAACTAACACATTCAGAGAAGCAGAAGGAAAACATAGGCTGATGTTCAGAAAAGTCAAGTATTCAAGCCTTGTTTTTGACAGACTTGGAGCTTAGTTTTCTTTTCAGATCAACAAAATCTGGATTGCGTCATCCACAGAATTATCTTGATTGAGTTCATCAGATTATCACTAATGTTATATTTGAACAAGCATGCTTACCCCTTTCTGTGGACCGGACATACTCAAAAACCAAATCTCTATCCGACTGCGCCAATGCATACAACCAAGAGTACACCTTCTCTTCCTCCTCTGTCCTCGAACCGCCATCGGTTTTCTCTGCAGCATTGCAGCACAAAAGAGGGAAAAAAAAAGAAAAAAGAAAATTTCAACTCATAAACCCCAACAAAAAAATGGAAGACAAAAAGTCCAAAAATTGAGAGAGAAAGTACTTCGAAATCCAAGGCGATGGCGAAGGCGTTCAAACCAAGATTTGGGGAAAGAGTCATTGCGGGATCCATTAATGTAGCCGACAAGGTTTTCTCTAAGGGGACTATAAGAAGGAAGGCTGCTGTGTGCACGCCTGTGATGGTTGGAAGAGAAGGGAGCGAAGAATTTGGGAAATCCCATAACAATTGGAAAGAGTTATCGATATAGCAAAGAGATGAACGAAGTTATCTACGCAGATAACGGGGAGAGGCCCAAGAGAAAGCATTCTAAAATGGAGTTGAAGATTTGAAAATAAGGTAGAGAAAGATGGAGTTGACAAGAAGTCCATATCAACAAACAATAACAAAACTAATAACTACTTGGGAGTCTGAGTTTGAGTTTCTCTGTGTCCGAGCATCCTCTGTTTCTATGACTTCAACTACCAGACTTTCAAATGACCGTTAGGTATCTGTTGCTTGGAGCGCTCAAAACAGTTGGTCTTCGCCTCTCTGTACTCTGTTCCTAACCAACGACCCGACCGGGTTCCAACCGGTTCAATTGAGTTGCATTTTCTACTCTGGCCCGTTGAAGGCCGGCAGTGATCGGGTTGGAACTCAGGGTGTGCATTAAAAAACTTAATTATTAGGAAAATCAATGAGCATACAAGAGTTAGGAAAAATTTAGACGAACACAAAGACGGTAGATTTCAATAAACAAAAATAGTTTTATATTACATATAAAATATTTTATATTACATTCATTTTTTAATATATAATATAAAAAAAATTTATATCTAAGTGGGAGGGGGGGGGACTCAAAAAGTTATTGGAATTTTCGTAAATTACACTCTCAAATGTGGCAGAGATCAGATTTTAATTTCGTGCCACAAATTTGACAAGCTAAAGGCTAAGGAACACACACCTAAACAAACATGAGCCTACATTAAAGTTTTGACTTTATTAATTTATAGGGCATAGAAATGTAAAGTTTTATTATTATTATTATTATTATTATTATTATTATTATATTAGCAGCAAGTCTCATGGCATGTGATTGGGTCTTGGCAGGCAAGAATCACGTGCCGACCCACCAACTTGGCTAGACGGGTTGTCAATGTGTGAATTGGCAGCTACTATTATTGTTTCACGGGGGGAGCACGCATGCATTAACTATTATCAATTATCGATAACCTCGTTGAGAACGATACTACCAATAGATTAAAAACTGAAAGAAACCACCAAAAAGGTCTTGGTTTTGCTTTTTAGTTATTGGGATTTTCCTCCCCTTTCGCCATATCCTTGAAGGACACGTAAGTTGTGCAGTTCCTGTAAGGTCATTAGTTCTTCACCTAGAAACAACGCTATTGTGTTATGGTCGTCGATAATTATGATTTCATTTTGATTGTTTTCTTATGCGTTGTTTTTTCTCTGAGAAAACAATAAATGGCGAATACTCCATATGCAGGACTAATGAATATACGGGGCGTCGGTCAACCATATGTAACACTACCGAATATACTTTGTTCGTCGGTAGGTTTGAGACCCATATTAAATTTTGGTTAGGAAAATAATCGTGTTAATTTGCTTGACGAAAAGGTGAAAAGATATCCATTTTAATTGACCACTTATAATTAGATATCTTTAGTTTTGCAGTTTGTCTTTTGACTAGTTGGTATGGATGCGCATGATGTAATCTAAGGATGTCATGCGCATAGACATCCTTAGATTACATCATGCAATATTTTACGAGGGTTAATAATGGACCTTTTTATAGATTACTGAACGCATAGAGTGACTTCTTTTCTTTTCTTTTCTTTTTTTCTTCTTTAAAAAAATTAATCCGTATAAAACACTTGAATCATTATTTTAGAAAAATAATTGATGAAATAATAATAATAATAATAATAATAATACATGTATCGAATAAATACTAAATTTTATTAACACAAAAATGATCAAATTAATATGATAATATACATTTAATAGTCATGATCATATATTTAAGAATTATAAATATACAGCAGTTTTAATAATATGGTACTTATAATAAATTTCAAATACTTACTAAAATGTTCGACTATAAGTATACGGATGGGAATATATATGCCTGCGTGTGTTTGGATAATTTTTTAGGTGAAATAAGTTAGAGTTATCAAAAATAAAATGTGTAATTATCAGTTTAAATAAATATATTTGACTTCAAAAAATAAATAAATAAATATATATATATATATATATATATATATATCAAATAATATATTACTTATGTATACAATATGTCAAAATTCATGTATTTACGTAATAAATATGACCTTTTAGCACACACCGGCGGACCATTGATAACCACTCAAACGAGGCACCTTTTGACAGTTATACAGCGAGTGCAGTCTCAAGATGGCCTTCGGTCACGGGCACGCAAAAGCCATTAAACGACCGTGTATGAGCCTTACGGTGTTGGTATTTTGCATTGAAAATAAACAAAAGTTGTGTCTTGGTTGTAATTTTTATTGAACATCGATACGCGACTCAACTCAGAGTAATTTATTTTTTTTATTAAATTTTCAGTGTAATTTTATTTTGGTTTAATAATTTTACGATAAAATTAGTCCTCATGAAAGTATAATAATTTTTTTATATTATAAAATAAAATAAAAGATATTTAATTATAATTTATACTATTAAAATTAAGATTTCCAAAATTTTAAAGTTACTTTGGAGCCAAGTTATCAAATTTGTAAATTAGCTTCCCTCTTGGATAAACAAAAACACCCGTATCATGTTGAATAATCATCGATAGAAGACTGCAATTCTTTGTTGCATCTGTATTTATTCTCACAAGGGGTTGTTTGTTTAGTTAAGGGAGAAAATCCATTCTCATCTGTGAATCGAAATCTTTGATACATGTACACAACATGCAAAGGAAAATTCAGTCTCTCAACTCAATAAAATACTCGTTCGTTCGTTCGTTCGTTCCAATTTATTCATTCAATTAAACGAATGAAATTCAAATCTAAATCCAAAACTCGTTTGTTGAACAAATTTAAACTTCAAATAGGACAAGTTCTGCACATTTTTGAGAGGTTGTGTAAATGAATCGTCAGAAACTAGTTCCAAGCGCCGTTTAAAACTTATTTAATGTGTTTGAGCTGCTCCTCTGCATATGCCGAAACATTCCTCTCAGCTGCCATGCCCCCGGTCACGGACTTGGCCTTGAACACCCTACGACCGGTGCGGCACTAGCAATTCGTCTAACTCGAATGCTAGTTCAGCCTGTTACAAGAGCTACAATATTGCTAGCGGAAGATAGAAAAATGCACACAAAGAAGATAAAAGATGTGGAGAACTTGGAGAATAGTATATTGCTTGGATATCTTACAAATGAATTCCCTAAGGGTTTATATAGACATCCACCCCTTTAATGGATGGTTAGGATCTATTTGATCTAATGGTCCCTATTCACCTTCTAGAGTATTCTATCTAACTTTACATCTTCCAAGAAGATAAGTATGCTCTATCCAACTTTACGTCTTCCTAGAAGATAAGGGAGTTATCTACAAGCTTCTAGAGAATTCTACAAAATTCTGGAATTAAGAGTGGTGGCTGGAATAAGCCTCTTCGACGGGCAATATCACGTGGCATGTGACATTCTCCCCCACTCAATCTGGCGATGCCCTCGTCGCATCCCTCTTATACGCCTTGATCACATCAGCGTTGTTCCACAAGGTAAGCTCGTGTTCCCAACTTGCTTCGCTGTCCGGCAACCCCTTCCATTTAACGAAGTACTCGACATAACTTGGATGGGTGCCTCTCCTTGGAATGACGCGATGTGCCAATATGTCTTCCACGTCATGTTCTGGCGTGGTTGTTATGGCCGTAGGTGCTCTCTTGGATTCGCCCCGGCTTGGCTCGTCCTTATCGGAATAGTAAGGCTTTAACAAGCTTACGTGAAATACCGGATGCATTTCGAGGTGTGATGGCAAAGTTAATCGGTAAGTTAGTTTGCCAATCCTTTTCTCTACTGGGAAGGGTCCCTCGTAACGCCTTACTAGACCCTTGTGCACCTTAGCAAACCTTCGGCTTTGATGGGGAAGGAGTTTCACCATCACCAAATCTCCTTCCTCAAACTCCAAGTGTCTTCTCCTGGTATCGGCACATTTCTTCATTCTCTTAGTTGCCTTGGCTAAGTGTGCCCGTGCCATGTCGGACTTTTCGTGCCAGCCCTTGGCAAACTTGAATGCAGCAGGACTAGGCCTTTTGTAGCCAACCGCCAAAGTGTGCGGAGTCATTGGTTGTAGTCCCGTAGCAACCTCGAACGGACTAGCCCCCATTGACTCGCCTTTTTGTAGGTTGTATGAGAATTGGGCTATGTCGAGCAACCTAGTCCAATCACTTTGGTTGGCACTTACGTAATGCCTTAAGAACAGCTCCAACAAGGCATTAACCCTCTCCGTTTGGCCATCAGTTTGGGGATGAAAGCTTGTGGAGAAGTTGAGTTCGGATCCCATCAACTTGAACAACTCCAGCCAAAATCTCCCGGTGAAGCGAGTGTCTCTATCGTTGACAATTGTCTTTGGGATGCCCCAGTATTTCACCACATTCTTGAAAAATAGGCGTGCTGCATCTTCAGCTGTAAACTTTGTGGGTACAGGGATGAACACACCGTACTTGCTGAATCGATCTACCACCACCATGATGTTGGCACATCCATCCGATTTTGGTAGACATGTGATGAAATCCATCGAAATACTCTCTCATGGTTTCTCCGGAATAGGTAGGGGCTCCAGCAATCCTAGCTGTTGGTGTTGCTCCACCTTGTCTTGTTGGCATACCAAGCACGTTTTTACGTAGAGCTCAATGTCGTCTCGCATTTGTGGCCAGTAATAAGCTCGCTTTACAAGTGCCAACGTACGTCGTATCCCCGGATGTCCTGCCCATTTGGAGTCATGACATTCTTTAATAATGGCCTTCCTCAATCCTTGCCACTTTGGCACATAAACTCTATTGCCTTTGGTGGTGAGTAATCCATCTTCAAGCCAAAATCGGCGTGTCTTCCCATTACTTGCCAATTCCTTCAAACTCTTGGCTTGTGGATCATGCTCCAATCCCTCCTTTACTTGTTCCACCAAAGGGAAGCTCGGACTTGTGATGGCAGCTAGTTCGGCCTTCCTACTTAGTGCGTCAGCCACCAAATTGACCTTGCCCGGCTTGTACTCCATCACAAAGTCGAATTCTGCCAAAAAAGCTTGCCACCTCACTTGTTTTGGCGTCAACTTCTTTTGATTGAGGAAGTAACTCGTGGCAACGTTGTCCGTCTTTACCACGAACTTGGACCCCAACAAATAATGCCTCCAAGTCCGCAAGCAATGCACCACCACAGTCATCTCCTTCTCTTGGACAGTATAGCGGCGTTCGGTTTCATTCAACTTGTGACTTTCATAGGCAATTGGATGTCCCTCCTGCATTAACACACCACCGATAGCAAAATCTGAAGCATCGGTATGTACCTCGTATGGTTTGGTGTGGTCGGGAAGAGCCAACACTGGCTCGTCAGCTACAGCTTGTTTGAGCACTTCAAATGCTCCTTGGCATCCAGCATCCCAACTCCATGTTCGGTTCTTCTTCAGCAAATCAGTGAGCGGAATTGCAATAGAGGAGTAGCCCTTTATGAATCTTCGATAGTAATTGACGAGGCCTAGGAAGGATCGTAACTCAGTCACCTTCTTCGGTGGCTCCCAATTATGGACAGCTTGCACCTTGGTCTTGTCCAGCCATAGCTTGCCTCCACCAACAATGTGCCCCAAGAATGTGACCTCTCGTTGAGCAAAGGCACATTTCTCCCTCTTCACATACAACTCATGTTCTTGCAGCACTTGAAAAACTTGTCGTAGATGTTCAATATGTTCATTCAACGTCTTACTATAGACAACAATATCATCCAAATACACTACGACAAATTTATCCAAAAATGACTCGAACACTCGATTCATCAATGTGCAGAATGTGGCAGGGGCATTAGTGAGTCCAAAGGGCATAACCAAGAACTCAAAGGAGCCATACCTCGTAACACAAGCGGTCTTTGGCTCGTCTCCTTGTGCAATCCTCACTTGGTAATATCCCGATCTCAAGTCCAACTTGGTGAACCACCTTGCTTCACCTAGCTGATCAAACAAATCAGCTATCAATGGAATGGGATATTTGTTCTTCACGGTTAATTTGTTGAGTACTCTATAATCGATGCACAACTGAAGTGACCCGTCGTGCTTCTTTTGGAAAAGCACGGGTGCGCCATACGGAGCCTTCGACGGTTGAATGTAACCCGCATCCAACAACTCCTTTAATTGTCTTCTGAGTTCCTCTAACTCAGGGGGTGCCATCCGGTAAGGCACTGCAGCAGGGGGTCCTCCACCAGGGACCAACTCTATCTTGTGGTCCACCTCACGTTTAGGTGGGAGCTTCTTGGGCAATTCGGGAGGCATCACGTCCTTAAACTCCTCCAGGACGTGAGAGACTTCCTTAGGTACGATATTTGATGCGGGAGTATCCTTTTCACCCTTCAAGGATACAAGGAAGGTGGGCTGCAACTTCTTGACACCTTTAGACAGCTGCATGGCTGAGATTTGCTTGGATGGAGTGTTTGTTTCCCTAGCCAAAGGCACCATGCATGTATTGCCTTCCTCCAAGATGCACATTGTGTTGGCAAAAGGAATAGGCACAGCTTTAACACGGTCCATGAACTCCATTCCAAGCACAATTGGATAATCGTCCATAGGTACAATAGAAAAGTCTACTAAGCCACACCATTCTCCCATACGTACCTCTACATCACGGGCAATGCCAAAAATTGACTTTGGTTTTGAATTTATTGCCTTGAGCCATCCTCGCTCCTTGTTGTATTTGATGCCCAACCACCTTGCTTCCTCTTCTTGAAGGAAGTTGTTAGAAGCTCCGGTATCCACTAAGGCTTTAACCACTTGGTTACTCACCTTTGCTTCCGCATATAGTCGTCCTCTCTTCTCGGCTTTAGGCACTTCCACCTTGGCCTTGATGGCATTGAGAATTTGTAAGGAACCCATCCTAGTCTCCTCACGTTGCTGCTGTTCCTCCCTTTCTTCAGTGATGGCAGAAAGTTTGGCTTTCTTCTGGCAGTCCCTAGCCTTGTGCGGTCCGTCGCAAAAGTAGCATTTGAGAGGAGGTCTATCGTTGCCTTGACCCTCCCTGGTGTTCCTTCCTTCCCTAGAACCGTTAAACCTGTGAAAACGTCCTTTGTTTGAGGGGCTGTCTCCCCCACTCTTTCCCTTGCCAGCCCTATCCTTATGAGACTTGGGCTTTTCGAACTTCTTGAATTCAATTAATGATTCGGCAACAGAAATAGCAGTGGCGAGATCTTGAACACCATGTCTTTGGATCTCCAGCTTTGCCCAATTTTGCAAGCCATCCTTGAATACAAAGAACGCCTCCTTGTCGGGATAATCCGGAATTTCCAGCAACACTTCGGAGAATTCCTTCACGTACTCTCGTATGCTTCCCTTTTGTTGAAGACGCCTTAGCTTTGTCCTTGCCTCCTCCTCGGCATTCTCCGGATAGAATTGCCGCTTGAGTTCTTTCTTGAACTCGTCCCACGTGTTGATGATGCACGTACCCCTTTCGATATCGCTGCACCTCCTTCTCCACCATACCATTGCGGTATCCACGAGGTATAAGGCAGCACTATCAATCTTCTTGGCATCCTCCGTGACACCAAGTGCCTTAAAGTATTGTTCCAATCTCCAAAGGAAATTATCAACCTCCTTCGCATTCCTCGACCCATTATACGCCTTGGGTCTTGGAATATCAACATTTGGAGAAGCAGCAATTACCGTTGGCAAGGCAATGCTTCCACTTTGAGCAATTGCCTTCTTGCAAAGGACTAGCTCATCCTTGGTCTCCTTCAACTCATTGGAGACTCGTTCAAGCTCTTCCTTCAACGGCCCAACCTCACAATGGAGGGTTTCTTCCAAGGTCTTTACTTGGTCAAGACACCTTGATAGGGCTTGGTTTAAGGCACCTTGCATCTCCTCACGAAGCTCTTCACTCTCCCTCTCGAGCTCGTCGATGCGCTGGTCTGCTACCTCAAACTTCTCCTGCCCATCAGCCACAGCAAGTTCAACTACCGTGAGCCTTGAATTGGTGTCTTCCAAGACATCCCTCGACCTTGATCTCCCCCTCTTTGGTTGCTTCTTCGCCTGCTTAGCCACGTTGCTAATCTCACTGCGCGAACCCGACATCCTTATCAACAGAGTGTGCTTGCTGGTTACAGAAACGATGCTCTGATACCACTTGTCACGGACTTGACCTTGAACACCCTACGACCCGTGCGGCACTAGCAATTCGTCTAACTCGAATACTAATTCAGCCTGTTGCAAGAGCTACAATATTACTAGCGAAAGATAGAAAGATGCACACAAAGAAGATAAAGGATGTGAAGAACTTGGAGAATAGTATATTGCTTGGATATCTTACAAATGAATTCCCTAAGGCTTTATATAGACATCCACCCCTTCAATGGATGGTTAGGATCTATTTGATCTAATGGTCCCTATTCACCTTCTAGAGTATTCTATCTAACTTTACATCTTCCAAGAAGATAAGTGTACTCTATCCAACTTTACGTCTTCCTAGAGGATAAGGGAGTTATTTACAAACTTCTAGAGAATTCTACAAAATTCTAGAATTAAGAGTGGTGGCTGGAATAAACCTCTTCGACGGGCAATATCACGTGGCATGTGACACCCCTCGTGAGTCTTTCTTTCCCAGTGTTTTTTTCCTCTCTTTACCGCCCCCTTATCAGTCCTTCGACTAATCTCTTTCTCTCTCTCTTTACTCAGTTGTTTTTTTTTTTTTTCCATTAAATGTTTTTTTTTGCCCTTTTTTTTTTTTTTTTTTTTTTTTTTCCTTTGAATGATTTTTTTTGCACCTCCTTTTTTTTTTTTTGATTTTTTTGTTTCGATTTATTGTTTTTATTCCTTGCTTTCGACTCAAAACCATGTTGCTTTGACTTTTAAAATTTCCGTTATTCAATGTTTTGTTTTTTTTTTTTCTTTTCTGATTTGTGGGGTTATAAGGTGTCTGGATCTTTGGATCTTAGGGTTTCTGGGGCATTGTGTTTGCATTTGCAACTTCGGATTTCTGCGACCGTAATCTTTAGCTTACTTGCCTAGCCTCAATTTTTTGGCAGTGTTTGCTTTTGAGCTGATATTAGTTTCTCGTCCTTCCTTTATTTTTTGATTGATTAGATTTTTGGATGCCTGGGGTCTAGCCGTTGGATTTTGTTTTTCCTCTATTTAAAGCAGTTCTTCTTCTTTTTTTTTTTATTTTACCGAGTCAAACTTGATGAAGGTGAAATTTGGCTCACTTCCTTCGCCGTCCTGACAACATAATCACATTTGCCAGAAGATTATCTTAGCTAACCAACAAAAGCATTTAGTATCTTCGAAATGCTTCTAAAACTGTTGTTCAAAGATCGAGAATAAGGATTCGGGCTTTGATATGAATGTCATTGTTTGTTCATAATCTGATGTGTCACACGTATACTTAGTGGCTGCATATGCAAATTATGTTAAAATGGGCTATGATTATGGCTCCGATTAATCTCAGAGGAGACCCAAAGCTTGGACACTGGAAAATTTTAATTCTTTGTTAGGCCCTGTGGGCCTCAAAGGCAATTTCCATTATAAATTTCCCTTGACAAATTTACAAATCAACGGTGTGAGTACTTACCATAATGATTTACAGATCCATGATGACTACCCAATCTCAATTCAAAGAAAAAGGCTTACTGGTACGATGCATCATCTTCCAATCCTAAAACAACGTAAACTGTTAAAATTGTACCAAAGTACCTATTCAAAAGAGTAGAAATGTTTTGTTGGTGGGGGGGGGGAATATTGCGATTAAAAGATTGATTGTTCAGATTAAAAATTCCTGACTCTCAAACTTCCAGAAAAAGCTTGGACCACCGAATTGACGAACCTAGGCAGCAGCAATGTTGCCGTCCTATAGGGTATGTATGCGTTATATTAATGAGACAGTATCTACCTATTACCAATTTAGAACTTCATTTTTAACAAGTTCAATCCACTTAATACACTAAACTACCAGCCCAGTTCACCGTGCAATGTGATCTATTTTATGGGGACAAAAAAAAAAAAAAACACTAAACTAAACTACAGAAAATGTAACCGGCGGACCAGCCTGGTTGTTAGGTAAATGATCCATGTAATGAAAACATATATATACATATATGTATATATATCTGTGATTCTTAAAAATCACAACGTCCGGGTGCAGGATTGTCATACAAAACCAGTAAAATGCCAGGTTTTGATTAGAGAACAAAGCTTAAAAAAGGGGACTTTGAAATCACCAACACCACGGAAAAGTGTATCAAGTATTAATTAAATTGATGAAGGGTCAACTTGAGCGGAAAAAGAAAATACTGAGCTCCTGGCCCATGCTCCCATCTGGGTCTATTAAATGGAAAGATTCAGCTTCAGATGACCCAGAAACTCTCCCAAAATTTGCCCTCAGATACATTAGTTCATCATCATGATGAAGCTCCTTTCCACTTATAATTCCAGCACCTGTAACCACTGAACTCATTAGCCTCAGTGCATCAAGGTCAAACTTTGACGGCCTGCGCCTAGCTGCGCACCCAACTTTCCTTCCATTGCAATACATGGTCCAAACGGGCATGGACAAAAGGGAATTACAAGGACGAGAAAACCAACCTTCGTTTCTCGGGCTAATGTTGTTGTGTCCATGACTAGTACAGTCCAGTGCTATACGCAGAATACCACCTTTCATTTCTCTGGCTAATGTTGTTGTGGACACTGCAAGCCCAAGGAGGACAATCGAATTGGTGGACTTGGAGTTTGTTAGGAGACACAAGCTAGCTTTTCCTCTGCGAAAGCCAAAGATAGTACCTTTGACAGTAGTGGAGGAAGTGAAATTGGACGGTTTGGGACGATAGAGGTAGCTTTGTTGAAGTGAGTGGTACTCTTGTTGTTTGGTCTCTTCTTCTGCTGTGAAGGCACAGAGGCAGCTTGGAGTAAAAAGCTCTATAAGAGAGCGTAGAAGCCTCCACGAGCGGACTTGCTTTTCGCAGTCCACTGTGGTAACACCACTGGCTAGGCTGATGGAACCAATGGTTTGGCAGGAGGACATGGCGTTTTCTGGTATGAAGTAGAGCCTTATGGGGTAGTTGAATTAATTGGCTTAGAGCAATAAATAGGCATCAAGAAGCGCGTGAGGGGATTTTTTCTTTTTTTTATAATTTCTTCAATTTTAAATTAAAGTTTCACACTTTTCTGACCAAGCAATAAATAGGTAAACATAAAAGTTAAAAGGCTAAGTCATACATTTTTATAAAACCAAGTGAAAGTGATGGAGAAACGAAACCAGACCGAGGAAGATATAATTTACCGGGAACAAAAAAAAAAATGCTATTAGCTGTATGTTTGCTTGTATGCTGGAAACCCCATCTCACACGTGTTTTCAACGTATTTGCCATTAACAGCAAGCATGCTTGAGTAATTATTTACGGTTTTTCCATTGAATCTCATCTTCGTTGTTCTGGAACTGAGGACCATTTCTCTGGAAACAGAGGAGAGCGGAAGCCTTCTTTATCTTGCAGTCCTGCTAATGCCCAGCTATAATGACTCTTTCTTTTTGTCTGAATTACCTTCACTAATACAGTATAGGAATTACGATGGGATGAGACGATCCATATGATCGTAAACTACTCATCCGACCACAATATTAAATTCTGATCATTATACCCTTTGATGCTGGGAGCCCCTGCAAATCCAACTTGCACAACTGTTCTAAATTACCATTTAACAAAAGATTCTTTACGAGACTTCTCTTTCACTACCTGGGGGCCCTACTTCTGACATAATGTCAACCCAGACCCCAACACTAGTTTCCATTTCCCTGTCTTGTTTTGCATATATTTCAAACTGACAGAGAATTGCGGTCATTTCTTTTAGATGGACAATTGAGGCAAACGGGTGGGTGTAAATTGGAGGGGTTGGTTTGCGTTTTGTAGCCTTGCTCCTCCACTCGTGTCCTCTGCCTTTTCGCTTTCCGTGTGCACACAAACAGGAATCGACGCGAGGGCAAGCTAGTGTTTTATTTTCTCTAATTCTATTGGCCGAGATAGCCCACATCCCTTTCCATATCGCTTCTCTTGATTGTATTGTTTTTATCAAGACGCAAAATTACGCATCAATACAAACCATCCGAAGCAAAATATACCGAAACAGGCTGGTGGACAATTCTGGTCCACATTGCGCAACACTCCGAAGCTGTTCGTTAATCTTTTTAAACTGCAACTTCAGCATTTATTTTCCCAATTTTCTTATCTGGTAAGGCAATGCCTGTTGAGCCCCAAATGACCAAACTTCTGGACACAACCATCGATTATATATATATATATATATATATAGCGAGAGAGAGAGAGAGAGAGAGAGAGAGAGAGAAGCAATAGAAACAACAACTACATTAACATAAGAGAACTTTTAACAAACACCTAAGCTACAAGACCACTAAGATTTCCAATTTGAATCCCGCCCCATTACTTGGATCCAAAAAACACCCACGTCGAAGTCAAGAAACGAAAAGGCGTAAAAGGCCCAAAACTAAGCCCTCTCACCCCTAATTCTCCTCGCAAGCTGGATATCCTTGGGCATTATGGTAACCCTCTTAGCGTGAATAGCACACAGATTGGTGTCCTCAAACAACCCGACCAAGTAGGCCTCAGCAGCCTCCTGGAGAGCAGCGACGGCGCTACTCTGAAACCTCAGATCTGTCTTGAAGTCCTGCGCAATCTCCCTCACCAGCCTCTGGAACGGCAGCTTGCGGATCAGCAGCTCCGTGCTCTTCTGGTACTTCCTGATCTCTCTTAGCGCCACCGTGCCTGGTCTGAATCTGTGAGGCTTCTTCACTCCGCCGGTTGCTGGGGCCGACTTTCTCGCCGCCTTGGTCGCCAGCTGCTTCCTTGGGGCCTTGCCTCCGGTGGACTTGCGGGCAGTTTGCTTCGTGCGAGCCATGAGAAGATACGGAGCGTTTGGTTGCCGAGAAAATAGAGAATTTCGCGGTAAATTGAAGGAAAATTGATGCTTGAGGACGTGACGATTTCCGAAGTGTATTTATAGAGGAAGATTGGAGAGGGCGGCCTGCGGCGGCGGGAAAGAGATCGATTTGGGGTTTTTTTGAAAAATTTTGGGCAGAGGGAATTGTAGGCCGTAGGATTAGACTTGAATCTGACCGCTATGAGTGATTTAAGAGGAGGTGACGCGGATTGCGATCCGTGGCCAGTGTGGAAGGACCAATAAGATTGCATCTCATGCGCCCATTTAATTTTCCAGAATTTTGTCTCCTTAAATTTGAAAATTCAAAGAATCAAAGCCCGCCTACAAGAGTCCGAAAATAAACTCTAAAGTTTCGATTGTTTTTGGCATTGTGCTCCTAATTTGAAAATATTTATTATATCTTAATTTTCCCTACCTAAATCTATAAAAATAATTCATATCTTTGTAAATTAACATAATAATAATAAATATCTTTGCCTTTATATCCCTTTTTTATTTTATCAACATTAGTTTACACTCCTTTGTTGTTTCGATCTAATTAAAATATATTGGACTATGCCAGTGTATCTATATACTAAATATAAGATAAATTATGTATATGGTTTTCTTAAATTAAGGTTTTAAAAATTAGACTAGATTAGTAAATTTGAAAATTGAATCTTGGTCTTATATAGTTTGTTTACAATTTTTCAATTCAATAGTTTTTAAAATTTGATGAAAAATTAAAAAAAAAAAACTTCAAACTTAGACTACATAAAATATAAATAATAATTTTTGCTACTAAACAAAAAATAATGATATAATTTTATTTTTCTTTTCATTTTAGTTTTATTGAAATAAGAATTATTTTATTTCATAATATTTCTCCTTTTCTTTTCAAATCATAAATTATAAAGATTAAAAAATATATTTATATGATATTCTTATTTATATTTTAATGAAAATGTATGAAAATATATTTTATATTATATTAATATTTATTTTTTTAATATAGATTATCTTATTTAAATTAAACAAAAAATTATATAAATTATTTTAAAATAAAAATATATAAATTATAATATATTTTATATTAAATGTATTTGACTTAAATCATTTGCATGTCTTAATATATTATATTAATTAATTTTTTATCTTTATTATATATAAATTGTTTAAATATAATAATATAATATTATATATATATATATATATATATTATTAATACATTTTTATCTATAAATTTTTTATACAATATATATAAATATTATATTTTTTATATATTTAATATTAAATATTAATTTTATCGACTCAACTCCAATTAAACTAGTTAAATCAATTAAACCTTTAACCTCTTAACTTATCAATTCAATAATTAGTTTTTAAAATCTTGCCCTACATGATATTTTAGTAGTTAAATTTCTTTAAAAATAAAGATTTTAAATTATTAAGAAACAAGCTAATTAACAACATTTATTAAAACACATTTAAAGTATAAGAAATATAAACTAATAATATTTTTCTTGTTGTCACAAATAAATAAAATTATAATTAGAAAACTTATTTTATTATCTTTTTGTACTTATATATACTCCAATTACTATGTAATGGTATTCAATTATTAATTTTTCTATTTTTACCAACTAAGAAATCTCCACTAATCAAAATCAATAAGCAAATCAAAATTAAACAAAATAGTGATTCCTAAAATTATTGTCCTAATGTTGTTATAGTTATATTAAAGTACATATTGATAAAAAAATTCTTTATCTAAACGAAAGCACAATCTTATTTTGGAAGAAAGGTCTTTCTTCTTTAATTAATGAGTACAAAATAATCATTTTAAATGATTTTTTTTTCTTATTTTAAATGCAAATCATGAATGTGTATTTCAACTATTAACACTAAGATAATTATACAAATTTTAAAGTGTGAAAACTCATAATGAGATTTTACTTCTTTTAAAGTATGAATAATTAAGAAAATAAATATAACATATCTCAAAAGTAAAGAAAAAGTTGATAAACCAACTAAATTTAACTTGGTTATAAGTGTAAAACTCTTAAGAGAAACCTCAAACTTTCTAGAAATTTCACAAAATGTAAGCTTAATTTTGATTAATTTTAAAAAATAAAAAATAATTTTAAGTTCAATATATCTTATCTTTTGGTTTATATATACACACACATATTTATTTATTTATTTATATACATATAATTTTTGTCCTTAATTGACATAATGATTTTTTTTTTTTGGACAAAAGCAAATGAATTTGTCATTTACAATGAAAAATAGTATAAAACTTTAAACAAACAAAAAAAAAGTTCAAGTAAATCCAACAATGTTAACTTTTTAACTAAATCTACCTCATCTTAAAATATAATAACCACAAACACTCTCATAAGAAAAAGCCTTGTAAAAGAGAAAAAAAAAATCATTGGAATAATGAAAGTGGATGTTTCGCACTTGATCAAAGAGGACGACTAATTAGCATACAATAATAAAAAGGTTAAAATTAATGACCGAAATGATTCTTTAAGCATCGAAGTGTTATTTAAGCTATCTAATAGTATCATCAATGTATCAACACCTAAAGTATTTTATAAGAAAGCTTTTTTATTTTAAGGCAAAGCTAATAAAAGGATGAAAGTTGTTGATCAAGTTATGAATATTAGGGACAAACTTATTCTTTGATGAAAAAAATATGTTGGGCTTTCATGACTATCCTCAAGTGAATTTTATAATAGTTGAGAAAGCTTCTTTTTGTGAACCATGATGATGAACTCTAATAATTAACCTTTTTAATCAAAATAAATTCCTTTACTCTATACCAATTGGCCCAAGGTAAAAATAGGTTTACTTTAGAATTAACTAATCCTCTTATTAGACTCTTTTCTTCAGGTCATACTAGATTGGGCTTTTCCATTAAAGCCTAATAGTTAACTATCTTAGGGCTTAGAGTCTAGAAATTTATATAATATAAATGAGGAAACTTGGTCAGATAAGTATAAATTGAGGTTTATTATTTCAAAAGGCCATGTTAAGTCTTCCTATCCTAAACCCCTAAATATTGATGTGCAAATGGATTATGAGCATGGCTTGGACTTTAAGATGAGCTTAGACTCATAAGTAAATGAGACCCCAATACTTATTGATGAAAGACAAGTTATGGGCTTATATAATGGTGATTAATTAGCTTATTCAACTTAGATTAACTAGCTAAGTGATTCTTAACCTTATTTATTTTTTATTCATGATTAAACCATTTTTATGAGGAATTGCTTTGGTGCTTTAAGTGCCAAGTTTGAATGCATTCTCTTATTGTTCATACAAAATCAAAATTTATCATTGGTGGTTCTTATCAAGTAAAGCTTGAGTAGGGAAAAAGCTAATAAAGTTTATAGGTTTATTGGGTTCTTCAAATTCAACCATAAAAAGGCCTAAGGCTTCAAGGGAGGTAAATAAGTTTTCTAAAATAAGGAAGATATATATGTCTTTTTATTAAAAAAGGATGAATAATATATCTATTTATAGTTGTAGGAAAATACCTAATTACCTTTATGCTTCACTGTTATTTATATAAGGTTGTATAATGACAAGAAGTAGCTATTATAGTTTAAACTCAAGGTGTTGAATATTGATATGACTTTCCCTAGCTAATCATGGTAATTTTAACTCAATTAAGTCACTAGATGAGAAAATATATGAAAAAGATGTTAAGCCTTATAGGTATATGCCTTTTGTACATTAAATAAATGATCCTAAATTGACTGAAATAGGGTTCATTGGTTTTAAATTCACCTGGATAAGAGAATGCACTCAACAGACTAAAATGTATTATAAATTAAATAAAGTATTATGCAATATGAAAGGAAGACAAGTAAAGTCTTCTATCTTCTTATTGAGTTAAGAGGGAATCAATTGAATGTATAATTGATATGACCATTTCGGTTTCAAAAAGTATGGCTTTTATATAGTGATTTTGCATATCTTATTCAGGGCATATGAAATAATAAAGTAGTTTTACCTAATACTTTATTTGAATTGCCATCAACTTTTGTATAGTGAAACTATGTATGTTTTTGGTAATATTTTCTATCATAAAAAGTGCCTATTAGCCTAAATTAAAGGTTGCTATGAGGCTTCAAAACATTAGTTAATGCTAAACTTTTGTTGTTTGAAAGAAAGCTTTATAAGGAATGGTAAGGGTTTTAAAGCATTAAGAGATTTTGTGGTTTCAAAAGTTTCAAATGAGATGGATTATAGACAATGATTGAAACATGAAGAATTTTCATGTTATGATTATAATTTAACAAAAAAGGAATAAGGTCAAGGCCCTATAAGATGAAAATGACAATTGGATTACGAATAAAAATTAGTTTAAATTCATGGCTTATGGCTATTTTAGGTAACTTTATATTGAAGAAGGACAAGTGTTTGATCCTTTTATAGTTCAGCGTTGCTTTATTAGGCTTTTATCATAAAATACAACTTGTTTGTTACACCCATTCAACCAAAAAGATATTAATATGGCTCTTTTTGACATAGATCTATAGAGCATTAAGGGGTGATTGCTATTAAGTCTTATTCTACCAATAATGTTATGATATAGTGGGACAATTTGTGACACATTTCAATTTGGGTATCCAAGATATGACTTGTTTGTTACGCTTATTTAGTCAAAAATATATTGATATGGCTTTTTTTATGTAGATTTATAAAGCACTGAAAAATGATCGCCATCAAGTCTTGTTTCACCAGCAATGTTGTGATACAATAGGATAATTTATAATGCATTTTAGCTTTAGTATCCTACATGGCTCACCAATTTCATAATAGTTAAACAACACATTACTTGTCCTTGTTCTAAAGAGAGACCACTCAAAACAAATTGTTGAGTTTTATCCAATTAGCTTGTGTAATGTAAGTCATAAGATTGTGTTTAATGTCATGATAAATAAGTTGAAATAATCCCTTCCATAATAGGTTTTTCCCATGTAATCAAGTTTGGCTCTAAGTCATCATATTACAGACAATATTGTAGTTTTGCATGAGGTTTTACACATTATGTAAAAGCTAAAAAGGAAGAAAAGCTATACGATTTTTAAATTGGATTTAGAAAAGACATAAGACAAGTTACAGTAGGATTTTGTAAGGCAAACATTATTTGAACTATCTTTATTGAGTTATTAGGTAAACTTGATTATGGATTACATCTCATCAATCAATATGTACATCTTATGAAATGAAGGAATCATAAAAAATTTTTAAGCATCCTACAAGATAGGGTAAAGTGATCCTATCATCCCATATTTTTTTGTGTTATACATAGAAAGGTTGGGTCATTTGATTGAAAGAGAAGTAGCTAAAAAGTATTAGAAACTTATTAGATTCTCTAAACAAGGTTCAAGCACATCTCATTTATTTTTTCCAATGATGTCAATTAATTCAGTAAGGCATTATCTAACTAGGTATGAATTATTTGAGGTTATCTAAAGAGCTTCTGTCACCATATAGGTCAATAAGTTTACGTGTAAAATTTTAAATTATTTATGTTTAAGAACATTAAAAGAGGGCTTGTTAGAAGACTTAGTCATCAACTTGAAATTTTATTAACATAGGACCTTAGCAAATATTTAGGCATGTTCACAATTAATGACTGAGTATTAACTTTGCTTTTTAAAGGTATATTAGATTGTGTCCATAAGAGGTTAACAAGTTAAAAAACCTAACAACTCTCTTTTGCTAATCCTTTAACTCTAGTAAAGTAATGACATCAATAATGCCCACCTATGCAATGCAATTTATAATGCTTCCAACAACCATTTGTAATAAGCTTAACAAGCTAAACACCACTTTTTATGGGGAGACTCTAAGGAATGAAGAAAGATCCATATAGTGAATTGGAATATTTTTTATAAATTGAAAATAACAAATAACTTTGGAATCCAAAGTGCCAAGCTAGCTAACAAAGTTTTATTGTTTAAATTCAATTATAGTTGTTTTATATAATCAAAAAACTTAGAGACAAGGTTACTTTATGGCAAGTATTACAGGGGAAAGCCAGTTACTATCAAATTCATAAGAATAATTTTTTTAACATGTTGTGGCATAGTAAGAGCCAAAAGGTGGTTAAGAACAATTGCAAATGATATGTAGGAGATGGTTTAATTGTTCAATTTTAAAGTGATATGTAGCTTAAAGATGTACCTTTTGCTCATTTTGTCTTTAAGCCATTGTTGCAACACAAGGAGGAATGCAAAAAAACATTATTTTAGGTGTGTAAGATAAAACTAAAATAAGTTCAAGTCTTAGCTTCCCCTTGATATTCTTAATAAATTGGTTGCATATGAGCTACAACAAGGTAAGAATAATTATGACAGGTTGTGTTTAGGTAACTCATTAAAAGAGCATTTCTCTATGAAGGAGCAGGCATATAATATCCTAAATCCTACTTATAAGAACAACACTATACACTAACATTCTGAGAGTCTTTAAAAGCTATGATTTCTAGAAAAAAATAAATGCTTCCTTTGAAAGGTGGCGCATTGTAAAATACTCACTAATCTAGAACCATAGTGATAAGGCTTAGTAGTAAATAACCTTTGTCCTCTCAATGGAAATTTTACAAAAAGCCCTTTACATGCTTTATGATATTACGGTCTACCAATATAGTTATGGGGATCTTTAGTGAGACATATTCTCATAGGTTTTTTCTTTCAACATGGTTTAACTGATTGACTGGAAAAGGACTTATCTAGAGATCCTAGGCAAGTGGGGGTTAAGGATTAGTGATTTTTGCAATAACATGCTGGAAAACTTGGTGCTGGAAGAATGAACAAGTTTTTCAACATCGTAGTTTTAACGGTTACTCTACACAGCCTATTCTTTTACTTTATCATGAATGTAGTATGGTAAGACACTCTTTTAAGACACTAGGCAAACTCACAGTAGAAGTATTCAGTTGGTGCACTAGTAAGCTTCAATTGAATCCAATTGGAGATTGTGTTAAGCTTAATGTAAATGGGGCAGCTAAGGGGAACCTAGGTCTAACTTGTGCAAGAGGAGTAATCCAGAATCTTATATGTAAATGGCCAACAGGCTTTGCCCAAAATATAGATCTTTGCACTTCTCTTACAACAGAGATTTGGGAAATCTATTTAAAAGTTGATCTTGCATGGAATTATAGTTTCATAAATGTGCAGTCGGAGGTGGACTTCTAAGTAACCTTGGATGCAACACACTCGCTGATCAATGTTGTTCTGTTGCGTAGGGAATTAATGAAAAGGAGCTGGTTTGTCACAACATCTCATGCGTTTAAAGAAGTCAACAAAGTTGCAAATGACTTGGTTAACCATGCTTTTAAATTACAGTGAGACTTGCATGTCTTCCACAAGCCAACGAAGGAAGTGCTGCCACTGATGCAACAGGATCTAATCGGAGTTTCTTGGTCTCAGTCAATTGCCATACAGAGATCCCTTCATTCCTAAAGGCATTGTCCTTCTAGTGTGACCCAAAAACAAAAAGGAAAAAACTAGAAAAGAAAAAGTCCCTCGGAGTTTAGCAAGTTACATTAGTACCCTCGAATGCCATATTGACTGCCTTACAGACTTATCCAAGAGAGAGAAACGAAATGACTCCATTAAATATGTAGACTTGGTTATAAACAAGTAGATCGCGATTATTAAATTAAAAAATAATATATATATATATATATATATATATATATATATATATATAGATTAAATTAAGCTCTCGATATCATTATAATCTACCAAACGTGATAGACGCACGATTATTAAATTACCAGCAGGCCAATAAAAAAAAAAAAAAAACACTAGATCATAGTCTATCAACAGGGTGGAGAAAAAGAAGTAACGCTTTAACAACATCTCTATCCCGAAACTGTATTGAATACAGTTTTTTCAGCTAAAGAAGAAGGGTAGCACGCAAACAAATGATATTCCAGTGTCTTTTATTTCGTCCAATGTAGTCATGTTTATCCGATCGATGGCTTCTTCTTCTATCCAAAATATCTGTTGGAGTCGGTTCCATCTTTTGTCTTTTTTGATTGTTCGTTTTATTGGGGGTAGGCCATTTGAGTCTCTTTCAATAAACATGAGCCTTGTGTGCGCCCATAGTTCTTAATTTTGCATCCCGCTGCTGCAAACCGAAACCCATTTTCGCAGAGAGCACGTGTCTTTCTCGAGAGCATCCAACCAGGACAGCCTCGTTCGACTCAGACAGCATCTGCAACAACTCGCGTGGCCAAGCAAGGCAACGCACAACTAATACTGACAGGCAGAGCCACTCGAAACCCCGACCGTTCTATTCTAATTAAAGGAGAGAGGGAGGCAAACGGAGATGCGCAAACACGGAGCAGAACTGAATTGCCTTGTTTCACTTGCGGTAGGCTTTTCGTAAATGAGAAAAACGTGCCTGAGTATTAGCCGTAGGATTTTCCGACCACATCGAATCGCGTGGCGTGTAGTGCTTCTCTGCTTGATGCCGAACTCTCTCGTCAACGCGCAGTCAAGCACCATACCACTACCGGACAACAAGGTCGAGCCGACACTGGCGCTGGTCACGGCGGCTCTCGTTGCTACAGTCATCGTCATTGCCATCTTCTCCGTGCTCGTCATCCAGTGCTGCTCCGACAGGACCGCCGCTACTCAGGCCTGGAGCACCGCCGGGGGCCAATCGCGGCTTTCAGGCCTGGAGCCTGCCGTGGTCGAGGCATTCCCGGTACTCGTGTACTCTGCAGTGAAAGAGATGAAGATCGGCGAAGCGTCGCTTGAATGCGCGGTCTGCCTGAGCGAATTGGAAGACGACGAAACGCTGCGTTTGCTGCCGAAATGCAATCACGCGTTCCATCCCGCGTGTATCGGTATGTGGTTAGCCTCTCACGTCACGTGCCCGGTTTGCCGAGCCAATCTCACGCCAGAATCCGCCGATATTTCCAAAGATTCGACTCCCCAAGCAACGACGGAGCCGAATCAACAGAACTCCGCTGCTCAATGCAATGAAATCGCGATTACTATTAATGAAGAGCAAAACAGAGACTCACAGTCAAGCGCAAGCCAACAAAGTAATCCGCCGCAGAGAACCGGGGTATCGGAGAAGTTACCGAGATCGCATTCGACCGGTCATTCGCTTGGTCTCCTCGGAGAAGAAGACACCGAGAGGTATACGCTGAGATTGCCGGACGAGGTGAGGAGGCAGCTAATGGCGAGAGCGGAACTGACGCGCGCGAGGAGTTTCAACGTCTTTTCAGCTAGGGAATGGAGTTCCAGAAGAGACTACAGAATCGGCGGCGGCGGCGGAGAGAGGATTGGGTGCTCCGACCGATGGGTCTTTTCATTGACCCCACCGCTTGTCTCTAGAGGAAGTGATAATGCCGGAGATTACGTAAATGGTAGGAAGTTGTTGGCCTCCGTTAAGGGGTCGTTAAATTGGCCGGAACCCTAGCCTGAGGTGTCCTAAGAAGTTCAATTTTCTTTTTCTTTTCTTTCCTATCTATGCAAAGGATAATATGAATTTTAAAAAAATTTTTAAAAAAAATCACGGCTTTTTTTTTTTTTTAATTTGGGGGTAAAAGGCTATTCAAGTAGTCTGCAGTTTATTTAAATATTAATTTAAAATTTCTGATGTTTTTCGATTAAATTTTTATCATTTCTTTTCCTCACACTTAATTATTCCTTTTCTTCTTGGCCAGAGAGAACAATAGTTGGGGTTCGTTGGACTTGATTTTATCCTGTTTAATCTATTGAGATTTTTGTTCCATTTTTTGTCACTCAGGATGTAGAGGAGAAAAGATTGGCATACCGTTTCACGAAGGATCACTTGAAGAAGAATGGTATGAAATCACTGTTTAGGATAGTAATTTGGCTCATAATTCAACGTATTTATCTATTAATTTAAGTTTATATTCTCATATTCATATTTATTTTAATAAATAATAAATTTACAAATTTAATAATCATTAGTGATAAAATTTTAATAAGCGTACTATCAAAGCACATATCAAATAAAAGGCAAACCGAGGGCTATTTTTTCTGGTGGGTCCTCATTTGAAGAGCAACATGAAATTGGAAAAAGCAATGTACGAGAGAATCGATTAAACAAAAAAAAAAAAAAAAAATATATATATATATATATATATATATATATATATATTTATTTATTTATTTATTTATAAAAAAAAAAAACCCTAAAAGATATCAAGCTCTTAGAAGCAACAAGAACCTTAGAGTTGAAAGGAAAACGTACAGAGAGTGGTACCACGGCAAATTTCACATCAATCGGCTTGTGGGTCAATTTGATCATTATTTAAATATTGAAAAACTAAGATCCAAGCCCAAGCGGTGTGTCCAAAAAAGAAGCTAGCCAAGCTTTTTTAATTAAGAAAAACAGGCCGAAGCACCCAAGCCCACCCACTTACGATCTTTCCTCGGAGCCATTTTCACTTTTGTTTCTCAGAACTATTTCACAGTTTAAAAATTGATTAGCTAAAGTTCAACCCATTTCATCCTGATAAACATAAAAATTTATAATTTGGATAAATTTCACTGACAGAAAGACAGTTTTATCACCTTTCGAGATAAATATTAAGTTTGCTCTAATTGATGAGACGTTGCTTAAAGATACCCCTTTCTATTGTCAACCGATCAAGAATTTAATTTATTTTATAATCACTCACCTTGCTTACGTAGTTCATGTAATTAGTTAATTTATATGGCTAATCCTAAATCTACCTATTTCACAACTCTTTGTCGTATTATGTGAACATCGAGGGCCCTTATTTTATGGGCTTCACTTTTCGGTCCATTTCTCTCTTGGACTACAGGTGTTTTCAGGCTGCCCGCATCATTACCTATAAACCGAAGAAATCTCCTCCCAAAAAGAGAGAATACTGTTTGTTTTAAGGAAACAAAGTCGTACAACAGATGCTTTATTTTCGCCGGATTCGCTGAGGAGGTATCCTGTTTCTTCTTCAACCACTACAAACCAACAGGAATCAATCAGATCATTTTGAATTAAGTGTTCCACGAAGAATTGGGATAACAATTCAAATAAGAATAGCCCATGTTGCATTCTATAGATTCGATTCTTTTGGTGTGAAATTATAATAGAAAAGAATATATATATATAAAGAATTATAACTGTTAAATAGAAATTAGGGTTTAAAGTGAATATTTGGGGTTTTCGGGGTTAAGAAAGGAATTTTAAGTTTTTTTTTTTTTTCGTTGGTTCTATATCAATTTTATCGAGAAATTAGAGACTGAAAAAAAAAAAGAAAAAAAGATCACAACAAAGATCAGCCTTCGTTAGCAACTGTTAAAAACCGAGAACAAGTCAAAATGCTAGAACCATCGATTTAGTTGTGATATTAGCGAACTAGTTGGCGTAGCATATAAGTTAATTTCTTTCTGAAAGTTGCTGAAAAGAAAATTTGTTTTGACTTATGATTCAAATTAGTAAAAATTGATATATTTACTTATAAAGAGAAAGATATATTTCACAGCATTGACACTGAAAAAACTATGAAAGGATCCCAGAACATGAAAACGTGTAGGCAACGAATGCAATATCTATGTTTCAATTGTTGAAAACTAATAATTTTGCTATTTTTTAATTTAGTTTTTTTTTTCTTTTTTTTTGGTTGTATGTGTATCCGACTTTGCCCCAACTACGAAATATATCTGGAAATTGGCACAGACCTATCAACAGCGTACTCAAGTTGGTATATTGATCTGCCACCCACTCCTCAGTTGCTGGGAATTGTTGCCCACGCACGATGGTCCACTGCAGAACAGAGTTCTATAGTCATAAAAAGCAAGAGTCTTTTTAGTTTTAAAAGGAAGGTGATTTTTTTTTAATTTAAAATAATAAAATTAGACACCCTGACCCATCTATATTCAAGAAAATCTAGCACTATATATATATATATATATATATATATATATATATATATATAAATAAAAGGAAATAGAACGAAGCAATAAGTGAAATATTCCACATTCCAGATTTGGGTTTTAATTTCTTGGACTGCCTGTCAAATATGGACTTCACTGCTACCAGATTTATTTCCCTCAGACAAGAGATGACCTAAACGACTCTGTTGGTGTATGTGAACTGTGTGGAAAGTGACTGAGATCAACCCATTGAATGCACTGGGCCTTTGTTTTTTTATTTTTTTCCTTTTTTTTATATAAATAAATAAATAAACATGACTGACCTATATTAATTGCTTCCCGGACCCATTTCCGCCAGGTTTGATTAATTGTATTTGCCGTCATCATCAATCATCAATAGATAATATTATCATTGTTTGAATAACATTAAGTATCAACGAGATTCTAATACGATGTTCTTTCTCTTCAGTTTTACCACTTTTGTTGCCCTGTCCACCCCCCCCCGGTAATTCCTTTTTTTCGTTTCCCCTCCAATGTTGAGATATTTTTTGATTTATATTTATATATATATATATATTTTAAAGTCCTAGTGTCTAGTAATACGTAAAAAATAAAAAAATAATTTTATATATTTATTCCCAATCAGGTTTTTCATTTAAAAAAAAAAAAAACTTTTTCCCGATCAACAAAGAACCTAAGAGTCAAATAGCTTTTTTCGGTCAACGTGAAATGAATTACCAAAAGAATGACTTTTATCTCTTCACATCTAAGACAGAAAATTGGGCATTAATTTTGGAAGTAATCATAAAAAATATAAATAAAATTACTTGAATGCATGTAAATATTAACTTTAAAAGAAAAATACATAATAGATAATAAATTAAATATGATCAAATTGAAAATTAGACCAAAATTTGTGCTCCGAAATATGATTTCGGCTAGATGTCAGTTATTTTACCTACTTTACGTGGCCTTTTCTGTTTCTCTTTTCTGGCCTTTCTTTCTCTACAGAAGCAAGCAACGATGTTTTTTTGTTTTTTTTCCTCTTTTTTTAAAAAAAAAAAAAATTATTTAGATGGTCGAAAGTAAGGATTACTTTATGCTTATTTCTCGTACTTTTCCAAAGTATAATATTTGATCACTTCAGAGTTCAGGTCTTTATGCAAAAGTAAAAGCTAAGCACGCCATTAAAAATGTGACCGTAGACTTGTACAAGCAAAATCATCGTCAACCCCGCCGAAGAAAGAGGCCATTTCTTGAATCCGTCCATTTAATTGTTATTTTTTTGGTTTTTTGTTTTTTGTTTTTTGTATTTTTTTTTTTTTCTCTTTCTTTCTCTGTGTCTGCAAAATCCCAATTTTCTTTCTTAGTGGGAGGCATGGCAAATCTTAGAGACATCATAGGCATAATCAAAGACAAGGCTTCGCAAAGCAAAGCCACCATAATCTCCAGCCCCAAAGCTGTGTCTCCCCACTTAGCCCTCCTCAGAGCCACCACCCACGACCCCTTCTCACTGCCTAGCCCGAAACACATCGCCACCTTCCTCTCCTTCGGTCACAGGTCGCGCGCCACCGCGGCCGCCGCCATCGAGTCCCTTATGGACCGCCTGCAATCGACACGTGACGCCTCCGTGGCGGTCAAGTGCCTGATCACCGTCCATCGCATCATCCGGCAGGGTAGTTTCATCCTCCAAGACCAGCTCTCTGTGTACCCTTCCACAGGCGGCAGAAACTATCTGAAACTCTCCAATTTCAGAGATAATTCCACTCCCTTAACTTGGGAACTTTCTTCATGGATCAGATGGTATATAACTAATATATATGTTCTGGTTTTTCCATGATTCTCTTTGTTAATTAATTAATTAAAATCGGAAATTACAGGTACGCTAGATATCTTGAACATTTGTTAGCTACCTCAAGGATACTGGGTTTCTATCTCTGTTCAATCTCGAGCACCGCTGAAAAAGACGAAGAAGGAGAAAGGGTTTCAGCTCTCATGAATTCCCATTTGCTCAAAGAGATTGATTCTCTGGTAGGCTTATTGGAAGAGATATGCCAAAGTCCTGATGGAGACAAAAACAACAGCAACAGAAACAGAAACAACTTGGCGGATGCGATCATGGATTTGGTTGGCGGAGACATGATGTCAGCAATAAACAGCATTTTGATCCGACTCGACGAGTTCAAACAGCGACAGGGATGCTTGAGTTTCGGCGACTCCATCGAGTTGGGGTGTGTGTTGAAGCGACTGGAAGATTGTAAAGACAGGATCTTGGACTTGTCTGGTGGAAAGAAAGAACTTATGGGGAGCCTCTGGTGCTTGGTATGTGAACTAAAGAGTAAAGTTACAGGGTACAGAGAAGATGGGGGGTTGTTGCCTTCGTGGGGAAGGGGATCAGACAGAGGAACCGAGTCGGCTCGGTTCTGGAATCAGAGTCCGAGTTTTGACGATGACCCGTTAAGGTTTTCTTCTGCAAGATTTGGATTGAGAAACGATCGTTACGCTCTTCCCAGCGGTAGAAACAGCTGAATCCCGTGGCTCTGCACGGTCAGATTCGTCATAACAAGCGCTGTCGATCAAGAATTTCTAGCATTGCTGTGCTGCTGTTGTAGGGCATTGGGCCCCAGTGTGTGTTTGCTTTGTAAAATATAAAATTTTTTTGACATACACATAATTTCTCCCAAATTCCTCATGTTTCTTCTTCTTCTTCTTCTTCTTCTTCTTTTTTGGGTTTTTTTTTCTCTTATTTTATTTCTTTCTTCGTTAAAAATTTCATTAATTCGTAATTCATACCATAAAAATAACTCATTTTATTTTATTATCATAAATTGCATCCTGGTTTTTCACTATTTTTGTTTTTATTCTTCTCGTTCGATTGTGATTGTACGGTGTTAGAGAAGAATTAGACCGCGTTTGACGTCGCCAATTGTCCCCGACGTCGAGTGGCAGCAATAGACAAAAGGAGATATTTTGTCCCTTCAGCTTTACCCGTCATGATGAGATCAGCTCAAAAGGAGAAAAAAAATTTTTAAAAAAAAATAAAGGAAAATACTTCATGCTACTTTTGTTTTACTGGTATTTGGCTTTTCATTTTTCTTGGCCGGCTATGGCATGGCACAAGCAAGGCAGGCAACTGGGGTTGCTAAAAATTTGTATCTTTCCACCTAAATATGTGTGAATGACTGGTAAATCATGTGAATTGATAATTATTCTTCAAATTTAGCTGTTGGGTGTCATTTTCTCGTGCAGAAGTCTCTTGGTGTTAGCGCATTGATCTTTTAGCACAAACAATGTTGAGGTAGCCTGGCTTCGGAGAATTGCAGGGCTTTGAACGATTCTTGATCTGGTCTTAAAGACCCTCCCATGTATGCCCAAAGCCGAAAAACAAAAAGAGTCAGTGTAAATACAACGTGCACGGAAAGCAACTCCTTTTTAATTTTACATGATTTCAATTTTAATTTTAATTTTAATTTCAGAGCGTAAACCAAATGCCACTAAAAATAATTAGGGGGTTGTAACATTGCCAGTCCATCCCGTGACGGAGCTTAGAGAGCTAGAAATATCTCTCTTTACCACAAAATATTAATGGCCATCGGCAGCTGATATGGATGGATTATCAATTCCATCTTCTTTTATGTCAAGCTAACTGTGCTAAATAATTTGCTCTTCTTATTTCACTTCTGACCACCTCTTGACATTCTTGCTTGCTCTCTCTGCCTGCAAATCCCCAGCCAGAAATAATCCAGATAAATGTATACAGGAGCACACATTGTACATAAATCAGAAGCCTTTGTTTACCTCTTTGTCCCAATCGCACCGGAGGATAATGACAAGCAATATCAAGGTTTGAATTGCAGTACCACCAAAAATCATTCCAACCCAAATTCCCTATAGTGCATTCAATTTCATGTGCCATGTTAGCCCATAACTAAGTACGTACACACACACACATATACATAGATTCCAGTTCAGTCATTACAGAACAGATTAGAAACACCAAGGAAATGCAGGGGACTGTGGTGGTCTCCTGTCATCTGTAACAACATTGTTAATCTAGAACATGCTCCGAGGTTATTATTTTGTACCGTATCAAAATGTTTTTTTTTTATCTTTATTTATTTATTTGCAGTGAAGCAAAATTGCATACCATAACTCCTTGCTTGAAGACCCATCCCATCAAGAATCCAAGTGGAACACCAAGCAAATAGTAGCATCCCAAGTTAATGTATGCTACATATTTTTGCCATCCAGATCCCACAGCAACCCCTTCAAGGAAAAAGAAAAATAAGATAAAAAGAGGCCCGTCAACATCTATAGTGCATCAAGAAAACAGGCAAATAAAAGAAAACAGCAAGGCGGGGGCTAAAGCTGAAAACAAGTGAATACCTGATAGAACTGGTTGAACACTGTTGAGCAAAACAGTAAAGGCTAAGAGGACTGATAGCCGGTTTACTGCTTGGAGGAGAGGCTCGCTTGTAGTAAAAATCCACGCAAGCTTATCGTGAAAAATTATGATCAATACCCAGAAGAAAATTCCTATGATAGTTGATGTCAACACCGACACTTTTGTAGCAAATTTGGCTGCCTTCCCATTGCCAGCTCCAAGCTCGTTCGCAACCCTGACTCTGTGTCGTATCAAAATAAATGTTATCCAATATAACTATGGGTAAGATGTCGTCTTCCATCCAAAGGCTTAAAAATTAATCCTTTCTTCGCACTTTCATAAGATTTCAGAAAAACTCTATCTCCCAAAAGAAACTAAACTTGAGAATTAAATGCATAAATCCATGCATAAAATATTTAAATGCAGATTTTGTTTCGTAATGGGCAAGATCTAATGGGACGATTTTTATATTTAAGGTAATAATTTTTACATATAAAAATATAGAAAATTAGTTCTAAATTTTTGAAAATTTTTATAATTAGATTTTAAATTTTTATAATTAGATTATAAGTATTGTTATATTTTTCTTTTATTTTATACTTTTAAAATTTGTTTCTAATTAATTTTTTAAACGAAAAATAATCTATATTATGAAAAAATATATATTGATTAAATGAAAATTATTAATAAATTGACATATTTTGTTTAAAAAAGATTAATTTGAAATAAATTAAAAATATAAAATTTAAATAAAAATATTTAAAATTTAATCATAAACGTTTATAACTCTTTTTTTTTTTTTCCATATATAAAGCCCAAACATAGTTGCAAATAATAATTTCCTCGAGAAATATACAGGTGGGGATAGAAATGTAGGCAATTAGGTCGTGGAGAAAAAATGGCCGCCAAGCTAGACTATTTCATACATGGGCTTCAAGGACACGGTTGGTCACCATAAAAGGGTTCGAGCGGGTAAGAGGACAAGCGGGTAGAGGACAAGCGTGTGATTAAAGACAAAACGTTAAATATTTCTTCGGCTAAAAAATCACAATCAATGTACATCTTAAAAAATGCCAAAGAAAGACTTACTTACCAGCACGTAAACTTCGCAGAAAGATAAAATATAAGAACGGGTAAGGTCCACAAAATGAACACGCTTCTATGTGGGGAATTGTTTAGGGACCACCCACTGGGGGAAACTCCGTTTTCATGTCTTAATCTAATGCAGGCTTAATGGACTTTGACAAATCAAAGCATTCTCGGCTCTTCTACGAATACGGCGAAGAAGAAGAATACACAGCATTCAAAAATGTAAAAACAAGGCCTCGGTCGCTTAATCAACGATTGTGATCTATCTGACACATTTGGGGTCTCGTGTCCCAACATTATTGTTGTCCTGTTGCTAATTATTAATAACAGGAAGCTGCTGAGGTGACAGAACGCTCACTCTCAGGAATCAATGAAATAAAGTTAAGGTTCAAGAAGACCGAAATGCTACCACTGGCATTTCCTTTCTTGTCACGTTATGTCGTTGTGGTTTAAAAAATGATGATGAAGTTTGTGGATGACAGTTGGGCTACTTGGCCATCGATACTGGAGAGGATTATAATCATATTCAATCCCGAAAGAAGACCGAAATCCCGTTCATTATTTTACCTACCCCCATTCCTAGCTTCGGCCTGAAATGGCTCTTCCACGCCCACGTGCATCGCTAGCAAAAAAAGAAAAAACAAGAAACAAAACCAAAGAGACAGGCAGAGGTACCCGGTTGATGCCAAGAATGCCAATGGTATCATCATCTCCCAGCCATTGATGGTCATGCTGCCCAATGAACCGGACAAAATGATACATAAAAAGAACATCATCAATTTTGCCTGTATGCAGAACTTACGTGGCCATACATAGGCAACTGGTGGAAAAGAAAGGCTTACCATATAGACAAGGAGTCCACAGCAAGCTCTGCATTCTTCAGATTCCCGGTCATCAAAATGAGTATTCTGTAGTACCAGTTCTCCAAGCTAAACACCGCTCAGAAGAAAAAAAGAAGGAAAAGAAGAGAGGAAGATCATGTAAGATTCATACAATTGTGAAGCAAGAGAAGCAAAATGCTTGAGAAAGAGAGGAAGGAGAGGCACCAGAGCATGACCCCAGAAGCGGCAGAGAGTTTGGTGAATTCCCAGAGGCCAGAAAATGCTTCAGTGGAGAAACCATTCCATGTGAGTGGGCAGCCACCACAGACAGTATAACCCAGATGGCCAAACACCAAAACCCACCAAGAAAAGTTAGCGGTCATGGCAGTACCAATTAGTCCAAACTTAAGCTTATACACAAACAGCCAGCTCACGAACACATGGACCACTAGAGACACGAGAGACACCCACGCAATGACCATGTTCTTGAGCTGGCTCTGCAAGAACCTCTGCAAAGGAAACTGGAATGCAAAGCTAAAATGAAGTGGTATCATACACAAGGCAGCAACCCCCGAAAGCTCGGCTATATCATCAGGCTGACCCAATAGCTTCAGGAATGGGCTGGCAAAGAGATACAGAGGTAGAAGCAGAACACAGCAAATGAACATTACTATCCAAGAACGTTGCATGTATACACCCAACATGTAATACTTTTTGGCTCCAAATGCTTGCCCGCATAGCGTTTCTAGTGCGCTTGCCATCCCCAGCTGGTCATAAAGAGAACGATGAGTGCTCAATTAAGTTACGTTTATGAGTATAATAATTTCGTGAAAGAAAAGAGAAAGAGAAAGGTAAAATTACCAAGAGGCCAAAGTCGAAGCCAACAATGACATTATTGGCAATGGAAATAGCAGCAAGCTCAAGGTCACCCAAATGACCAGCAAAAGCTTGGGTGATGACAAGCATGGAGTAAGAGGCAAGGCGGCTAAAGATGGCGGGTCCCACTATGTTCCACAGCTTCTTTGACTCAATCCAGACCCTTCTTGCCAGCCTTTGATCTTGATGGCGATCATCTTGTTCAGCCTTTGGAGTAAGATCCTTCAGCAAGGGATGCTTTGCCTCTTCTAGTGCACCGTGGCCAGGCATAGCTTCTCGGACTCGGAACAGAGAAGAAAGGCAGAGACAGAGACACAGAGAGCGTCTTGATCCAGAGATAGATTAACTGGGTGGTATAATCTATATTATACACGGACCTGGTGAGTGAAGTTGGTGTTTATGATATAAGATTGGACTTTGATGTTCGTGTGTTTGGTGGCTCATAGACATGCAAGTTCTTATCGTTATGGAGCAAAGATGCCAAGTCATTTCAGACTCAAATCTCACCATTCGGCCGTCCCTTATCCTTCGGGGCAGCGCCCGAACCATAAGGCCATATGGGGCTTGGGGCCTGATGGGGACTGACAATCCCTGCTTATAGACGTGAGACGTAACACATACACATCTGAGGTCGCCGCACACCGCAGCTTTTGTTGTGTGTTTTTATTTTTTATTTTTGGGAAGAAAACGATGAGATACCTAATATCTGAGGTCACTGTGACCACCGCAGCCCCTTTATTTTTTCAAGAAAATGGGATACAGCCATGGCAAATTAAGCTCGTGGGTTTAGGAGTCAAGCATCTCGCGGTTGGCGCAACTCGTTTGGCGTGGAGAAGCATTGGAACCCCAACCTCTTTCTGCGTAACTTCTCCTTTTCCTTTAGTTTTTTTCTACTCACTGGATCTATGACTTTTGACATAATAATGATTCTATAATTATTAAAGTGGTGTGTGCATCAATCACATCACACTACACACACAAGTAACAAGTACGTAGATGATTATATATGGAAAATAAGATAAAAATGGAAAATCATGAGCCGACACCACCATTTAACTCCATTCCCTTTTTCGCAGATTTTCCTCCCAAATTTGAGCTAATTACCATTGAGAATTGAATGTTAGTGGGAAGTACGACGCATTCTTTACAATTGCAACACGCTACAAGTCAAGTTGAGATTCCACGAGTTCAAATTTTATTTGTCATCTCAAATTTTATATTTAATAGTTATTGGACCATACTCAGTGATTAGTCATCAGGCTTTCTAGATGTACACAAATTATTAATCTACTTCACGTCTTGTTAGGATACTAAAACTTTTAAAAAAAAAAAAAAATCCTAATTAGCATCCCTAACGTTAGTTTTAACTGATCTCTCCTTCTGATTCTATACATAGTGCAATAGAAAATTGAATATTGGTTGCATGAGCAAAATATGTGCATGTATCATCTGTACGCATGTAGTTGCAAATGCAAAGGGGCACGAGGGAAGTCAAACTGGCCATGCCAAAGTTCAAAAGCTAGCCTTCCTGAATTCCAATATTAATACATGCAATTCCCGGTCGTCTAATATTTGGAGAATGCCAGCTCTTCCTGGTCCAGGCCTGCATAGACCCGAGACAATTTGTGGAGTATTTCCTCTGAATTATATCAAGAATTATTTTCTCATATAAAAAAAATTTATATTGCAGAAATCTGTTGCCGGTGTGAATTTAATTTGACTTTGCATTTTTGCTCATGTTTTTTCTTTTTCGATCAACAGTTTTATATACCGCGAAGTTCCCAAAAAGGGGTCTGCCTCATGTACCCATATTACTTCGGTTAGGTTCAGAATTTCAAATTGAGCGACCCTTAAGATGTTGACGATGTTATTTCAGCATAAATTACTAACAAAGGTATAGAACCTGCTCGGAGGAGACATCAGACAAATTTTTACCAGTCATTCGAGATGGAAGCAAAACAGATACAATAAATGCCCCTGATACAAGGTCGTGTTTGCAGAAAGATAAAAAAAAAAAAAAATTATTCTCAAAAAAAGTAAGAGGTTATCTGCGGCTGGTCATGATCCTATGGCCAAAGCTTCCGTGATAAAATTTGCTCAGAAGATTTCAGATGTTGCTGATGATATGAAAGGTGGATCCCAATATGATTGTACTGGTGATGGCACATTAATTGAAGTACCCACATTCATTTTAGTCAACGGTAGTGGTTGCGAAATTGAAGAAATGGCAAAAGCCACTTGTGATGAATTTGAACAAAATTTTCACAATCCTAATTATGTGTCACACACGTGTGTGTGACAGTGAGAGAGGAATATTTGAGCTCTAATGAATGATATTGTTGACTATGTTAATTCATTTCTACTTTCACTTCTACCCAGCAATGAAAAGATATATTTTAGTTTTGATCCAATAAGCGAAACAGCAACGTAAAAAAAGAAAAAAATCAGATAATTTATTCTATGAAATTCGAATTCTTTACAATTTAATGTTGTACCTAATCTTGAATTGAAATTAAAAGTTGGTATCCCAGTTGTTATTGCACAACTTAATTCGGAATCTTGGTCTATGTAGTGGTGCAGGGATGCTTATAACACAACTAGGGATCAAAGTTATTGAAGCACAATTGGAGGAAGGGTACAATTCCTCGAATTATCATGACCACCATTAACAATAAGGGCATAATATCCTCGTAATAAATTAATATTATTATAATTATTAATTTTATATTTATAATTTATATTATTAATTATAATTATTAAATAAATAAATAAAAAATATAACTAAATAGAATGACAATATAAAGTTAAATGTTTATAATTTTAAATTTATGATGGATTAAAAAAATTATAAGGTTTAATTATTTTAATTTTTCTTTGTCATCTATTTTTAATTTAAGTTAAATTTCTTTTCATTAAATATTCAAAATAAAAAATATAATAATAAAAATATTATTTATCTTGAATTTATTATTGAATAATAAAGATAATTTTTTATTTGAAATTTTCATTATATGTTTGTTTTTAAATTAAAAATATTTAATTCATATTTAAGTAAAAAAATTATAATGAAAATAACAAATATCAAATTAAATTTTATATATTTTTTATATCTAATACTTATTTTTCTTATTTTTTTATATATATTATTACTTTTTCTTTTCACTATTATTCTAATTTTATATTCTAATCAATTAATTATTATTGATTAAAATGGTTAAATTGGTACTTATGTCACTAAATATTAAGAATGACAATATGATAAGTATTTTTTACTTCATTGACACAAATTTCTTTATTTGTCATAAATTTCTTTATTGTAAATTTTATAATTATGAATAATCTCTTTTTAACTCTTTTACTTTCTAATTTCAAATATGTATTACCCATAAAGAGAGAACTTAACCCTTTATCTTTGAGATTTTGTATTTTAATCATTGAAGAGAAATTAGGGTTGATAATAATGAAAAAAAATACTTTTATTGTGTAGTTCACATCTTAATTGGTATCTAAAAGAAAAATGAAAATGAAATTAAGGAAGGAAGAGGAAAATAATGAGAATATTAATGTTGAACTCGTGCGATGTATGAGTTTATGATATTTTGTTAGAAAATACTAATAAAAATTTAATTAAATATTAGTATGAAATTTAATTATTTTATTATAATTGAAATTACAATTTCTTATTAATGTGATTAATTTTTAAAAAAATTTGAACCTTTAGTGAATTAGTCTATCAAAAATAAAACTACTAGAGTACTTAATAAACAAAATATTTTTCTTTTAAAATTAATTTATTCTATATTTTATTGCAAAATAATAACATCAAAGCAAAGGAACAAAGAATATCAAGATGAAAGCTTTATTTTATTCGACAACAAATAAAGTTTGAATAAAGTCTTAAAAAAGAGTAGACGAAGAAAAAAAACCATAACACTTTTTGAATTGATAATTAGAAAAAATTAAAAATTTAAAAGTAGTAAAATACTTTACATTATAATTCATTATCTTTTATTAGGTATAATGAAATAAAAATAAATTAACAAAAAATTAAATAAGCTTATATTTAATCACTTGAAATAGAAATAAGTTAACAGGTAATTACTTAGGTTTTAATTTAAAAGTTTAAAAAGAAAAATGTCTACGTTTATGTAAATAGTTGTAAAATAGAGACATACATTTTACATCTAACTAATGAAAAATGTGATAAAATAGTATTAATAGTTTCTTTTAAAAATAATTTAGTCTAAGTTATTTTAACCTAATATAAAGTATAAAGTACCAAAAATACTTCTTAACATCAAAATAAGTTAACATTAATAACAAAATAAGTTAACATTACTAATAACATCAAAATATTTACCAAATATTTTTAAAATTATTATTGATAATTGGCCAACAAATAATAACATTTAAAAATTAAACTAAACACTTTTTTGGTCTTAATAACATTATTATAAACCTACTCAAGTTTGTACTTTTTAATTTAAACAACTTTAAATTATCTTGTTATTATATTATATTTTGCCTAATATATAATATCAACTTACATTTAATAAAAATCTAAAAATCATAAGACGCATGAGCTTAATCTAAGAAAAAATATGTGTTAAAGTATAATTCTAAGTATATGATTAGAATTTGTATTAAATAAGCATCTTAGTTGATTTTATCCATTTAATATTGCCTTAAAAGAGAAAAATCATTAAATAATGAAAGCATTTACTTAAATTATCTTAAATTTGAATTATTTCTTTACCTATTATATTTGACTTTGTGTATATATATATATATATTGAAAATTAGTAATTTTGAACAATTTTTTAAGTAAAAAAAAAAACTTATGTGATAGTATTTATTTAATTTTAAAATTTTTTTTAACAAATTTTTACATTTTATAGTATTTATATTTATACATACATACATATATATATATATATATTAATATTATTAAATTTAAGGAAAATTCGATGATTTTGAATAATTTTTTGAGTAAAAAACATTTATATGATATTGTATACTTAATTTTAAAATTTTTTTAATATATTATCATAGTTTGTAGTGTTTAATATTAATTTAATAGTTAATTTATATTCATTCTTAATATTCTAATAGAATTTTAATTCAATATACATCTAATCCTTTTTTTTTTAAATTAAGTACCCCTATCTTATAAGAATATTAGGTTGTTAAAGAAATTGATTATTGTTGGAATCTTGGATTTGACCACCTGGTGAACCTTTGTCCTAATCCTAGTTGGCATTTTTATCAAATTTAACATTTTTACTCAAAAAAAATTTCAATTAAAGATCCTATAGACCGTAGCATCTGAACTATAACTAAGAAATACTCTCATTTCAACTTTAGCATCCAACTTATCTCTTTTGGACTTAGGTACAAGGTTGTAACATATGTAACCAAAGACTTTCAAGTGTTAAAGTGAAAGCTTGGTTTTATGTCATGCTTCATATAAAGTCTTACTTCTTTCTAAAGCCTTAGTAGGTAGCCTATTGAGCAAGTAAATAACAATGTTGACTGCTTTTGCCTAAAAGCTTTTGAGCATACATTTCTCAAACAATAAACATTTAACTATCTTTAGTATAATTCTATTTTTTCTTTTACACACCCTATTTTACTAAGAGATATAGGTGACTATGAATAAATGAAGAATCCTAATATCTTAATAGAATTTGTTAAACTTGTCAAAAGTATACTTAATATAATTGTCTAACCTTAACTTGATTTTCAAACCAAAGTTTGAATTTAAGGAAGATATTAAGCACTTTTAACTTATACTTCATAAAATAAATTCAGTACATTTTAGTATAATTGTCTATTAATAAGATAAAAGATGTGTTACTATTTAATAAAGAAATACTCATGGGACCACACATATTAATGTGCATAAGCTCTAACCTTTAAGGTAGATAACTTTATAAACTTAAGGAGACTTAATTATAGTAAATATATTTAAGGTTAATTTTTTTTCATACATATAGTTTAATGATAAGTAACTAATATGCCCAACTTTTTATGTCATAGATTAAGTCATCAATAGTATGTATAAAAGTATGACTATGTATGAAATTCCAATCAATCATGAAACTTTTATTCTTTATCTCTATAATTAGTATTTCATAAATTTTATAATTTATAATTTTATAGGTTCTGTCCTTAAATATCAATGGATAACCCTTCTCAATTATTTGTTTAACACTAAGCAAATTCTAGTTAACATTAAAGACATATAAAACTTCATTTATAAGTTTATTACCTATTATTGTCATAATAATTACAAAACCCCTTCCTTTTATATTGATTAAGTTTCCATTCTTTACCTTTACTCTAAATTTGTAGAACTGATTTAGTGTCTTAAATTCCTTACATCATTTTACATATGATAAGTATAGTTGTTATTTATCAACCAATTCTCACAAGTCAACATGAAAAGTTACTCTTTTAATTGTTGATTCTTAACTACTTAAACTTATTGTTGTCTTTACTGTTAATTCCTTTTGTTTTTACATACTTTTACCATATGTCCACTTACTGCAAATTCTACACTATACATTTGGTATACTTTTTAACATAAGTTTTCACTTTTAGTATTTTCAAGGAGGATACATTTTCTTCTTCTTTTCTCTTTTTTTATTACTTTTAACTTCACCTTTCTCCTTGTCTTTTTTATCATCATATTGCCTCTTTAAACTTGGTGATGGCTTATCTCTACTTTTGGCCATCAACATCTTTTGGGGGGTCATTTTATCTAATTGCCTTCTCAATTCCAAAACTTGTAAAGTATTAGCCAACTCAATAAGTGAAAACTTGCTCAGGTCCTTAGAGTCTTTCAGAGGTAAAATTTCAAACTTATACTTCTTTAACAAACACATTAAGACCTTCTTCATCATCTTTTGGTTAGTTAGATCTTTTTTTAATGGTCTAATCTTATTACAAGTCTTAATAAGTCTATTTGCAAATTTTTTGATAAACTCAATGTCCATTATTTTAAGAGATTTAAATTCTCTCTTTAAGTTTAGGATTTAAATATTTCTTGTCTTATCACTACCGTCAAACTCCTTCTTTAGCTTTTTAAACTTCTTTTGCACTCTTACATGTCATTATTTTGGCAAACATGAAATTTATGACATCAAAATGAATACATGTAAGAACTTTATACAACTTAACTACCTCTTTACTGTGATACTTAAACTAAGTCATAATGAGATTGTTAAGAAATGTTGAGACTTGATTTTCAATTTTAACTATCTTCTATAAATCAAAAGACCTTAAATAGATCTTCATCTTAATAGCCTATATAAGATAATTCTCACAAAAAATTACTGATAAAGTAAAGATTAAAAATGAGTTACTAGAAACCATTTCAATTTCTCAAGTGTTTAAAGGTCTTTTAAGAAAAGGTGTCTCTTTAGTTTTTCTTCACTCACAAACATTAAAACATAAGTCTTGTAAGATAAGGAGTTACCTTGATACCACTATTAAGGACAATAGAAGAAGAGGAGAGAGAATATCAAAATTGCTTTAGCAATGCAAAGAGTTCACACACAAATTTTTCTTTGTTGTAAAATTTTTCTATATATTTTATTGTTAATCAAGTGGCCTTATAAAGGGTTTTTGTATAGAATTCAGGTATCTTAATAATGGTCAAGAGACATACTTTCCATACTTGCTATGCTTGCCTATGAAGTTAACTTAACTTAATGCTCTTAAGTTGTCACCTAACCCCACTAATATAGGATTCAACTGGTTTGACAGTCACTAACTCTAACTTAATACATTACAACACAATTACTCATTGGTTATATCAACTAGACACACTTGAAATTTAGTTACAAAATAACCAGGAGCATTATAGATAAACAAAATGAAACTTTCATTCCTTGTTGCTGAAGTTGCTATGATCTTCGTGATGCAACTCAGCTTCTGGTTCTTCTTCTCCTCCTTTAATATTGAGAGTTTAAACAATAAAGAAGCTAGGCCTCACGACAATCCAGTTTTGCAAATCAAATCTCTGTTTCGTGAAATGCACATTTAGTTCCTTTTCAAGAAAGCAGGTAGCGAGAAGAATGTTTTGTTGACTGATAGGGAACACGAGAAACAATCTTCCTTCTAAGCAAAACCGATCTCTTAAATGTTTATAAATAATTGCTTAACACCAACATTTTCTTGCTACTTCCTGAAAAGCTAATGATGTACCTGTGCTTGAAAATAATTAGGTATTATCCTTTCTCTCTCGAGGAAGGTCTATTTTGATTATTTATCTGTGAATTTACAAGTTATTACATCATCTCTGGTTTTTTTTTTTTTTTAAATTCCTTTAATTACATCTTTGCTGGATCAATTAAAGAAAATGAAGACAGAATATGGAAAAATTCAGTTAGAAAATATTACTGTGGACATGGTAAATATGTATATTAATACATAGATGCATGTAAATCTATATATTCAGATGCACATTTCTCTTGTTTCCTGATCTTTATCTTTAATCAATGTAAAAGTAATAGTTTAGCTTAATTTTCTGCTTTTAAGCCATGTGAGGCTTCGGGACAAAACCTCTTTCTCTTTTTCTTTTCAACGGTGTGTGCATTAACAGTGGGAAGGTACTTGCCGGAATGAGAGGAATGGAAGGATTATTGTGGGAAACCTCATTTGCTTGATCCAGATGAGGTATTATATGCATTAACTCAGCCATGAAATTTATAATTTAGTTTCGTTAGTGAAAATGAAAATGCTGTTAAGTGAATGACAATGCTATGCTGATGTAGTCTTTTGGGACCGTAGGAAAGTTCTGTTAGCTTTAGATGCGAAAGGGTTAACCATTTTGCAGGGAATTCACTCTTGTTGTTTGTCAATACCTGAATGCCAGAAATTGTTATCAGCTGCAAAACCTGGTGGAGAACCTTTGCCCGAGGGTCTTCTCTGGCTTCTTTTGACTGGAAAGGTACTGACTATATGTGGCAAGCTGTCATAACTGATCTCCTCATTGACTTTGTGACTTTGTTCCCTCTTTTTATTTCCGTGTTAATCTGCCCAGGGGGTGTGACAGGTTTTCTAACTATCTGTTAATGTGAAATCACTCTCCTTCTCAATCTTCTCTTATTCTATTAATTTGTGCTTGAAATGATGTTTTTCTTCTTGTTGTAGATTATGTTTACAAGGCCATTGAAGTTTTGGCCCTTCGGGTTGTTGATTAATGTTCTGGACTTGCTATCTTGACTAAACGCATTGTAATTATGTTTCAAACTCTCTATTTCTACTTTTCTCTCTATATTTTCTTAATCATCATGGCCAAATCGATTTATTTGACTGTTTGTCTCTTGCTTTTGCGCTTTCACAGCATTCAGAAGCTTATATAAACCTTGAATTTTGCCAAAATTTGGGCTCTATAAGCTTAAGTATCTGCTGTGATGGTTGAGTGTGAACAACTGCATCATCAAGTTCCCTAAGGAGTATTGCTTCTATTAAAGACCAATCGAGACTCTTTTTGTATTTTGCTTGCATTTGATGTGGAAATTGCATTTTTTTCAGAACAATGAGCAGAGTGGGAGTAAGGAAGGAAGAAATTAGGATTCCACTCCCTCCCTCTTTTTTTCCTGTTCAAAATGTGGTTTGCAATCGTACATGTGGAGTGAGATGGCACCTGAATGATGAAGGCAGGGAGGAGGAAAGTGAAAATAAAATTTTCACTTAATATACACTCTTCAAATCTAAAAATGACACCCTGCTAGGAATGAGGATTATAAGTAGAGGGTGACTGAGACTATTAAAGTTTTATGATTTTTTCAAGTTGATTATATTCTGAAATTATTAAAAAAGAAAAGTCATTCATCTTCAGAGTACTCAAGTGGGCAGTTAATTTTAGTATTGATAGAGTGAAAAGAGAACAATTCATTGAAGAGCCCTTATTTGGTGAGCGAAATTCTCGTCTTCTCAGCACTTTTGAGCAATGGAATAGTAAGACAGCTAATTAAACTGCATAAGAGACCCTACGCAACCTGTAGTTGACATTATTAGACATTTTATATATGGATCTCTTTACGTGTGTTTTCCAGGTTGAGAGTGAATTTCAGGAGGCATGTGACAAGGGGATTCACGAGTCAAAGTAAGGCCATTTAGCTGGTTTTATTCACATAACTCGACCTCCTATCTGTTATGGCAGAGCCATAACTTAATCAAATTGCTCGTGTCCCATTGGTTGCATCATATGTTTATCGAAGGTCAGGGAGCATATGAAAACATCATTCAACCTTGAAATTTGGTTGTGTTTGAAAAAGTTTCTGGGATTGCTCAGTGTACTGGAAGACATGAACCAGATCTCAAACTCCTTGGTCATGTGGGGCTGAAACTATGAATAAGAGACCTAGCCAGCTGAGGATTCTGATTAACAAAGAATATTCTGGGGAAAACAAATTCTGATAGATTTCTTCTCGACTGGATGAGGAAAATTTTGAATGAATATCACTCTCCATTTACCTTCATCAATGGTCACCAAGGTTCTGTGAGAGAAAGTTGTTGCCGATAAAGCCTTATCAATCTTTTAATTATCTAAATTTATGAATCTCCAAACATGGAGGAATTCTTTTACAATCATTTAACAGGGCAAACTGATATTCTCGCGTTCAAACATTTTGGTGATGCTGGTTCTTACTGATGGTAAGGTTACTTCGTTCTGACATGAAATTTAAGTTGTAAAAACAGTTTTTTTTTTTTTTGTAAAAATAAAAATAAAAATAAAATTGTGTATTTCGCATACCTCACGGCTTGAAAGGCTCATGCATTAGGCTCCTTTCTCCTTCGAGGAATTTACTTTTGAATTTTCTTTGAGTTAGAAGTAACGAAAATCGAATGGCCCTTCGTTCCTGCGCTGGTTTCGCATGAAATTTAAATTGGCTTTGAAAGATGTTATATACTAAACGAAGCTGGAAGAAAGCTGCGTTGAAGCACTAAATTTCTGCACAATCATTTTTACTGTTGGCTGCTTTCTTACCCATGAATCTGCTTTTACGCACCCTCTCCCTCACACACACACACACACACACAGACCTCTGGCCCTCCCTCCCCACACCCCACGGCTCACACGCACGTGTCTCGTTTGGTAGTTTCTCATTCATGATGCAGGGGCATGTCTAACTTGAATAGACAATTCAAGGGACCTTTGCTTTGTTTTAAAGGGATATACAAAGATGGGAAAATTATTCCCATTCATGGATCTCTGGATTATGGTGCAAATTTCTCTCACGAGTCGGAGTTCGATGGTCCTCAGATGCAAGAGCTTTATGAGGCTCTACGTTACCATCCACAGCTTTGTACATGCAATTTCCTTCTTGGAGACATTATGTTATGCAGTGTTGGATACAAATTACACTGTTTATCACTTTATCTTCGCTACTGCGGGTGAAGTCGTAAAGAATTTTAAGATCCAAGTATCTTCTTATTCTCAAATGTGTTGCAGTGACCATGAAGGTGGGAATGTCAGTGCTCATACTGGCCACCTGGTGAGTCAAGTTTGGAACACTCGATAGATATCCCCTGAATATATAAGCTCTCTCTCTCTCTCTCTCTCTCTCTCTCTCTCTCTGTGGGTAGGAAGAATAAGCTTGTCTTGTCTAACTAAATGCTGGGATGCAGGGCCTTTTCTGATCAATGTCATGCTATGTTCAGGTTGCTAGTGCGCTTTCAGATCCTTATCTCTCATTTGCAGCTGCGTTGAATGGTCTGGCTGGGCCACTTCATGGCTTGGCTAACCACGTATTAGTTTTTTTTTGCATTATCTCTTCCTAATAGGGATCAATGAATCCAATTTTAATGAATCTATTGATATCTACATAGGTACATACTTAGTTGACAATGACCCATTTCTTGTGCTTCTTCCATCATTCCGACTCAAAAATAGCTAGTTTTTTAGCAAGATTGAACGTAATTACTAAGTATCAGTGTAAATTACACAAATATCATAATAAATTATAATGCACATTATAGAATATAATATATCATAAAATTAGAAAAGTTAGCTAAAAAATCACATTGTCGTGATTTGTAGTACATTTTGAACGATAACTTGTTTTTTTTTTTTTTTCCCCCTTTTCCGTTAACTTTTAATAGAAAGTAGGCCTCTGTTAGTCAAAGCATCATATTAGTTTTTTTTTATTATTTTTTTATTTTTGGAAAGAAAGCATCATTTTAGGTTGATTGGCTGTAAGTTTGAGAATAAAATCAGAAACCTCACAATTTGAGGGAACAAAATCAAAAAACGACTAGAAGTTCGGCCTTCTTTCTTTGATGAGAATTTTCAGTCTCCTATCGAAAGGTGTTTGATGTGAGGCTCAGGGAGATACAAATTTATATCACTCTCGCGTTGGATTAATTTTATAGGAATGACTGCATAGATTTAAAATTTTTTGCACAAAAATAGACGTAAAATCATTTTATATTACATATACACTATTTCTTATACTATGTAAATAACATGTTATGCAAAATATAGTAAAATCTTCATTCATGAGATTTGCGTACGCAGAGAATTTCCTTTATTTTATACAGTTGCTACTTCTTTGAATAACTTGTAAATCCAAAGAGTGTCTTTTGGATTTTTGATAAGCAAAGCTTATTTCGCATTACTTGTTCTATACAATGTTTGGATGCAATAAAAAATTAAAGTTGTTACAATTTTATGTTTAAAAATCTTTGGATGGTCTTTTCGTTTCCCTCATTCTATTATACAACTAATTCTCCTTTTCTGTAATGCTTATTGTTATAACTAATAAAATTAAAGTCAATTTCACAAGTAAATTTACAATATGTTTCTTTTTTCTTTTTTTCTTTCTTTTTTTTTTCTTTTTTTTTTTCACCATTGAAATTTAGCTATGAGTTATACCTCGGATTCAAGCCATAATTCTTATTTCAAGTATTGAACTTTGTGACCACTAAGTTATAGTAATGGTTGATGATGCTTATTTTTTATTATTATTGGAAGAGGAAGAAAATTTTAATATTTTAAGGCAATTCGTATATTTTTAAGAGGTGGCAGGAGTGATACTATAGCAATAGCCATTACAATACGGTAACGTTTTGCTATCTGAAGAGCTTAACCACAATATGTCCTTTTTATTTACAATGGAATAACATCCAATCCGTAAATTAAAATCTTGTAAAATCACATTATGGGCATATTAGGTTGATCTTATGACACATGATAATCAATTGCATTCAAAGATTTCACATATCTTAGTGGAATTGCTGCATGAGGAAAAAAAAAAAAAACAGAGAGAGAGAGACAGAGAGAAATATTGTTTATCCATTATTCTATTTGTTTTGTGTAGAAATGATTTTACCTCTTGCTACGGTGACCGTATGAAAATCTTTATAAGTGAGAGAAGATTATTAAAAATAGACTGCGTATTCGGATGAGTGACAATTGGATGAATGATCTTTTAGTTACCTTTTTTTTTAATTTATATTTAATAATGTTGATAATAATTTGATTTAACAACTCTTTCCAAATATTAAAACTCATTAAGAAGAATTGTAAGATGTATTTTATCTTATAAATAAAAGAGATAAACATTGACTTAATTTAAATAATTTGATTTAACTTATTATAAATTTAATTTAATTTAATTTTCTTTGATTGAAAATATTAATAACTCATAACTTGAATAATTTAAAATTAAAACAATTCAAAACTTATTAATATTCTAAAAGTCATCTCAATTTATCAATACTTAAAAAAACTATCTCAAGTTAAAATTTTAAATTTATGGGTCATTTTTATTTACAAATTATTTACTATTAAGTAATTTAAAATTTAATAATTTTAAAATTTAAATAAATTTAAAATATAAAATACCTAAAATTCAATCAATAAATTTATAATTTCAAATATTTAAAATTTAAATAATTTAATTTTTAAAATAAATCAATTCAGAATATGATTTGTCACTTTTTCTTCTACTTTTTTATTTTAGCACTGCAATACTCCTACTGAGTCTAGGGTGTGCCAATGATCTTTAAATACTTTCCCATTTTACAGTATAGTTAATAAATTACTCCCATTGACCTTGAATCTTGGCTCCACCACTGCTAGCAGTGGGGTTGTTATGTCGCGCTAAGTTGCATGTATCAAGTCGGTGCGATCAAAACTTTGATGCAATGGGTTCGTGGTGTTGTGTTTGGATGGATTCATACAATTATATTCGATAAAAAAATATATATGATCCATGAAAATCATCGACACCAGTGTCTTTAATGCCCCTCGTGGCCTCATGTTTGGTGGAGTCTCCCTACCCGAGTGTGCCTCAATTGGAACTTAGGTTGACTCCTTTCTATTGGATAAGGCCCATGTTATTGGCCAATGTACATGCACGAGGTGAGGCAATGGTAGTGGCGTGGCATCTATAAACCTAGCTAATTGGCGTTCTTTTTTGCTTTTAAACACGAACATATTGATATTCTTTTACATTTCAGCTCCTTAGAACGAGTCCGACGCACAACTTTGCATACAAATACCAACACTAATTTTTCCATGTAGTGCATATGACCATTAACATTTGTGCGAGACTACAAAAGCCACAAAAGGACGGATAAATCACAAAGAAGAGAAAAGGAATAAGAAATTCTATTCAATTATTTGTTCGATTTACACCAATCTCCATTTCTACATACATCCACCTCACCCATCACATGATATAACGTTTGCCAAAACAGGAGGCTATCTCCCCAACCAAATAAACCAATATAGAATCATGGTCACAAACAAGAAAAAGACTAGGGAAAGAATTGAAGAGGAAAAAACAAATAAACAAGTGTCGAGAGACCAAAAAAAAAAAAGAAACACAGAGAATGAACAACAGGTCAACGATGAAATAGCAAGACAGTGGATCTCAGCAGTACATGGTAACAAAAGATCTAAAGCCGATCGATGATGAAATAAGAAAATATTTCTAAGCCAAAGCAAAGGCCAAGAAAGTTCCTGTAAGCGCAGTTCCAGCGATGATGAGTCTGTCGATCCAACCAGCGGCAAAGGAACTTGAAACTGGAGTGGTCGTTCCAGCAGGCGGTGAGGTAGGTCCTGGCATCCCAGGTGCAGGGGTTGACGGTGGGGGTGACGGTGGAGAGAGGATGGCCGGCGAGGGGGCCGAGGATGGTGTAGAGACCGGTGAAGGGCTCGGGGTTTTGATTGGAGATGGGGTAGGAGCCGGCGAAGACGGAGAAGGTACTGGCGCTGGCGTTGGTGCTACTTTTGGTGATGGTGTTGGCGCCGCTTTTGGTGCTGCCGTCGGTGCTGCTTTTGGTGATGGTGTCGGTGCTGCTGTTGGGGTTGCCGTGGGCGCTGCCTTCGGTGTGGCTGTGGGTGGGGCTGGTGCTGTCGCTGGGGCCAAAGTTGGTGCAGCCCCTGGTGCCTGTGCCACGCAAGAAGTGGCCAGGAGACCCAAGATCAGGAAAACTCTGTACGCAGAAGACCTCATCTTAATCCTTGGAGAGTTTTGGACAGCAGAGGAGCAGGCTCTGGTATCCGAGAAGCCCACCGAGAGAGAGAGAGAGAGAGAGAGAGACTCTGTGTGTGTGTGTGTGAAGACTTTGGGGAAAGAGAGTGAAAAGGGTGGGGTATAAAAAGGAGAGACAGAGGAGACATCGGTGGACAGCAATCCATCGATCAATTATCGTGAATATATTTAGATTTCCTTGGAATCATTCAATCAAATATTTCATTCATTATTAAACCCGCATTATTTGTGTATCACACGTACTGCAAAGGGCGGTGGCGGTTTAAATTATTCTCGATCTTCTTCTTCCTCTCTTCTTAACTTTCTTCGAAGAATCGAATACACAAAGCTCCGCCTAGCAACACAAGCCAGGAGATGACATGCGTCCGGATTGGGCTTCTTTCAGTAATTTTACAACGGTAAAACTGTATAAGTTTAGATTTAAACTTACTTTATATGATTATAATTATTTATTACATATTAAATACATAATTATAATTGATAATAAATATCAAGAATTATATTTAATGTGTATAATAATATTATATGAACTTAAATATTTAGAGCCCATCACCCTTTCAAAAGCCATAAACATAGGTTTTTGTGCCACGTTTGAGCTGGTCTCGGCAAAAAGTTTACCTTTATATTGCCATCAGATTGGACATTTGTCGGTACCTAAAGGGTTAGTGTCACGTCCCCATCGAACTTCACTGTTGCTAGCCGATAAAGTATAGCAATTTGGTGACCCTTCCCTACACAATGCGGCCTCCGCGTTAATCTTCTTCTTGGTTTTTTTTTTTTTTTGGGTCTTGTTTTTGTTAATTGCCTCCGCGTTAATCTTTTTGACAACCCTTTGCATGGCTGGCTATGTTGACCTAAGTGCCCCCCTCCCTCAGTCTTTCCAGATCGACATTATGATTCTAGAATACTCACAATAAGTTTGAAATGGTCATTGACGCCGTTATGGACAAGTGTTCATTGGCTAATTGGTCACTGACGTTATTAGGTGAAGTCGGTCAAATGATGGTTAATGGTGGTTGGCGGTGACCATTAGCCCCTTTCCCTTTATTATTTGTTCAAGATTGCCGGCTTGTTTAATCTCTGTGCCATAGCTTAGGCAACAGCAATGTATTTCTTGGCTTGAAAGACATACATGTGGCTGTGAAGGGATTGTGAAATACGCGTGTCAAGCTCTGTGGGGCATTGCATAGCTTCTGTATGAACCAGAAAGTAAGGCAATTGTGTTGTCTCGCAAATTGCAGCCATTTTGGGCGAGTCATTTAGTAGATTTAAACGGTAGAGATCTATTCAAGCGAGAAATGGTAGCTGGCAAAAGCTGGCAAGAACCTGAATTGTGGTTAGAATTTGGGAACATTGGCCAATGTGTCTGTGTTATTCAATTGTAGAATTGGGATCATTGGTTAGAAATGGTGGTCATAAATTTATAATTTAAAAAAAAAAAATTTTGACTCGAGCCAACACGCCATGGTTAATTCGGGAAATTCCTCAAATGTCTTATAAAACTCGAGCCCATAGATTCTCTGTGATGTTCATTGTAGGAAAAGTTGTTTTGACTATAATTGTTATAATCAGCGATATTGAAGTCAATTTCACAAATAAGAATATGTTTCGTTATTGATATGCTTATGTAATTTTTTTTGCTTTTAATAATGTTTATTATTAATATCTTTTATTAAAAAATAAAAAAAGATTAAAAAGAGTGCTGGCAAGACTTGGAATAATAATAAAAAAAAAGAATAAACTTGAAATAGTATGAAAACAAGACAAATTTAGTGGAACAACTTTGACAACAAATAGACCCCCAAAAAACAAAAAAAAAATCAAAAATACATTACAAGCCTCACGAGTCTCGTTATAAAATTCTGTCACTCTACTTTTGTCTTTATAATTAGCATCTGTGCAGTCCACCATGGCATAAGCTTTTTGCTTGTAAATGCAAGGCGTAGTTATCAAAAAGCTAAGGATCCAAGCATGACTGTTGGGATCCTGAATGCCGCCAGACCATGAAGCTCTTCCAAGTGAAAAACCACAAACTCCTAAATCCCATCCATTAATTGAAACGCACCGATGTCATAGCTCAGCCATTAAAATTGTCACAGAGAACGAATTTTTCATTGAATTATCCCTATTAACATATTAAAATCTTCCAAATAACCAGAAAACAAAATCTTCATGGAAAAACTTAATCTAGATTGACAGTGAGACCAAAACCCATGTGTTCAATTGCATCGAAAACTTGTGCCCACAAAGGAAAACAACGCAGATGCTTGTTTTGATTGGTACATTAAGTTCCCACGCGGAATTTAAAATTTGTAGAGGATGTTCCAGGAGGCATTGAGCTTGGCCATCTCTTTTTCTTTCCCTTATTAGATTTTTTTTTTTCCATTTCTATTTTTAATATCTCAAGTTGTCCTTTTAATAGACCAAAATAAAATTTATTATTATTATTTTTCCTTTTGGTTTGAGCAACGTTTTTTTTCTCACTTTAATTAAAACCGGGTTATGACCTCTAAGGATTTTAAATTTCTGGACTCATATATTGCTCATGTTTAATTAAGAACATATATTTACTTTTTTGTTGACAAAAGGACACGGAATATTTTCTTTTTATGAAATAAACAGAAAAGAAAATTAAAGAAAAGAAAGAGAGGAAAATCTTTACTTTTCAGTATATTAAAATAATAAAATTGTTTTTGGGGGACGTGTTGACTAAAACATTAATTAAAACTAATAAAAAGTGAAGTATATTTCATTATTGTATTACGGTATAACTAAATTCATAATAAAAAGATTTTAGTCAATAATATTATTATAATAAACTACACATACTAATTTCAATAAGAATTATTTAAGTGAGAAAATTAATACTTAAAATTAACCAATTTAGTCAAAAGAAAAGCCAAACATGTTGATTTATAGTGTGAAAAAAAATCAAGTTTATATTAAAATTTTAATGTTGTTAAAAAGTTACAAATTAACTAATAATTTAATGTCAAATATTATAAAATATTAAGATAATAAAATTATTTAGAGGTCATATTGACTAAAAAGTATTCAAAACTAATAAAAAATAAAATATATTTTATTATTGTATTATGATATAATTAAATTCATAATTAAAAATTTTAATTAATAATATTATTATAATAAATCATACACACTAAATTTTTTTTTTAAATTACTTGAATAGAAAGATTAATATTTAAAATTAAATAATTTAATTAAAAAAGTCAAATATATTGATTTATAGTGTAAAAAAGGAGACTAAATTTATGTTAACATTGCAATACCATTAATTAATTAATTAATAAGTTAATATCAAATATTACAAATTGTGATGGTGTGTTATAAAAATTGTAAAATAAATAAATATTATTATAAAAGTATTTTCAATTCAAAGAATTATATTTAATTATTTATTTTCTTTCAATTTTTATAATATTAATATACATATAGATTCTCTTACTTTTTTTTCCCCCTTTTTTCTTTTCTTGTCTTTTTTCACTTTTATGATATATGAGTTTTTTTTTTTTTTTAAATATCTTGATACTATAGACAGCAGATAACGTGGCGGGTAGTAAAATGAGTGCTTTGCTGCCTCTTTGTAGGACCATAGAGAGTAGTGTATCACCCTTGAAGAATGCATGACATACGTTGAAAATACAAGGTGAATCACGTTCCATCTGATGGCCTTCTTCGTCTCACTCGGGCGGGGGTGGCTTGAATTCAATCATCTCATTATCAATTGGTTAGCGCATTTTTTTTTTTTTTGGTCTTTTTTTTTTTGTTTTTGACACACTGTTTTTTTTATTTTATTATTTCAGAAAACAATTGAATGAATTCGGGGTGTTTTAGTAATCAACCTTTTTTTTTTTTATCAATATTGGCTCACATTTACCGATTTCAGGGAACCCACTGATTGTGCCAGGAATTCAAGTCAGACACAAAAATTGAAAAACTGTCTTGTCGTTGATAGCGCATTTCATCGATAACCCAAGGGGCTTGACTTTCATCGAGCCCCGACGTGACCGATCAGTTTTGCTGTAGCTAAAATTGCAGGGCAGGACACTTGCAAGGGTCCAGAGGATAAAATTCCTGATGTCAGGTGCTGAAATTGGAGGATTCTAAGTTTGGCAACCAAAATTGAATGCTAACGCATTCTCCTTTCTCTTCACATTATGAGTAAAAATAAAAAAAATAAATAAATAAATAAACTTTGCAGTTTGTACAATTTTGTTGGGTCTAAAACTCAATCAGGCCTCACTTGCACTCTGCAATCTAAAACATCGACGAACCAATGATGCTACCAAGGGAGATGGATTTCTTGAGTGCAGGAGCAAATGTGGAACACGTCATGGGGCACATCATTCCAAGACAAGGATAGTGATGATACTTTCGTGGTCGTGCCGTGAGTCTGACCCGAATTGTCTCCTCTCTTTTGATTGTTTTGTTTTTCGTTTTCATTCTTGTCTTTTATTATTATTATTATTTTAAAAAATTATTTTAATAAACAAAATTAAATTTTTAAATTTTTATTTTTAACAGATGGGGAAGGCCTTGAGACAATGCTGGGCTTCATTGAAAAGATCCAAGACACAGGATTGATGAACTAAAATGTTTTGATTTGTCTAGCCAATTGATTGTCCAAGCATCTACTGAAAGGTTTGATGTTGGAAATCCATTTGCATATGGATATGAACAACCAATTGTTTTGAATTGGGTGCAATAACATACAGTAATTTCTATCATTCAATGCGTCAATTCTAACAACATAACTACCCAAAATACTTGTGCGCGTGTGTTTCTTCCAAGTTATAAGATCCGAGTAAACGCACGTGTTATTATTTAGTAAGATCGATCAGAATTCTTTATGTCGTGTTTGGAAGAAGAAAGAAGGGTAATGAATAGGGGAAAATAGGTAATAAAAAAAAAAACTAATAGGAAAGGAAAATTGATTTTCTTTTAATTCACTAAATTTATTTTTTAAATTATGATGAAAATTATTGATTTTCTATCATTTTTATTAAAAATTTATATTGTTCTTATCATACATAATATTTTTACTAAATTTGATATTATATATATATATATATTATTTTCCTTTATTTCAAATAAAAAAATTTATTTTTCTATCACTTATCATCCTCTCCCCAACATAAAAGGGAAATTTTATATTGTTCTTTTTGTCTTTTTTTTTTTTTTTTAAGTATTAGGAATGAAAAGAGTCGATAAAATGTAATTGTTCTACGGTGTCAAAAATTGAAAAGGAAAAAAAAAAATAGAAAACCAAAGAAATGTGCCAATCAAATTGGCTTCCCTCGATACTTGTGCGCGCTAAAAAGAAGGTTCTATCAAAATGTAGGGCCCACCCCATCACCGCACTCTCCCGCTACGCCATCACCGTCCGATTCCCGAAAGAAACGAACTTTTCAGAGAGAGAGAGAGAGAGAGAGAGAGAGAGAGGGAGAGAGAAAAAAAATTAAAAGAAGAAGAAGGAGAAGAAGAAGATCGCAATTGAATTGGGAGAGAAAGAAAGAGAGAACAGAAAAACGGAAAAAAGAAAAAGAAAAAACCCGGTGCATCACGAAAACAAGTGTCCCACGCGCCACCGTTTCTCCTCTACCGAGGGTTGTGGAACATGGAGCAGGAGCCCAAGGCGGAGGCGGAACGGAAGACCGAACCGGCGGGCCAGGTTTCGCAACAGAGCCACTCGGCCGATTCAAGAGGCGGCGACACAAGAAATGATGCGCCAAACGGGGACGCGAACAAGTGCAGTTTCGTGATGGGATCGGACTCGGAAGCTCTGTCGTCGGCCCATGGGCAGGACGAACAAATTGAATCGGCTAGCCGGGCGGGATCCGCCAGGAAGTCGGTCCACTGGAGCCCCGAATTGGTTACGGAATCGCGGTCTAACAGCAATATGAATAGCTATAATAGCTGCGATAATAACGCTCGAAACGCTTATTTTGACGGATCCAATCCATACGTCTCTTCGTCGCCAGCTCCGTCATCTTCTTCCTTCTCAGTCAAAGGCAAGCGTATATGTTCGTCATATTTTTGTAATTTTTGCATCAACGAGGTGCATTTTCCTTTTGTTTTTACATTTTTGAGTTTTCTCTTTTAAATTTATGTTTTGGGAAAGCAGATACAATGGGGACTGTACGGGACGTGCTAGGAAGGTGGGGAAAGAAGGTTGGAGAAGCTACCAGGAAGGCTGAGGATCTCGCCGGCAATACCTGGCAGCACCGTAAGTCACCAATCGTCCTTTTATTTTTCTCTTGTTTAAAAAATTCATTAGTCGGATATGCATGACCCTTGGATCTCATTCTCGTAGTTTGCGAGTTTATTTCATTCTTTTGTGTATGTGGATGTTGTTTGGGATTGTGATTGCCTGCGGATTCATTCATTTCAATGACTTTATAACTCAAGGTTATGATTAGAGGCAATGGTACTGGGAACCGAGGGTTTTTTTTTTTTTTTTTTATTTATATTTTTTATCTTTCTTTTACTACATTTGGTCACGATGTTCAATGATTGGAAATTTGTCAAGTTACATTTAGACATAAATCTAACTGTTTTTTCTTTTTTTTGCTGGGGGGGGGGATTTTGCTACGGTATCCTATTGGTGTGGCCTTTTTAATCCTAATGAACGAAGACTGCCCTCTTAACTTCTTGGTGCAATTAGTGTTTTGTAAGTTAGTTATTTATCTTGAAGATTTTTCAAAATGCGCTTACTGTACGCCGCATCCTTGCCCATTTTTCAACCCACCAAGCTCCGATGCAGCATGTGGCAAGAATGGAATGCCCCAACTAAATTACTTGAAAGATTCATATCGTAAAAGTATTTGGCTAATTTTATGCCGGCTACTAACCTACCTCATCTCTCATGGCTTTATCCAGGCTTGCAATCGTGAATGAACCCAAGGTTTAGTCGGATCTAACACAGACAAATTTTTTGGTCTCATAATCAAAATTCAAAGTTTTACTTTGTTTTTCCTTTCTAGTTAATAAGGTTAAACTGATCTGCCAAGACACGTACATTTTTTCAAGTCAAATAGACCTTTCTAAAAAGCAAGGACAATTTGTACTCTCAAAATCAATTTTCAAAAGTTAATTTTATTACTAAATGATCTGCGATAACATATGTATCTTTCTTGACTTCTTGGTAACAATCCAACATACGTTTCTAAACTAATTGATATTTTTTGTAGCTGCATTATGGTTATGAACTTGAATATGTTGTTTAAGGTGTAGGTTGGGCATAAATATGAGATTTTGTTCTCTGAAATGTTTTAATTTTGTTGTACTCAATGTTATTTTTATACTCTATAATTACGTTGAAATTTTCATAAATTGACTATATGGTCCCATTTTGTCTCAAATTAGTGAAAACATCCCCCAGCTTTGCTGATGCTGCGTTCGGAAGACTTGCACAGGGAACAAAGGTCTTAGCAGAAGGTGGCTATGAGAAAATCTTTCAACAAACCTTTGAGACTGTTCCTGAGGAGCACCTCCAAAATTCATATGCATGTTACCTGTCAACATCAGCTGGTCCAGTTATGGGAATCTTGTATGTGTCAACTGAAAAGCTAGCATTTTGTAGCGATAATCCTCTTTCATATAAATCTGGCAGCCAAACAGAATGGAGTTATTACAAGGTGCATTCTATGCCTTTTTTGCAAATGATTAAATGCCTTGGCTGTAGTTTGGGGATCAAAACTTATTGGTTGAGCTTCATATGGTGAACAATTGGCATTCCCTTTTATTTTTTGCCTATTGGAGATGTAACATACCATTTTGAGCCTTTGAACAATCAGTGGGACTATAATAGTTTTTTTTTTTTTATTTTCATAATGTGGTAGTTATATATGGGTGCTGATTGTTTGCTAGGAGTTACCCTAGGCTTGTTCCATCCATTAGTTTTTTCCCAATGTAACATATTGCTAAGATTGACAAGATGATGAATTCATATATGTCTATCACACATGAATTTGTCCCCATAATTGCCTTACCCTCATCGTGGGATATGGGTCTGGGTTGGGAACTGCTACTATCTGTAAGTTGCCTTGGGTGGCTTACGGGTTAACTATCTACTTTTGGAATTGTTCATTAGCCGTTAGACTAATTATAGCAGTTAGAGTGTGTCTTGCTGCATTTTATGTTGGGATTTTCTTTTACTGACTTCTTTTATCCCTTAAAATAGGTGATCATTCCTTTGCATCAGCTTAAGGATGCCAATCCTTCAGCAAGCGGAACCAATCCTGCTGAGAAGTACATCCAGGTTATCTCCATTGATAACCACGAATTTTGGTTCATGGGCTTCTTAAATTACAATGGTGCTGTGCAATGTCTACAGGATGCTTTGCTTGCAAATCATTCACAAAATGTGTGATACCTCTGTTTTAGGTCTCAACCTTCTCTACTTGTGATTTTGTTACCATTGACTTTACTAAATGTCTGCCCAATTGATACTGCTGCATGTTGCAATTCTTTGGGGAATGTTTCTTTATTCTTATGGAAATGAAACTAGTCAATTGTAGAGTTTATGGGCAGTTGGGAAGGATGGTCAGGAATGATATAGTAACATTTTCCGTTTTAAGTCCATATGGTTGTAATTTTGCAATACACAGCTCATCCAGAAGCTTGCTCATTCATTGATCTCTTGCAATGAGAGTACTTTTACATATTCTATCCAACTGGCCTGTACAATTAAAATTAAAGTGATCTTCTTTAGTCTGTTTAAGGCTGTGATGTGTGTAGACATTTTGAAGGCTTACAGGTTTAGCTTTGGATTGTTGTTGCAGATGTGCCATTATGCAAAATCATCTCTCTGTGACACGATGTTAAATTATTCACCTGGTTGTGAATTTGTTTGAAAAAAGAAGATTTAGATGTATCCTGGTTTATTGCTGCTGGTGTAGAGTTTTCAATTTTGCATCAGTTTAACTCATCTGTTACTCTGCTTTGTTGCAAAATAAAGCCATTTGTAACAGGCAAGTTACAGGCGTAACTTCAAATTTCGGAAACTGGAGATGTGAATAGGTGCAAGCGTGTAGAGATTTTTTGCTGTCTATTGGGTCAACTTACAACTATCGAGTCTGTAAAAGAATGATGTCATTGTATCTTATTGTAAGGCTGTTCGAGTCATGAATGTCCAGTGCTTCTCCTGCGGATCTACCGGATCAGTGTTCGCTAGGGGAGATGCATAGTCCGTACTTATCATATGCTTAACATTCTTTACCTTGTGCATAGAAATAACCGAAAAAACGAAATGTTATGGGATTTCCATTAAAGTTACGTTTCTTGCTTTCTCTTCTGCAAACAAGTAGGCTCTTAACATCTTTTATTTGGTAGGGTTTCCATCGACCTAGAGTTTGGTTTTCAGTAAATAGGATGACCGACTTTTGGCTTTTAGATTTATTGTTATTCCAAATAAAGAGAGACAGAATTTGAATTAAATTGTCCCATATTTGAACGAGAAATGGACATGCTTATAAGACTGTCCAAGCATGACTTCCGTTAGAGCTTAGCTTGTACCTGAATGCAATAAAGAAAGCAGAGCAAAGCTGTAACCTCATTGGGCAAATTGAAAGCTCTATCTAAACTCACTACTCTTGCCTTCAAGTTCAGAGCGGGAGGTTTCACTGGGATGCATTCTTGGCTGCCATTTTTGATTTAGCATCTGCCAAAGGATGTAGTTTAAAGTTGAGAGCCCATTTGCCGAGTGATAGAGAAAGGGAATGTAGTTTCAATTTTAGTTCATTACTCGGGAAAGATGCGTACATCTTTTACCTCGGTACCCCACAGCGATGCAGGAAGAAATACGTGACTGCACATTTTCGCGGCACACTGAGGTGGAAGGTCACTCGGTAGCAGGCTAGCCTTCTAACAGTGCTCTACTGAAACGGCTTGGTTTGTCTCCTCCGGAGCATCCTCTCCAGACAACGTGTGTAGTTTTCACTGCAAGATACTTGTTAACGGGAAATATGTTTGCTTGGATCTTCACAAACTTCCGTGGATTCTACGGTATTGTAGAGTTTGCAAACACTTTTAGCCATTTGTAATCGAGTCTCCTAACCAAGATGCTGAATCTGTTTGGGACGTCATTACTAGTCCAACAGGCCCAATGGATGCATAGAATGGACATTATTTTCTGGAGAGCTGGAGGCAACATTTTCGTCCTATAATTGTTGTCGTCGTTACCGAGACTTCTAATGTTTACGATATGAGGCACCGTATTCTTGCCTTGCCGAAAGCGATTGGCAACCTCGTTTAGAAACGTTTGACTCGCTATACATGTTCTTTTTCAACCATTCATCTCTCTTGCCTTGAAGAATGGCTTCGGCAATTTGACCCCAGATATTGAAAGCCATTTTTCAGTTTGAATCCCAATTAAAGATTAAACGGGAGGAACCCGGTTGGTCTGGTTGACTGAATTTTGATTGGATTGGTAGGGTCTTGCCTTGAACCGCTTTTTACATAGGCCGGTGGACATGGCCCAATGCTTCAATGTGTTCATTATTTCCGAACTTATGAGTGCGGGATCATCTTTAGGGCACGGTCAATGACTAAGTGGGCCATCTCTCTGTAGGCCTCACATCTATCTTAAGCCTGCACATTATAGTTTTATGATTTCAACTGGGATCATTTGACCTCGCCAAAAGTGCACCACCTCCTCTACACTTTCGGCCCGTGATTAGTGACTTGCACTAATCCCAGTTTAGATCGAGCTGATTATGATCCTATGACAATGTCAAAATCGACGAACCCTTATACTGTTCATAGAGCACGTTTAAGATTGGACATCCAAGACTGATTTCTACGAGTCAGAAACATCTTCATTGGCGCTCCCAAGTGTCGCGTCTAAATTCGCTTTTTTTTTTTCTGCGATTGGCTCCCAAAAGTGAATTGGAGAAAGATTAAAATTTGGTTGCATAGTCCAGTCTCTCGAACGTTCATTTTGGGGTAAAAAGAAAAAACCTGAAGCAATTTGAAGGGCACTTTGTTCTTATTTTGTCTCATGTAGAACCCAAAAAAATCAACGTCTTAGATACTTCCAACAGGCCTCAATTCGGGTATAGAATAACGCTGCGCATTTGTGAATCGCATAAACAACATTCTAATTTCTCGCTACTAATGATTTCGACAATCTAGATTTGTTTGCGCTCAACAGATTATGGCTCAAAGTATCGCAGAATATCTTGCTACCTTCAAGACCAATGTGAACGTCACATCAATTAATGTAAACAGAAACACTCCCACCCAACTCAACATTGAATGTTGTCGTATACTTGTGTGAAAGTCTTGATCTAGCGCTGGCATGATAGTGCCAAATTTACCAGATAATTTTTTCTATTTTCTCGTGTTCACGTCGGACCGAGGAAAACCAGAAAGGAGAATTGTGATTGTTGATTGATAAGTACAGTAGTGATCACTATTGGCACTTTATTAAAGAAGTGAATCAAATCCATCCTGTCAAAACCGGCATGCGGATTGTGGACTTCTTGTGTGAACAACGTGGTGGACCTTAGGAAGCGGCACAATTTTCAAAACTGCGGAAAGGTTAAAGTAAAAAAAATTAAAGTCTTTGCCAAAAATTTGCATGAAATATGTGGACTCCCCACTTCAATTTATATGTACATATTCATACGCACACTTAATCTAAATATAATTTATTTTATATTGTTTTGTTCCAATTCATCTCCTTTACTAATAAAGTTGTCACGCTCTGATTCAAAGCCGTTTTAATGGATTTAGAGGTTAATACTTCTAATATTACTGTGGAGACTCATATCCAACCTATTCTTATATGATTACTAAACCGAGAGTACTATTTTTTGTATGGTTTTGACGCCGATTTCCCCTTGATTGGTGGCTACTTTTCGGATTAAGTGGCTGTGATGGTAATTTTGGATCAAATCGACTCTAACATTATTACTAAAATTAGAATTTAATTTATTCTAATACAAATATTAAAACTCAATACGGATCATAAAAATGTTCTCCAAGTGAGCAATTCCGATGTAGCATTCGAATCATTGCCATTGGGCTAATGATTGTCTTGTCTTCATGGTTTTGCATCTTTGGAATGACTTCAATCGGTAGCTGTAGGCATGGTGGTCGCTTTTTAGGTCCCAAAACTGTTGTCTAGGGCTGTAATGTGTCTCATAAATATGCATCCCATGCTTTAATATATATAACTTTCTGACCATCGATATTGGTCTCAGCGTCTGGCCTGACCACCTTTGTCGTTTAAAAGCTGCTGAACTTACTCACTTCCCCTGGTCAAATGGCCAGCAATTGATATCATGTCACTAAAAACCCTATCGCTAGTTTCAGTCAACCTCTTTGCATTGCATTTGTACGCAGTCGATGTTCAATTACATGAGTGGAAGTGCAGTGCCTTTCTTCACTTCATCCACTACCATTAAGGCATTAGCCTCAGTTTTTTTGTGGACTAATCTTAAATGTAAAACTGAAAACAACCACAAAACGGGGGTATAAATGAAAAAAATTTAAGGATTTCAGAATGCATACTTTCTTCCGGCTTGTACTTTGAGCAGCCAGGGGGTATAAACGTGCTATCAGAGAACGGAAGAAATGTTTGTGATACGATATCCACATAAATTTCACCATCCATCGGGATGCATACTCGAGAATATTTTTTTCTCTTTTGTTTTTATTTTATTCTATTTTATTTTATTTTTTATTTTTGAATCAGAAGTCACCACAAACTCATGCCGGAGCGTGGCACAATATCTAGGAGACTTGAAGGACAAGCTGATAATTGTTATAAATTTTCTAATAACCCATGAGTTCATTTTATGTTTAGCAGGAGGGGGGGGCTGGGGAAAGGGTTTCCAATTGCAGCGGACCAGCCTATAAAGCCTGAAAAGCATATCTTCCATTTAGGTGTTAGCTGGATGCTAGTGGAGAGCGCACTTGACATTGTCAGGCCAAATCTAGTAGGCGGTTGATTTCTTGGCCCCTTGTAGCTTATGCATAGAATTCCCATACAGCCATTTTACATTTCCAAGTTCACAAACACCCTATAATTTGTTTCGTAATCCTTAATTTTTTTTACCGAACCCTCGTTTCTCATTGCACGTTGACCCACGTTCTCAATGGTCTTGTCTTATGGGTATATTATATATACATATGAGAAATACGCATACTCTCTTTTTTTTTTTTTTGGCTTGGTAAGTTTCTACATACGTTTTTTTAACAATAACAAACCAAAGCGTGCAAATTGCGAAAAAGCAAAACACAAAGGAACATATTTTAATTATGAAAAGCAGAGTTTAGGAGAAAAAAGGTAATAGTTCTCTTCGCCCTCACGTCAAATGTCAACCAAACCAATAGAAGTGGGATTGTACAATCTCAACTGTATTTGAAAAGTACCCCATGTATCCTTTTATCTCATTCAAAGTGGTCATCATTATAACTCTAATCTAGCCGATTTATTTCCGTTAATGACTCTTTTTTCTTTTTCAGGGTGCCGCGGCGAGGTAGAAAACTCAGGTCACGCGAATTAGAGCATGCAACAATAGCAAACGGTGGGGTTTTAATCCCCAATAAAAAAGATTGGAAGATAAATAATATAAAAGCGTGATTGAAATTTTGTCTCTTTGTTCTCTTCCTGATATGAGACATCAAATCGAAGCAGAGAAAGGAGGGAAGCAGACTCCAAGCAACAACAAGAATGTGTAGCAAGCAAAAAGAAAACAAATGAAATAGGTTTTTTGTTATTATATGATGATATTGGTGGGTTTTACATGTGAAGTGCAAAAGACACAAAGCCAGGGGGGCCACTGTTTTCTGGCAGAGAAAGAGAGCCCGAAAGCTAGAAAGGCCGCACAAGAATCGAGAGATTGAAATCAAAGTCGTCCCATTCTTGTCTCGTCTTGTCAACATCCACCTCTCTCTCTCCGTCTCTGTTATATTACTATTAATTTATATATATTATTGGTACCTCGAGATGAGATGTCAAAAGTATTCGGGTACTTGCAACAGGGAAATTTTAGAGGGAGAGAGAGAGAGAGAGAGAGATGAAGGGCAATGCTTTCCTTTTCTTTTTATGTTGAATCAATAATTGACTCGACTAGGATGGGAAAATAACTTCATACATAAAATGTATAATAATTAATGGGTAAATTTCATTTATCTAAAAAAAATAATGAAGAAAATTTCAATGACCGACCTTATTTGGTTATTTGGGGGGTAGATTGTTTATCAATTGGATGCATATTGCTATTAATCATATGCATATATTATTATCGACTAGTTGTAAATATATTTTATTATGGGAATTTTTCTCTATTTGTAAATATTATAATTATACCCATTTGTAACTGGTAGAAAACAACATATATCAGATCAATAATTGTAAGTTTCTGATTGATAGAATCATCTAGTAATTTAAATAAGATGGGTCAAATAAGAGGGTAATGTACCAGCCTCTAACTAATATAATGATGTAATGACACTATAATGTTTAGAACAAATATAAGGTATAAATTTTACATTTTTCATTAATTTGTAAAATTATATCTAAATATAAGATATCAAGTCATCCAAATCATCACCTAACTATTCAGAAAATAATAGTAATAATAATAATAATCACCCAACTATGGTGGGGAGTTACAAGAACATGTTTAAGTGGCAATGGCAATGACTTTCCAGTTTATACTATAAACTTGCATGTCAAAGAAACTGGTTGTTTTAAAATATCTTGTAACTAGAACGATTAAATATATAACTAAAAATATATATAATTAGATATTATTAAATATTTTTATTATTTGTTGCATATTTTATTTTGTATATTATATATCTATCAATTTTTAATAAAAAAATTTTTAAATTGATCGAAAAATATTTTTAAATATATAAATAACATAATACTGACAATAGTATAACGTCACTCAAACCTTCGTTTTAGCTAAATCTTCTCGTCATGTAATGAGACTCATATAGCATCACCTAAACAAAGAGCCGGTGGTATAGTGTGAAGAAATGAATGCCTATATCACTCATCGTCATAGTGATCTTATGCCATAGTCAACCCACTTCATTTGCACTATGAAATGTCAGTCTCACCTCAATTTTTATACGTTATGTGCTTACATGTGTTGCATATGTAGGCACAGGACCGATACATACCATTGTTGATATATCTGTCTTCATTGGAGGTTTCTCGCCGGCTGACACAAGGAAGACAGAGAGAAATGATGGGTGCGGCCGTGTGGGTAACCTCATTTACATATGCGCCAGTCAGTACGTCTATCAGATGTCTTTTCCAATTGGTTGGCATGATGTTGGAGTTCACGTCGCATGAGCCCACTTTCATAACCATCTGCTTTCACTCGCTCATTAATCAAAACCCCGCCGAAGCCTCCCTTCTTAATCTCATTACCAGTTGAGCTTCGGCATTATTACAACCGAATATTTTGACACTGCACGTCACCGTCTGGATTTCTAATGTAATTCTCGAACGCAAATGGGAGAAAGGGTCATTATGTGAAAGTCATTACATTTCATTTCCGTTGACCTACCGTCATTTTTCCTTAATTTCATCATTTTCAAGTTTGGCCTTGGTTGACGTGAGTAACTTTCCGTTTATATATATATATATATATATATATACACATATATCTACACACACACACACACTTTAAGAAAGTGGTAATTGTAGTGGGATAGAGATTTTGATAGTGGAGATGGAGCAGAAGTGTGTGTGTGCGTGATTGATAAAAGATGTTCTCAGGCCATAGGGTATTTTTCATTTTTTTCATGGTATCATAAACTGTGTGGCGGATAATCAAAAAGCGCGGTACCTTTCTCCATACGAAAAGGAGTAACTTTCTAATTATTTTGCAGATCGCTCTTAGTAAAAGAGAATGGAGAGGTGAGAAGATAGAATTGTGTGCTTGTTTGTAGGATATGGGCCTAGAAAAGCTATGAGAACGGGGCTTGCGGGGGACGAATGAGCAGGGAGTGTCAGTGAGGATGGGTGCGTGGGAGCCTTTGTATGGCTTGACTAGCATAGTTTGTACAGATGGATGGACTCCCGCGCGAGGTTCTTCGATGGTTTGTTCAGGATTTTGATTTTTTTTTTTTGTAAACAGTTGTATTCTGGTGTACTTAGTTTATGCACTTGATTATTGTGCTTAGATGATGTTCTGCTTTATTAAATGTATTTTTCTAGTTAGAATTTTTAGATTAGTAATATTAGAATATTTTTAAGTAATATTTTTATTAAAATTTTAATTATAATATAGTGTAATTTATCAAAATTAATTTTATATATTATATTATTATTAAAAATAATAATTTTGAATATAATTTAAATATTAATAGATATTTTTAATTTAAATTATAAGTAAAAAATTAATTCTCTCTTTTTAAAAAAATATATAAAAATTTTATTTAAAAATATATAATTATAAAAAAATTTAAAAATTAATTATTAAATTAAAAATTTTTTTTGCACTTATAAATAATTTTGATTTTTGTGAACACGTATATTTTATTTATAATATTATTTATATGAATATATTTAATTTTAAAATTTTAAAAAATTAACATTTATGATAATAAATTTATTAAAAATTTTAACAAATAATATCAAAAAATATATTTTAAATTTGATATTTTTTATACATTTTTTTATTAATGATTATTTTTTAATCCTATGAAAATAATATAGTTTTGTATTAGTTTATTATTGATTGTTGGATTCTTTTGTTAAAAAAAAAAAAGAGATGGCTTAAGATTTTTAAAATTTCATCATATAATAATAATAAGACAATTAAGAGGGTCATGAAATTGTTTAATTGAGACATTTAATTGGTGAAAAAGAAAATTTATAGTGTTGGCTTTACCTCGTGATGTGTAGCATCCAATAAAGTATTATGGACTAAGGAATTTGAAATTCCATGTTTGCAAAATGAATTAGCAAAATTAGTTCTTTCTTTATTTTAATAAATAAATAGCTATTATGTTTTGGTCAATTATATATTGGTTGTTAGTTAGAAAGTTAAAGTTAATTATGTTAAAGGTCATAAAACATATTCAATTTCTCTAATGTTGATTTAAATATCAATTTATGGTATATATGACATAATTATAAGTATGCGGTGCCTTTATGCATCATTGTGCATTAATGTTATTTAAAACCTTATACATAATGACATCTGAATCTGAATATTATATTGAGCAATATTTTTATATGTATGTATTAATATTATAATTTGTTAGCTACTAAAATAACCAAATTAGTATGTCTAAATTATGCACATATTATAATTATAATTTAATTGTCATTAAAGTGATTAAATTTGAATATTTAAACCAATATGTGTGTATTATAATTATAGTTTATTATGCATCAAAATAACCAAATTAATATATTTAATGACATATATAAATAAGTCATTTATCTATAATTTTAATAAAATACCTATGAAAAAAAATAATTTTAAAATTTACTCAAAAGTAAATTATTATTTTATTATTAATAATATAATTGAGGTATAATAATATTTTTAATTAAATATATATATTTATTAAAAATATCAAATATGTTTAATTGAAAATACTCAATTACTTATTAAAGTTAATAATATTATCTATGATGATGTATTATAAGATTTTTTAAATAAAAATTATAATATACTCTAATTATTTTATTTAATTTATGATTAATTATAAAGATTTATGATTATATATTAATGATAATTCACTTGTATATTTTAATTGTTATTTTATTTAACAATTAAACTTCTCAAAATGATATAAATAAGTCAATATTTACTTAAATATTACAAATGTTAACTTTTACTATTAATGAATAAGTATACAATTATTACATATTTAAGTAGTAAGTAATAAAACTTAAACAATAAGTTGGAAATAAAATAAAATTTTATATTTTATATTTTTGAAAGTAATTGTTACTAACAACAATAAGAAAAATTATTCACAAGCAAAAAATGCAAAAAAAAAAAAAAATTGTAATTTATGGAAAAAAAGTTTCGTTTTAAGGACAAATCACTTATTGATACTCTTATGATAAAACTTGTGACCATAAAGTCTACTAAATCATAAACTATACAAGAATATATTATTCAAATAACTACTTTTGCAATAAAATTTAAGATTTTAAAATTAATAGTAGATGACTTTTTTCTTAATACCATTCATTTTAAGTGTACTATCTCTTAAGTATGAGTTATTTCAAATTCATTATAATACTATAAAAGAAAAACAAAATGTTAATGACTAATATGCTTGTTTAGAAGGAAATGAGATTTTAAAAAAAAATTTAAGTGAGTCACTTTGTTAACATCATGAATAAGAAAGGTAAGAAAGGAATAAAAGTGAAAGTTAAATAATCAAGAAAGGAAAAAGCACACTTATATTTCTCAAGCTAAAAAGAAGGAATAAAAGCATGATGATTTTCACTTCCATGAAAAAAAGGTTAGATACTATTAAAAAGATAACACAAAATAAAGTTTAGTTTAAAAAAAATCAAATACCTTATTATATTTTGAATAAAATTTAATTAAAATTTCTTATAGTATTTGATAGTTTAATTCAGTATTATTATTCATGCATTCATAATGATACAAAGATTCATTATAATTTAATTGTTTTAATTGATATAAGAATACAAATATTTTTCTAATATATTCTTATTAATATTTTATATTAACTGAAATATGATAAAATTTAAAAGAATTCTTACTTTTCATATATCATAGTATTGAATTAAGTGTAGTGCAATAAATGAAATTTTCATTTACTTGTAGTATAAATGTTTAAGTTATATAATTAAAAAAATACTAGTAAAATTAATTAATAATGGGATTTTTTTTAACTTAAAATTTATTGATCTTAAAACATGTATTAATTACATTCTATGTAAGCAAACCAAACATAACATGAAAAAAGGCACAAGAAATACCCAACTTTTTGAAATTATATACATCGATATTTGCAAACCTTTTGAAATGTAGGTTTTAATAAACAATTGTATTTTATCACTTTTATAAATATTTTTTACATTTTAATTATATCTATTTACTTTATGAAAACTCAATCATTAGATACCTTTGAGGTATATATAAAAAAAGTCATAAGTGATTAGACAAAAAGATAAAAATTATAAGATTTTATAGTAATGATGAATATTATAAAAAATATAATAATTTAAAAAAAGTGTCTAGATCTCTTTGTAAAATTATTTGAAAGTCTTAACATATGTATATAGTAAATTATATTAGGTATATCTTAATAAAAGACATGATAGAAAAGTATAATCAGATATTAATAATTAGGAGTATAATAAATAATCCTTCATCATTCAAATTTTTATGAATGTATATAATATTTATTAAATAGGCATCTTAATAAGACATTTCAAAGTACTTTTATTAAATTGTAAATGTGAAAAAAAAAAATTTAAAACACCTATATGCTTGGAGTTACTTATTAGAGGGAAGAATTCACACGAAAGAAACCATACTCTTAAATGATTAATGATTATTTCATTAGTTATTCAAAAAATTCTAAAGGACATATAATTATAGTATAAAAAATTAAAGAAATTAGTAATTTAAGATTTATTAAGAATGGTATATTAAAAAATTAGTAAGGGTAATAAACATCAAATTATGAATATAAAAGAAATTAAAGTATTTTTTTTTACTCATGATAACTCCTTCATTTAATAAGAAACTAAATGTTATTTTAGAAATTAAATGAAATTTGAACGCAAAGATACTCTCTAAAAAAACTAATTTACAACTGATCAACGTAAATAAATTATAAAAAGTAGTATTAAAAAAATTTCAAAGAAAAAAGAGATCCGTTATTTCAAATAATTATATGATTCATTTATAAATGTCTATATGAAATATTATTAAAAAATATTGTGAAATTATATATATCTTATGAATATTATGTAGTAAATTATAAGTATCATAATATATGAAAAGAAATATTTTGAATAAATAAAATATAAGTATTATAATTTATACTAAATAATTTATTATATTATATTATTATAGTAATATTAAAAATATATATTATTATCATTATTTACACGTAATGATTAATGTAATAAATTTTAATTAAAATAAATGAGAGAATATTAAAATTTTTTAATTAATAATATTAGAATATTTTCAAATAATATTTTTATTAAATATTCAATATGACTTGATTTGTAAAGAATAATTTTATACATTATTATACTATTAAAGATAATAATCTTGAACAAGATTTAGACATTGATAGATATGTAACTCTCTTTTTCTAACACACATAAAAATTTTATTTAAAGATGTGTAATTATAATTACAATTAAAATTAAGAGAAAAAATTAGTTATTAAATTAAAATAAATCCTACAAATATATTAATAATTTTAATTTTTATAAAAGTAAATATATCATTTATAGTATTATTTATATAAATTTATATGATTTAAAAATTTAAATAAAATAATATTTTTGATGATAAATTTATTAAGAAATTTTACATTTTTGTTAAAAAATTTGTTTAAAATCACACATTTTTGTGTTTGAAATGTAGATGAAATAATATATGTAACTTAATTTACTGATAATCACCAATGCCAATCATCTAATGTTAGATTATCGTGAATGTAATTGCAAAGTAAGAAATTTGAATAAAAAGGGCCAAAATCCATGTACTATGGTTCTTTTTGTTCATTTTCTTTTTCATCTTAAGGAGAACGGCACAGGGGCACGCTCTTAATAGAGATGGCAATAACGCTCATCTTGCTTTGAGAGAAGTGAGATAAAAGAAAATTGATGAGAATTTAGATGTCTCATCTTGATTTGGAGATAGGGTTGTCATTTATATTTTTTGCTTCGGCCTCAAATCCAAATTATTAGATTACAATTTTGACTTTTATATAATAGTTATACAACATTTTTTTTTATGGAGACATAATTAAGCAAATTGACATATCAATTATAACTCTACTTATACAGTTATTCTAACTTTTTATGAGGAAAAGGTTTTGTCCCAAAAAAACAATGATCTCTATTATACCCAGTTTTGCATTTGCCTTTTGCACAATCATCGATAAACTAGTCTCCATCGTTGTCCCTCTTGGAAGACCGAATCACTTTGAGAATTATTATTTTTTTATTGAAAAAAGGGGGAGCAAGATAGGACGGGTATTTCCAATTCTTATTGGAGGCGTGGATGAGATTTTAAACTTTCTTTTCGTTAGGATGGGGATAGGGATTAGAACAACATTCTTCGTCCCCTCCCTGGACGTTACCATTCCTAGCTATCAAGATCTTTTAGAGTTGGATTTAGTCATGGTCATTGTGTAAGTTAGTCCTAAGATACCCACGTCGCTAAAAGCAAAACCAAAAAAGAAAAAGAAGTTTGCGTGCGCTACGACTTTAAACTTCTTTTATTATAAGAGAAGTAAAAAAGAAATTGATGAGCGAGAAAAAATTGGAATCCTTAATCACCAATGATTTGAAAGATTTGACTCAGACCTAACCAATCATCTTGGCCCAAACACAGAGCAATAGTGTTTTATGTATTCTAACCCTTTTCGGTTCTAAGTCACAATGATATTCACTTTAATATATAAATTGTAGCATCCAAATTAAGTGTTCTTTTAGAGAGAAGCACAAATGGGGATTTTTACAATTGTTCCCCCCCCCTCTTATCGTTATTACTAACAAATGTAACTGGCGTGTCAACATGATCAGCAAATTCTAAGCCCCGAAGAGGGCCATGCCTTTTGAGTCCCTCGGAGGTATGAAATATCCCTATCTACGACATGTCAATCTCTGTCGTGCCGTGGGACTTTCATATCTTACTATTTTGGAACATTCTTGCCTCTGCAACGTTTTGCTTCAAGAGATTATCTTGCTAATACCAATCCCAGTACCCAGAAGGCAACAGTAAACGAAAAAGAACGTTAAAAGTGAATTGTAAATAGCACACAGAATATGTGAATACGAGTTTTAAAGTTCTTGTGGCATTTTTTTTTTCTTGAAAGTTCGTCCATCTGGTTCTCCCCATTAATTAACAAGGACATGTAAAAGGAATTTTATCTTTATAGAAGTAGAAGAGAGTGGGCCAGGCAAAACAGGAATATTCAAGCTGTTGGAAGAACCAAGACGAAAACTGTTAAGGATACGAATACTACAAGGAATTTGAGATTTATCAACTATGTGTATTGCATCATTATTCCCTACTAGTGTTGTTAACAGTTGTTTTTTTTTTTTTTAACATTTTTTATGAACCAGTAGATAAATTTTTGTTGTTAATGAGAAAAAAGCGATACAAACAGGGAGACAATAGGAAGAATCTCAATGTCAATGAAAATTACAACGAGAGTCTCAGATCCAGATTAGGAAATTGGAATTCCTAAATATTACCTTCTCGCTTAAGGCATCGGCCGTAGAGTTTGCTGTTCTATTAATATGCACCAGCGTACCGTCTGCTATAGAACTAACGTGTCTCTTGATCAAAGTGAAAATATTCCTATGTCCCCAAGATTTGAGGCCTTTCTGGTCATCCAAGACACAGCATTAGAAGAATCAGATTCAACTATAATGTTACAATGCTGAAAAGCTTGATTCAATGCAACAAGTTTTAGAGCTTTGGCGATGGTCACAATTTCGGTTGTAGTCTAGTATAAATTTTAGCATACGGGGCGCAAAATATCGGTAATGCAGTACCGTTAGACAATTGTTAATCGTAAGAGTAATTGAGTAAATACATGGAGTCTGCATTTAGCAACGAAAAAACACCTGCTGCTGAAGGGCCTCGAGTATGGTAGTGGCGACAATCAAAATGCAAACAAAAATGGGAGCCCAAAGTCAAGTGACGTAGAAGAAATTGAAATCTTTCAAAAGTCTTATGGAGAATTGGAGATGCACCAGGCTACGAAACTCGTCATTAGAATGCCTCTTTTTCATTCCTCCAGGTGCTAAAATTTGAACCTGGAACTAATAGTCACGCCCCACTATAAGATCACAAGGCTGATGGCACGAATGTGTTGGATAAGTAAAAACTAACTCTTCAAGAGTCTACAAGTATGATCCTATCTGAATTATTTGTACTAAAATAGTACTCGAGGTAAGAATTTCATGTATCGAAATTACACTAATTTTAAGTCGCCAGTCACTAAAACTATTTCTTTCAAGTGTATGCCAATCTTCAATCTGTACTCAAATAATACTTAGCGTACGAATATAACTAAACTAGGCAGGCTAGTATATGTGTGAACTCGTAATTCTAAGATTGATGATACGCTAACTTACGCAAGTGAAAGAAGAGGGTGACGAGAGTTAAAAACGGAGAGCAAATTGGAATTGAAATAAACAGGAGCAGACTGTAATAAAAGCGATTCTGACCCAGATATGCCGTTGGGCACACCACTACGAATGCACAGCCCATTTGGGAGTTGATGGCGAAGAATCTAATTATCGGCGAAACTGTTTGGTGAGATGCTGCGCCGCGAGAAAAATAGCAACAACAACAGAAAAAAAAAAAAAAGATAATTTTTCTGTTATAGGTAGAAGAAGGATGCTTTCGACACACATTTTTTTTATTTCACCTTTTAATTTTTGTATATCTTATTTTAATACATGCATTCCAATACAAAATATAAATTAGACAATTTTGATATTAGCTTATGTGATTTTGTTCACTTTGCCTTCTTCACAAAAATTTGTCAATCAAACTCTAAAATCGAAAAGAAAATTATACGTAACCCCATAAAGAGAAAAGCACGCTCGGGTGTAAAATGACTAGTTGGGCAAGGATTATATCAACGTGAAGTCGCTGCAGTTGTGAAGCTGCATCAATTAGCCATAGAGTTTTATGACAACAATACGAACAATAAGCACAGAATTAAATATAAGTTATTGTATTTTATTAATTATAATTAATATATATTTTTATATATACTAACTAATTATAATTAATAATTATTATATATTTGTTATTAATTATATATATATTTTTTTATGTGCTCTTCTAACTTTTTGATTTGTCAAAGTACTGGAAGAGTGAGAGCGTCGAGACAGGAGACACGCTTGGCCTGAAAGTATGGCGTTGCCTTAGCAATTCAATTATTGGGGCCATTTCTGATTTTGATGTGATTAGACATTGCCATCACTCTTCAATATATAACTGTGCAAATATATATATATATATTTCCAGTTTTGTGAAGAAGACAAAGGCTGTTTCAATCTTATCATCATGATCTTTCTTTCTTCATTTTCCCAGTCCCTTTCATTGCCCTGTAGCCTTTGTTTGGACATGTGAAGGGGTATAAAAGAAATATACGAAAAAAAAATTATAAGAAAGAAAATTGTGAAAAGAAACATATTTTTTCATCTGTTATATAAATAAGTAAGAAATTAGTGAAAAAATAAATAAATAATTTAAAAATTTTATTCGATTACTATAAAAAAGTGAGAGAAAAAGAATTTATATTTAAAAAATAACATTTATGGCTTTAGTCCAAGAATGACTACGAATTCTGGAACACGCAGTCTAGGAAGAGAGGAAGTGTGTAATGGCAAGCATTAACTAACTAGGAACCGGAATGCTTTAACCCCACGCTGCATGCTCCATGGGCTTGACGTCCGGTAAATAAAAATAAGGTTAAAGGCAATTTTGTACTTCTATAATTAAACTCATGATCAGTCTTTATTTTTCTCAAGCTTTCTCATCGATGAGGTGTGAAAGTTTTTGAGTGAACCCCACATGAATTTTTCATCTCATTTTCTCAACAATTTTCTATCCTCTCCTCTCCAACCCTAAAGAAAACTCCTTTCTACAACCTCTTTTTCTTTTTCTTTTTCTTTTTTTTTTCCATCACTTTCTTTCCTACCACTTTTTCACAATCCAAACAAAGCATTAGGCTTTGGCTTTCTTTTTTTTTTTCTCTTCTCCAAATCCAATGAAAGTTGTTTAGGTTTGAAGCATTTGAGTTTGTTTGAAAGTTTCTGGTACTAAGAAGTTTCATTTTCTTAAATTTAGAAAAAAAAAAATTTATTTGGTCTTCATTTTGACACCATCTAGAGTTGGAAAAGAGTCGAGTTTAGCTTACTCTGAGTTTCCTTGTAATAATTGACAATGGTTGTCAAATATCTTGGACCCAAATTTGAAGCTGATCTCAAACTAGAATCAAAGTCAAAGTTAATGTGTTGTCAACTGTTTAAGAATATAGCCATATAGAGTCAACATTATCCTCTTATCTTAGGATAGAGTTCTCTATATCAACTTCTTTTTTTTTTTTTCCTGGAAAAATGTACAATTACTTTAATTTTATTCTTAATGTAGAATGAAAGGAGCATAAGTATGTCTTATTCTTCTTATTCCTACCTGTATAAAATTTACAACTTAGATTTTAATAAATTTCACCTCCCCTTATCAAGAACATCTTTGTTTGACAAATGATATATACTAAAAATTAGTGAGATTTTGATTCTTTTAAGTCCGTAGCATATAAGCAATTTCTTTTAACTCTTTATACATTAATACAACAATAATACTGCACGAATAGTAACACACTAAATTCATAAAATCAATTTAATGATATATATATTACCAATTATAAGAATCTAGTTGAGCCTTTTATATTAAAAATTGAAATCTAAAATATTTTAAGAATTCTTTCAAATGAATCAACCGGAAATCAACAGTACAAAGCTCTTAAATCAGAAGAACATACACCGGTTTTTTTAACCTCCTTTTCGACCAATATGCTGACAAACATTGACACTTGTCTCGAGCTTTCAGCATTGACTCGTGTCTTGAGCTTTCAGCCACCCACTGTATATTTTCCAGGAGAAAGATGTTCCTAGAAAATTTGAGACGTTGATGGACTCCTCCCCGTCTTCCAGTTCCACAGTACCACTACTATCTAGGAAAAAAAAAATGAAAAAAAAATAAAAACCCTAAAATCTCCTGCGCGTGGAAGCCACGGAGATAACTTGAAAGCGTTTAGTTGCATCATCTGATATCTTCTCTCTGGTTCCTTTTCCAGTGTTTTATTCTAAACAACACAGCAAACATTAAATGCAGGTTTGACGTTAATCCCGTGTCACTCGTGTCGGACTGGAGAGCGCAGCGCGCGTAAGAATGCAGCTGAGGCTGAGCTGCCCCCGACAGTTTTATTATTTTCCTATGTAATTCCGTGTCCATATTTATGCACGCATGAACAAGTTCTGCACATCTCGTACGCGGTCTGAGTTCCCCGGCACGGGCAATCTCACGCGCCACCTGTGACCAAGGTAGGGCCCTCGTCAGCCCGGCAGCAAGCTATCCGGTTCCCCAACTGAGTCCACTGGCGCGTGACCCTTGGATTCCATTGCTTTACTCTTTGACCTCAACTCTAGCGTAGCAAAGAACAAAGCTTGGACACGACAAAACAAGCCCCACTTTTTTATTTTTTTTTTTTTACAACTCAGTAAAAGACTGCCAAAAATTTTTTTTTTTTTTTTTTTAAAAAATGTATATATATATGTTTATTGAGAATAAAAAAAGTTTAAAAATACAAAATTTAAGCAAAAAAAATTATTTTATTAATTATGATTAAATATCACACGCAAAAATACACATTAATTAGAATTAATAATTATCATAAATTTGTGTCAATTTTTGTATTCAAATTTTGCGTTTCCGAATCAAATTCTACGGGAAGTAGCCGATGGGAAATCGCAATTGCAAAAGCCATGGAAATAGTTGGAAGCAAAAAAGGTCCTTTTTGCAACAGGGACAGTGAAAAATAAAAAGATTCATGGCCACATTTTTTCACTGACTCTTCTTATCTCCTAACTGATCTGCTCCCTTCCCCAACACAGCAAGTGTTCATCTCTCAAGTTAAGCTAATGGAGTTTGAGAATCAAGAGGAGATGGAGGAGGAAGACATGGAGTTTCCACTGCCGGTGAGTTATGACAACTTGGGCAGTTCTTTTCGGGCCAAGATGACGAGCTCAGGCGTTGAACCACCAGCAGCAGCAACTGGGATAGTGGTTCGTCAGCCAACGACGACTGAGCAGAGATACAGAGAGTGCTTGAAGAACCATGCGGTGGGCCTCGGCGGGTATGCGGTGGACGGGTGCGGCGAGTTCATGGCAGCAGGAGCTGAAGGCACCCTTGATGCGCTCAAATGTGCTGCTTGTAACTGCCACAGGAATTTCCACCGCAAAGAAACCGTCGGATCGCCGACGCTCGGGATAGGAGAGCTGCTTTTCCACGGCCACCCGCCTCACACTCATCTCAACCACCAGCTCCCTCAATTCGCGCCTTACTACAGGACCCCATCGGGGTATCTCCACGTGGTGGCCCCACAACAGAGGCTGCTGCCGCTAGCATTGCCGTCAACCTCAGGAGGAGGTCAGTGTAGAGAGGAGCAAGAGGATGTGTCGAATCCGAGTGGTGGCACTGGTGGGTTTGGTGGGATTGGCAGCGGTGGTGGGGGCTCTTCGTCAACTAAGAGGTTTAGGACTAAGTTTACGCAGGAGCAGAAAGATAGAATGATGGGGCTGGCGGAGAGGTTGGGGTGGAGGATACAGAAGCATGACGAGGCTGCGGTGCAGCAGTTCTGCAACGAGACCGGAGTGAAGAGGCATGTGCTTAAGGTTTGGATGCATAACAACAAGCACACTCTTGGCAAGAAACCCTAAGACTCAAGGCATTATTGGACAAAAATCTTCAACACTTTCAGAAAGAAGTTGGAGGCCGGGAGGTGTACAAGTTCCAGATGACTTGGTGAGTATTTGGTATTTTACATATCCTAGGATATTTAGCAAGTTTTATTTTCTTTGGGTAGAAGGAAAGGGATTGGGTTTGGGGGAGTTGGTGCGCAATGATGGATACTTTATGGCAGGTTGTTTTACACTTTAAAGAGCATTAATGCAGATGCCTTTGGATTTGGGTCTCATTTCTTTGCATTCTTTGAAAACACACTTTTCCTGCCTATGAGTTTCAGTGTGGTTGTTTTGCTTTGTTTTCTGCACTTAAAGTGAGCTAATGGGTACGGCGATGGGGCTCTTTTCAAGGCCTAATTGTCTCGGATACTCAATACGTTGAGAGGGAGAGAGAGATGCTTGAAGTCCCGAGGTGTAGGTGTAGCTCATCTGGGAGAGTTTGGAGTCTAATCTTTCGTCTTGTGTCTTTGTCGTCCATAAAATTTACAAGTGGTGTAAACTTGTGGCATTAACAACTGCATTTTCTGTGCAGAGATCTCTCTACTGTCTATATGTGTTATCCACTTTGTGTCCGTCCCTTTTGTGTCTTCTGTCTTGAGACTCTTGCCTGAGCTCGCCATGGCTAGCTGAGAGAGAGAGAGAGAGATTTCTGTAATTTTTATGTTGCATTCTGGATATTATTGCAGGACCCCATTTTGATTTCTGCTTTTCTTAGCTCATTTTTCCCACTCAATTCTTTTGAGTGTTTTTTGGTTCTGGTTCTTCTTTGCCTCGCATTACGTGGTACCTTTTGTTTCGCCTCTTCTCCTTCTATTGACTTTTTCGATGGTACTTATAACTGTAATGTTCCTCCAAAAACAAAACAAAGCTTCACCATGGGGCCTCCACACTAATCCATCTGTTGTCAAGTCCTTGGCTTTCTTTGCATTGCATTTAATATTTGCAGTTGTAAGTTGAGATACCAATCTTTCTGAACTTGGCTTTCTTTTCTCAAGGAAAGAAATACATTTTTCTACAGGTTCATAGCTATGATTGATGTAAGCAGTTTCACATATTTTATGTTTGTTTCGGGAGAGTGTAGTGCAGAACTCAGATAGATGATCATTGATGGGTCACCTTGGGAAGGAAAGAACCGAGCCAAATCTGTCAAATTGCTTGTTGTCTGCATTATATATCAGTTTTTTTTTTGTTTGTTTTTTAATTACATATGCATTGAAGGTTGGAAGTAAATTTCTTTTTTTTTTTTCATAAATTATAATTATTGGGATATTTTTAAAAAATTGCATTAATTATTCTTACTCACTTTTTTTATTTTAAATATAACACATATATGTCTTATAATATACAAATTCATTTAATCACTTTTTATTTTAATTGGGACTATTTAAATTTTTATTTTCATTCACGTCTCAAATTAACTTAATTTTATTCAATTTTAAAATAAATTAAATTAAAAATTTATAAAAATATGTTTACTGATGGGTTATAATTAAATTGAATAAGAGAAATACTTCTAATAATATTTATGAACAAAATATATTGATAATTTATAGATTTTTTAATCTAGAAATCCTGTTAGTTATTAATTCATATACAATTTGTTCTCTTGTAAATCCATGACCGAGGAGGTATATAGATCCAAAGCTTGGCCTCAAATGTTATTCCCTCCACGGTCCCATGTAACTTCTGGTTTTTCCTTTGTGAATTTTTCTTTGTTTCTTACAAACTTTATCTAAAGGGAACAGTGGGCTCTGTAGCACCAAGAAAAAACATATAGGCCATGCGGACAGCTTTAATCAGTCAACTCTCAACACCACGCCGTCACTTGAAGATTGTGCTTCTTGGTCTGTAAAATTTCAATGGGAACCTAGCATCTCTTTTCCATTTGTTTTCAGAATTTGGTTGTCTAGAGTCATTTTCTTCAACTTTTTTATCATATATTATTTATCCGAGTGGTGAAACTCCCATACTGTGCGATCTAATGCTAACTAAAGAAAATAGTATGGGCCACAGGGAAACCAGATTGCTTATATAAGGGAACTCTCGATAGTCGAGCTTGTTTGGTTGTTTTACCAATAGTGCAAACAGTGTTCGACGTTCCGGGTTTACTAGCAGGTTATAAATGGTGTTTGACGTTTCAACCTCACTGGTAAAATATACTACTGGTGCTAGTTTGCTTCTTCTGGTATCTAGACTTTACCTGCAATCAATATAGTCTTCAGGATACTTAGCTTGATTTGGGAAATTAAACAACAGCATCAATTAAAGCTGCACGCTGGAAATGGGGTCGTGTGGATTTGGGAATCTTGGTCAAAAGATATATAGTGATTGATCATCCTATTCATACCAACGCATATGCATGCTTGTTATTTGGATGCACGGTCTGTGTCTGCTTCCTTCTGCATTTCCAATTTAGAGTCCGGCCCCAAGATTGGAGTTTCTATTCTACTTCAAGAGCAATCCAAAACCGGCAATTAACTTGTGAGGGAAAAATAAAAAGAAGGATCTAGCTGTTGGATAGATTACCAGTCAGGACATTGAGGTTGAATTAGGCCGTGCTAAGAGAAGAAAAAGTTTGACATATATAAGGAAAAAATAATAATAATAATAATAAAATATATATATATATAGGAAATAGAATGTGTTTCAACAAAGATAAATAAATAAATTGATGTGTAACTTTCTTTATTTAAATATTTAATAGTTCTCAATTCTATAATAATTTTCATTATGCCTTTCTGCTAGTTCAATTAGACGAGTATTGAATCTTGGGCTCCTCGTTTTAATTAAATGATGTAAATGGGAAAGGCGATCTTACACAAGCTTTGAATCTTGGGATCCTCGTTTTCAGTAAATTTAGTCCACTCTCTTACATGTCTTTTTTATATAATTGTATTGTTTACAGCTCCTCTTTTTAAATTGTTCTGGATTTATTTGGGTGACTCATTGGATTTAGAACATAGAATAGTCTTTCCTAATTCTGTAAATGCCCTCTTAAATTACTAATTTGAATGTTCCAATAGCAAAATATAGCAATGTTTGCTAGCTAATTTACTTCCTTTGGAAAGTTAACTATAATATACTTCGTCTTCAGGTTGCTTCTCGAATTAGGCAACATAATCGACAAAGTTGTGAAGAAATGTGGTCTTGCCTGTGTAGGAATATTGGTCAGCAATTACCCTGAATCAGGATAGGGAATTATTATTCTAGTCTCTCTCTCTTTTTTTCTTTTTTTTTTAAAAAAAGAGAAAATTTAAAAAAAAATCTGAAATATTCTTAAATGCATTGGAATAAAATAAGCTGCCCCTTTTTTTATTTATATCACTAATTGCTAACAAATTTGCTTTGCTGCTAAACACAGTTGACTCATCGCCAATATTTTTCACGGTTGAGAAATCACCTTGTGTGTGTGTGTGTGCGTGCGTGCGTGCGTGCGTGTGTGTGTGTGTAAAACTTGTTTGACAATCATACATAAACATTTCAAGTATCCATAATACATCGTCAACACCAGTCATAAGAGCACAAACCCATAATTATTTATTTTCAGCGTAGATAGCAGACAATTATCATGTCAAAATAAATAAACACAACAAGATTACATTTAAAATTTCCATCCCAATTCAAGTAACTTGGAATCGGTATTTGCATTAATCCCCTTTCGCCGCCCAGCAGCACTAGCGAGACTTCTCCTATCATAGTCCACCTTAAGATTCGTATGGGGACCATGGTCATTTTTCTTTGTAATGCCTTTAGTACCTGAATCTGATCTCAGACTCTTTGCCCAATCAAATTTTTTGGTGCCGTAAACTAGCATGCCTTGCAAATTGTTGGAATTTGCAGTCATTATCCTGTCCTTTCCAGGAATTTCCTTCTTGCTCTCTTTTATTTCAACCTTGGTTTCTCCTTCCAATCTTATTTTTATCTTCACTTCAGACAGTGCTTTGTCCCTTTTTCCTTGATGAAAGCTGGATATTTCTCTTGCATTCCTTTCTTTCTGTTGTTGATAAAGTTGGTGCAATTTTATTGCAAGGTGATATATTCCATTTTTAATCTCTTGCTCCAAGTCTCTTTCTATATCCATCTCAAGCTCACCACGAATCTTCATCTCCTCGTTTGATATTATTGGTCTCGGGTTTACCTTTCCTTCATTAATCTGTAACGCAGCCACTAGCATTATCATAACAATGTGACAGAAATGATTAATCATCATCAAATATCTAACAAAGGAAAAGGAAGAAGAAAACAAAGTGATAAAGAGACACGAAAAAAATTTAAATGCATTCACCCTTGGGTGCAGCTCAATGCAATGCGAATTTTGTGCTGGAACGGATGAATCTGCAAAATCCCATAAAAGGGTTACTTCCTTAGCACTAATATCACAATATGATGATGGTGAAAGAGAAGGAGAAAACAAGGAATGGTATCTGATGAAACCTAGTATACCCTGTTTGCTATGTGTAGCTTGCTGGTCCATCCTTCAACTTTGTGTTACTATACTTCTCATATTGTGCTAGGTGTGAATGTGCCAAGACCTTTAAATATCCCAACAGCTGAGGTGTTTGGACGTGTGGGCTTGGGTCTACTCATAGTTGGAATGAAGAGGACATCGATCGAGATGTTTTAATCAGCAAATACCGTTAGAGAAGCTAATTTAGTTTGCATATCGGATAATGGCGCCAAATATCTCTAGCTAAAGTGAGGAACGAAATTGCTAGTTTGGGGAAGATTAGAGCAGGAATATTTCCCTGGATTTAATAGTGCTTTACGTGAAAGGAAAAGAGGGGAATTGGGTTGCCCTTAAAGCAAAATCAATAGAGGGTACAGTTACCCACATGCTTGATGTATATATTCTCTAGACAATTACCTTTCCCCTAAGACCTACAAAGTTGGTTGAGTGGGAGACTACATTTATCCAATGTTATGTTTCTCAATTTACCCGATGTCTCTGAATGTACAAGTTGCTTCCACTCTTTCGAGAAGCCATACAAAGAGAATCTGTCCAAAGAGCAGCACCAAGCAATTGGGTTTGCCTCTTGGGCCACGAATTAAGAGATCCAGGACCTTATCTTTCAAAATTCTCTTGGGTTTTATTTATTTATTTATTTTGGTCAAATGGTTCTGCCTATCCTTTTGCTTTGCTTTAGGGGTTTGGCACATTCTCCATACACGGGCATTCACAGTTTATTGCATTCAATATATATCAAACAATGATTTAGGATATCAAACAAATACATCAATTTAGGACCGTAATGCTCTGAATTTGATATGAATTGGGATTCGATGATTTAATTAGATTGGCTATGGGTAGTAAGTTATGGTTGGTTAGTAGCACGAGAGTATTTTAGAAATATTACAAAAACGCTTGATTTTTTTTTCTTTCTATAACAAAGTTTAAAACGTTTTTTCTCTCTAACTATATGTGTGTGTGAGTGTCTATATATATATTTATATATAATCTTAAAGTTTAAGTATCTTACATTAGTATTTAATATTAAAAAATTAATTCAATCATGTATTTTGTTTCTTTAATAAAACCTTAAGCTCTCCTTCTTATATTATTAGGAAATTATAATTTAGGTTCTCTTTTCATAAATTTAACGATTTTTTTCTCTTATGCAAATAAGTTCATCATATGTGAGCCTATGTAATGGGATCTATCCCTACTGTTTTGCTTCGTTCTGTGTTTGCATCTTTACGTCCCTTCTGGGTTTATGGTCAGAGCCTCTCTTTAATTTGCTGGTGGACACAGAAACGGCTCGCTAGTCGATGGTGGATTTTAGCCTTAACCTTCCTGGTGGAACGCATCTTTGGGCACAATGTATAAGTACACGTCCAGGGAAAGTGACATGGCATCAAATTGTGTATGTTGCAATTAAAACCCTATTATTTTTCAAAGCACGTCTATTGAATTTTTTGTTTTTTTTTTTGGTCAGACCGTCTATGGAAATTAATCCATTACAAGAAGACGAAAGAAATATGCAAAAGCAGCTGGTCAATATACTAAGTTTCGCGTGAACAAATAGTTCAAAGCCAGATTTTGCATGACAGTGCATTGACAATTGCATGGTCTAAGTATGATAGTAGGGGTGACTCTGGTTTCGTCCGGGCAGTTTAAGGTTGAGGGAAAGAAGGAACCAAAGGTCTTAACGTTCTAGTTCAAGTTTCGGTTTGATTACAGTTACAATTTAGGTTTCACGTCGGTATTGTTGCTAGAGAGAGTATAAAAGATTTATAAGCAAAGATAATAAAGTAAAAAAGAACAATTTTAATAAATAATGACTTGAACTCAATTAAGCTATCTATGTATATGTATCGTCTTTAGGCAATCAAAACTCATATAGTTCCTTTGACTTAGGTTGGCTTGATCTCTACTTTGACCACTAGTTTCGGTGTTAGTAGTTGTCTTCAGTTGTTGGACAATTTTGCTTTCCCGAGTTTTTTGGTTTTTTCAAATTCGTGGAACCATTCTTCAAACTCTCACCGTTGCCCCAATTCGAACCAGTGATTTCTTTTTTTTCTTTCTTTTTTTATATTTTAAATTTATTGTGAACATCAGTTCACATATTTGATCTGATTCGATTACTACATCAAGCCAGTTCCTAAAAACTCGAATCTTAATCGGACCAGACTCGTCTCCACTATAATTGAAGAGACCGAACCGATTCATAGTTTAATTAAACTCTAATCAGATTCTGGTTCGTACAAAAATTGAGTCAGATCAATTCCTGTCCTATTTACGTGCAATAGCAATGGGGCACATTTCCGCTTATTATCTCAATTTCCCACAAAAATAAAACGAAGCCCGATAAGATAGATATATGCCTAGCAATATCATTCTAGTTTTTATCTTCTATTCTAAATTCTATTTGCATCAATTTGAAATCCCATCTTCGTTTTTTTGTCAGGATTGGGGATCTCCACTCTTACCCCGCCTCCAAAATATATATATTTTTTATTTTATTTTTTTTTTCATTTTTGTAGATAGAAAAGCCTGATGCTTGAATCAAGTAACTTGAAATTTAGAGTTGAACAAAAACATATATCCAATTAATATTCAAATATAATCAAAAAGATTAATTAGAAAAAATGATTCATGAATATAGAGAAAAGGATAAACTAGTTACTGTTGAGCCTATGGGATACAGTTGTTTCTCATTTGTTTTGTGTTTAATGCCTAAGTCAAACTCGTCTAGCGCAACGAACGACAAGGGGACAAAATTTTGACCCAAAAGTAATGGAAATTATAAAAAATTAAAAATTTTTTTTAAAAAAAACGATAGACCCTTTGTTGAGTTGATCATATCTTCGCCCAATAATTCAAGGTTGGCAGGCAAACTGCAAAACAAAAATGATGCCCTAGAAAGTCTAGGTGGTAGGGAGTGATGTCTACGGAAAAGTTAATCATATTCAACTCCAACTGATACATATACAAATTTAATTTTGAATATGTTCACTCGTTCTAATTAATTGTTTAAATTTTCGTTTCCTTTTAAAAAGTAAAGAAACTACTGTTTTAATTTCTCACATAAAAAGAAAACCCTTAAGTTTGATTTTTTTTTATTTTTTTTTTCGGATAGCTATTTCACATGCATAAACAAACAATCACACAAACACCTATAAACATCTATTTCTATGCATTATTGTACCATCCCATCAATTACAGGGGTCATATAAAGATAATGGTTAAATGAAAAAGTATAGAAATATCCTTATAACAGAAAATATATAATTATTAACTAAAATAAATAAAATAATGGGGATGAATATGAGAGCAGAGGCAAAAACAAGGATTGTTAATACGATCTCGACCTCACTTTTTGCTAAAATTATCGGAAATTGGAGATTCTAATCTCGATTTTCGATCAATTTCTTTTAACGTCGTACTCATCGGACGGATCAGCACGAAAATGAAAATTGTTGTGATCCCTATACATACGTTACATTTGTGCCCATAATAATCATATTACATACGTCCCTGAACTGTGCATTCCCAAGGTTGCTTATACGGGAAAATCAATGAGCTGTTTTTCTGACAAATCGAGACGTTCGACCGGTCATCTAGTCAAAGACAGAAGCCCCCCCCCCTCTGTGGGCCTCATTCCAAGTTTCGTGGCCTCGCCGGGATTTCAAATCCCCAAAAGTACATCCATCAAATATTTGATTCACGAGCCAATAAACGACAGCGTTTCTGTGTTCAGGTTTTGATTGATGTCACTACAATTTCAACAGGAACAAAGGAACGGGCACAAAGCAAGATGGCAAAAATATTACCTGCTCTCTGTGTTCTTTTCTTTTTCTTTTTCTTTTTTTCTTTTAACTTCTTTTTCTCTCATTCGAAAGGAGGCTACAACAAAAACTCTGTAACAATTCTGTAAAGTCAAACACACGCGCATCATCTAGTGCCACTCCACTAGACTTGTGATTTATCTATAGCTGCTGATGATGCTTCTAATGCATGCATAAACAGCTGGTGGTGATCCTCACCTTTCATGCTCGAATAGCATGAGGCACCCTCGAATCTTTTCACCTTTATTTATTCATCCAAAAGTCTCTTTCCCTCTGTCTCCCCCCCTTTTGTGTCACTGTTGTCATGTATCTCATGACTCAGCGTTCCACTTGGAATGGCCTGCTGTCTCGTTTCCTCTTAATTTCTACACTATTTTGTGGAGAGTTTGCACATGACCTGACTGTTGAATCATCGGTTTTGTAGCTCAAGCACACGGCATCTAACACCCCATTTGGGCTTTGGGGGACAGATGAGCCGGAGGCACTTGCCACATTTGCAGCAGTGCAACCACTCATCAGTGACAAGTCTTTAATCAGTTCCATACACTTCAACACTCTGACCTGCAAAATCCCACAAAGATTTGACTCATTTTCAAAGAAAATCTTCGTCTTGGTAAAAAGATCCGGTCCAAGATCATCGTGGGAAAATGCGATTTTTTTTTCTTTTGTCCTTTTTTGGATGTCCATTCCAGTGGGAACCACTCAGAACGTCATTTTACCTTTTCTAAATGTTTGAAGCTAGACATCGCCTGGTCTATGCCTACTGCTTGCACTTCTCCTGAAACTGATATTGCCACTGCCGCTGCAATCTCTGAGGGACGGAATTCCAAGAAGTCAATACCTGCATTCAACTCCAATTCAAAACTGCATCAAACTCATTTAAATCCAAACAATTACACAGAACAAAAGCAACATAACACTGTAAGAGACGGACCTCTGATTGTGCCTAGTATGAGCTGCACTGAGTTCGATATGGAAGATCCTGAAAAATGTCGATCATCATGAATCTTCCCAAGGAAATAGTCAATGAAAGAGCAAGGAGTAGAAGCTAGCATTCTCCAGTTCAATGTGTTTAACACCAAAAGCTCCATCGTTTGAATGGTTTTAGCTTCAAACACAAATTTGGGTTCTCCTACCTACCCATAGAACCACATCATTAGGGCAATTAACTTTGAAAGAAGAGTGAAAATTAATGATCATCAACTTCAGAACACACCAAAATCTGTGTGTTATGGTTACCTGTAAATCTACAGAAAGGGGCACTCCAGTCTCCTCCATTTTGGCTGCTAGTGACAAACAAGCAACAGCTAACAATTGCCCAGTCCAACTTTTACCGTTCTATATACCAATGGTGACAAACAAAAATCAAAGATGGAGGCCACAGGGAAACAAATTCCAGAATGATGTAGCAAAAGGAAAAACAATTGGGAGCATTCAGCACTTACAGGCAAATCACGAACGGATAGAAAACGATCCAAGTAGTTCATAGCTAGGCAAACGCTCAATGGACCAAAATTATAATGTGCTTGAGCCTGTTGACCATAAGACAAGAAAATGATTCGAAGAATCAGCAAAAAGATCGTTTCTTTTCATATCACACTGCTTTCCAGGAAAGAGGGAAAGACAATCAATCAGCCAAGAACAAGCTAGGGGATGTTCTTAGTCCGAGTTGAAACTAAACTATCAATCCATCCGACAACCTGAAAATAGATTAGTCGAAGTGGACAGAAACAACCCAGTTCATGAATCAAATGAACATCGCTGCACACATATCTATTAATCATAGGCCAGTATGGGGATATTATGTAGGGCAAGACCACATTGTCGTTGAAAACAGAAATCCAACTTCAGAAAACGCATAAAAACCAAGCAAAAGCAAGACCTTTTTATCAGCAATCAATCAAATAAGCAGAGTCCGAAAGTCCCAGTTAGGACAGAAGGTATAGAGAAAGGAAAAAAAAAAAAAAAGAACAAGAACAACCTTCAAAATCCAATCAAAAGCCTCTCTCCTAATACTCGTATCCAAGTCCCCACTCCTCAACCTGTTTAGGTAATCATTTCTAGGCAAATGCTCTACATCCCTTTCAATCATTTCCTGAACTCGCTCATCACTCTGTGTTACAAAACCCACCAAAGATTTGGATCTATTATTGTTAAAAAAGGGTCCTTGATTGTAGTTTTTATTGCCTTGCCGATGCCAAGGTGGGGAAATCCCATCCTCGTCAGTGGCATTACAATCGAAATCAGCAAAACAATTTTTTGTACTCTCCGTACACAGAAGGCTTGAGGTTGCAAGGTCCAGATTTTGTGCCATTGCCGGGCCTCAATAGTGGCTACTGCTAAAAAGCATTCTATGTATCATCATGTGATAAACCCAGAGACGCACTATGCCAGAAAGAGAGAGCGAGAGGAAGAGCGTGGGGCGATGGGGGCTGAGTGTTTTATAGAGAGAGAAGCGTTTATGTAAGGACTGAGCAATGAGCCTACAATTTTTAGGGTAAGAAAAAAACCGAGAGAAACCGAGAGACTTAGAAGGGGATTTGTTCATATAGAACCCAAAACATCTAGAGTTGGCTTCTTTTGCAATATAGACGCGAGAAATCTCACAGACGTGGACGGCACAATACTATCCAGCGTGGAGGATGCGACGCTCTCGTGGTTATTATTGAACTTTGATAGTTCACGTTGTTATTTGACTATATATATATATACAAGTAACCGTAATAATAGTATTACATTACTTTTTCTTTTGGATTATGCCTGACTCGTCTCAAAAGAATAAGATGCGTAACATTTCTAAAAAAAGAATGGAAATAATGATAGCGGCATTAATGCAAGATTACAAGGAGGCCAACCTCACTACAACTGTTATTTTTCCCTTTCGCTGTCGACTTTTTGTTAATCAATGCCCCCCAAAACAATTCAGGTTTCATAATCGGGGCCTTCTTTTCATGAGAAAATCTGCCCCGACTTGAAGTGTGTAATTTGGGTGTAATCTTGCACATAAAGGGTTGTATTATTAGATAAATAAATATATATATATATATATATATATATATATAATCAAATCCCACGATTTCTAGATTACTATACTTACAGGACAATTAAAATGCAAAAAGATCTCTACAGCCAAACAAAAGAATTGCCAAGAGAGGCGTTGAAGTTGTTTTTGTGAGTTACTTGTAACGGGTAGCAGTTATCTTACTTTCATATTTTCAAGAAAAAGGAGGAATTGGCCTTATAAACGGGTGTATTGTACATCCCAATTGGTTGTCTTTTGAGAAAAAGATAATGATCTCATATAAGAGTGACATCAGAGTCTACTTTTCCCTCCGTAAGACCTTAATTTGGCGTAGAATGTCAAAAATTCCCAATTTCACTGACTCGATGCATATCCAAGAATATCAACGAGAACTTCGATAAATTTGATATGAAAAAATATAACGGGTAGCAGTCATCTCACTTTCATATTGTAAAGAAAAATGAGGAACTTAAACCTTATAAATGGGTGTATTATATACCTAATAGACTGACTTTTAGGTAAAAAGTAATAACCCGCGACATACTGCTTGCATTACTATTGTAAAAACAAACGACACCGGATGCGTGATTTGAGCGTAGAACGCTAAACCATTAACTTGGACGATCATGGTTCAAAACTGGCAGTGACGAACCAAAAAATTATGATTAAAGGTTCAATTCGAGCCAATGATGGAAAATGACAATGCCGTATGATTCGTCCCCGGCTAGAAGTTCCAATGAGATAAGCCCGTTAGACAAAGGGAACGTCGGGCTGTAGGTGTTTTTTAGTGTTAGTATTTTAACGTTTAAATCAGTATTTCAAAGAGAGTCGATCGAGAGAAAATTAGGTTCTGTGTTGTTGACTGGCCATTGCCTTTGTACGAAGGTCTAATGAATTTATTATTATTATTATTATTTTTATATTGTTCCTATTTAGTGAGCTTTTAATCCTGATGTGAATACTGAACTTGAGGAGCGTTGCTTTTTCTAGGTGAGAAGCAGAGCCTGAGCTCTCGCGGCCAAGCTCAGATTGGAACTTGATGTCGACCACGAGCCCAAATGGGATTGCTGAAGACGAGCTCGCAACTTTCTTTAAGCCTAGGTCTATTTAGAGTTGGTCCGACTCTTTATCACTATGCATATGAATCAATGCACGAAACCCACCAAAAAAAAAAAAAAAAGTGTTATTTTAACGAGTTTTGCAAACGCAGGTGATTAGGATTTTGTATATTTTTGTTCTACCTAATAATTTTGTGGTAAAAAAGAATTACCCATTTAAAGCTTTATCATATGAATGCATAACAAACTTCTTGCAATCCTACTTTTGCACATCAAAAGGCAACAAAAAGTTATTAATTGCATTAATGCACGAGTATACCCCTCAAATTGTCACATTTTGTAAAGAAAAATGGTGGCGAATACACTTAACAAACTTCAGTGAAATTTTCAAAGTTTATTTCATATCCTTAATAAATTCAGTGACATAGGAAATTAACTAGTAAATATGCACTCCAATTGATTGACTAACCTCCCATTAATTCAGACTACAGAGAATTAACCCCTTATAAATCTTTTAATAAGTTTTTTAATTGTTCTCCAGCTTTGATCATGGCATTGGTCATAAAAAATTAAAAGCTAATGAAAAAAAAAATCATTAGAAAAGAGTTATATATATATATTTTTTTTTTCTTTTTAATGTAACAAAATCAAAGTTCATATAGATTCGCGTATAGTTAAGTTTCTGTCACTGTTTCTTTCCTTGTTCAAAAAACAAAAGTCACCTTTCTATCAAATATTCCTATTACAACACCATTGCATGTCATGGGAACTCAAACGTTTTTAGCAAGACCAATATCTATTACATTTATAAATCTGATGGTCGCATATTTAGTGTTGAATAATTTCACTTTTTTTTATTTGAAAATATTAAAGTATGTGTTTTTCTATGTATATATTTGCATTACCCTTATTAGTATTGGTTGTGCATTGTAATAAATATTTTGAATTTAGTATCAAAATAATACTTCTAAGACCATTTATTGTACATTTATGTCCATCAAATATATGATAATTACCACTGCATTCTTGTCATTTCCGCGTCAAAAAACGTTTGTCTACGTAACATTCTTTTCTTTTCTCTTTTTTTTTTTGTGAGTTCCTTACAAAAGTTTCAATATTCCTTAACAGATTTGACATAGATGGATCAATAATTGAATCCAAAGTCATTCGCTTTTATAAAATTTGGGATAAAAAAAACCAAACAAAAAAAATTAAGGAAAGAAAAGAAAAGAAAAGAAACTGTGGTGTCAATATCTTACAGTAGTCGTGGGTGATTTTATTAGAATAATGTTGGAAGTAAATTTTATAAATCACGTACAAAATATTGCGAAAAATAAAATAATTAAGTGCCTCGGGCGAGTTTTGACGGCAATCTCTAGCAAATGACGGCAAGCGGGGGTCAGATATTGATCAGTATAATCTCAAAATACATCCGATGACACATTAAAAACTAAGCTGGTGTTGCAACTAATAAGCTATATATTTATTCAAAATTGTATTTACCGCTCGTAAAGAGATTCATTTGAAGTTGCTTGAGCTTGTCTCGTCATTCAAAACATTGAACTCTTCTTGTCAGAGAATATTAATTACAAAGTGCACTTGATCTAATTTATCAATTACAGCAACTATCCATCTAGGGATGGCATAAAAACCCATACTCTCGACTTCTTGCCGGACGTAACGAATTCGAGGTCAAACCCACCTGGTTGATGGGTTTCAGGTTAGCTGGAATAAAAGAGACTCAGAATTTTTTCTGCAGCTGCGGGGCAAAGCATCACGATGATATTAAATATTCTTGAACCCAAATTCGAACATCAACTCCCACTTTATGAGTACTCTAATCAATGTTGTCAATTAATTTTATTTTATTTTATTTTTTAAAATTATATATATATATATATGGTGCATACATATGTGTATGCATGTTGTCTGTTTTCTATTTTTAACATCATGTTTGGCGAGGATAGGAATGAGTTCAACTACACTTGCATTTATCTTTTAATAGATGTGCTGCCACAACCCAACTCTACTCTTTACTTAATAATATTTCACACTCGTCGACTGAAAAAAAAAAAAAAACTTTATTTTTAATTGACAAAATCAGTAAATTGATGTTAAAAGTACTTCAAAATAAGTAAAATTTTATCCAATAAAATTAATAATTACAGGTACGCAACATCCTTGACTTGTTCTGAAATGTTAAGCAGGTAAGATAACTGACAAATTTGAATACCTGCCTGGTATACTCCCCCACCCACAATTTAAAATAAGAGAACTCAGTACCAGAACACAGACCACGCCTTGTTAGTTTCGGGCACGAACCTGAACTTTGGGTTTGTGTCCGCCCCAAGTCTCCTAACCCACTCCGACGCAATCTCTACCGTAATTGTGATCTTCTCGAAATATTAAAATTTTGTAGGCATGCTAAGGTGAACAATCCTTGACCAACTTAGATTTCGCCTAAAAACAAGATGATCTCACTATCCAATAGAACCCCTAGAAAGAACGACTTTGATGCTTTCTATCTATCTATCTATCCATCTATCTATCTATATATATGTGTGTGTGTGTGATCAAGTGATGGAAGTCTTGATAGTGTATAGTTAAGGCTTAAAGACGAAGGGGAATCTGTCAGAACTTAATAGGAAAGGCGAAAAGTAGCTTGCTGGAAAATGAACTGGTTTGTGAGAGTCAAGGCCTGCTTGGAAATTACTCGTCTCCCCTTTAATTGCTGGAAAGTGTATTTTAATTTACAGAGAATTCTAGTCTATAATTTATGATTCTAAGGAGGTACGTTAGTTATCCTTCTTCGCGGGGCTGAAGTCAAGCTATGAACTGAATTGTCGTTAGTTACACCCTCTTGTCGTTCCCACCGCTGCCCTTTTTGCTCTCCATTTTCAGTCATTTCGTTCGTTTTCTTTAACAAGCTTTTCAACCAAGAACGATGACCTGCCAAGATTTGTCCCTCCCTTGCGGGCATGCGGGCTGCCTTTAGGGCCAATTGTAATGAACTGAATTCCTCTCGGTTGGATAGTTGAAATGGAAACAAAATGAATCGGTTATGTAGATAATTGTTATATTTCTCTTCTTGATTATTTACTTGCTAGGATAACTGAGATAAACTTTTCTTACTGCTAAGAAATATGAATCGTAATTTTTTTTAATTGAAAGTTTTTATATGTATAATTGTTTATATTTGTTATTAATTCTTTAAAAAATTTAAATATATATTTTAAAAATTTGTAAATAAAATAGTATTTATGTAAATATTTAGATTATAAAATTATAAAAATTTAATATTTACAAGAATTGAAAACTTTCAAATATCTATTTTTAATAAAATTAATTAATTAATTAATTAATTAATTGTTGGTAGCATCATCTTCAAGGTGAACACCATCCCATTTGCTTTACGCTCATTTTCATTCTGGTGAGTTTTTACTATTGATTTTCTATTATTCGTGTATCCAATTGCCTGCACGGTATTCCTATAAATTCTGTAATTCTATTATTAAGATTTGGAGTATAAATTTATATAACTAAAGATTTTTATATTAAAAAATAATATCAAATTTATAAATTCATTATTTAATTACATCGTATTTTTAAATATTTTACATTAAAAATAAAAAATAAAGGGAACGTAAACCCTTGCGTTTCCCCAACATTCACAGGATACAAATCGGCTTGGTGACTAGGAAACGCAGTAACTAAGAAAAGAGCAGGAGGTCTTCCTGGCCTAGATTTGAATTCTTGGCCAGATAATTTCCAAGACACGTTTACACCCCAAGAACGTATACAGCAACATGCAATTAAAGGGAAAAAAAAAAAAAAAAAAAGGGAAAAGAACAATGTTAAATTTAAAATATACATAGTTATTGTATTGATTTTATATATTTTTGTCTAAAATCAGCTAATTGAGAGGTAGGGAGGAGAAGTAAGCAGCCAAGAAAATAATTACTGAAAAAATTTTATAAAAAATAAATTATATTTTATTATTTACCTATAATATTAAAAAATATTTACTTAATTTTAGTTATTATAAAGTAAAATAAATCAAAATAAAAAAATCAAAAAAGTTAATATAAATTAATTATTATTATAAAAAAAAATATAAAAATTTTTGATTAATTTCTCGTATGATAGAATATATTTTGACATTAAATAAAAAATTACTATAATAATAATAAAATTAATTTGTGATCAATAATTAATTATAAATAAGAATAAGTTAACTAATAATTAATAATAATTTAAAATATTTGTGACAATGTTTAAAAACAACTGATTTCAACTTATTATAAAAATTATTTTTATAAAAGAATTATTTTTTATCAATTATATTATTTTATTTTATCAAATATAATATATTTTATAGAGATTAAAAGTAACATCAGCCGCCTCCGCAATTGGCAACGCAACCCTTTTATAGTTCATCGAATTGGATTTTAGCATTCTTCATCATAGTCAAATCAAAAGAATTAGTCTTCATAAATACCGTAAAAATTCTTAAAGAATATAAGAAGAAACAATTAAAAATATATTGAAGGGTACAAAGGAATTATGCCCAGTCAATTTTGAAATCCCAAAATATAGATTGATTACTAATTAGGCAAGAAAAATAGAAAAATTGTAATGTAAACGACGATTTAAATTCAGTTGAACAAGAGGCACACGACTCAGGGAAAGAGAATAGATTTAGAAACATTTAGAAAAAAATAAAAATTAAAAATAAAAAAGAAAGAGATTGATAAGGTATCTAAGGCATATTGTGTACCGAATGGTCACACTTATGCCAAATTGCAATATGAATTTATGAATGCCCTCAATTACAATCTTCAATAGTTCATAGCAGGAAATCAATGGCAATTGCAATTATTGGCACGTATCATGGAGCAAGAAAAAAGGAGAATATGATTCTTCATGAATTTATACCATATTTATGTCAAATTGCACGATATGTTCCTAGAAGAAATTGCAAATTTAAAAATTATCAGTTATTAAAATTATTTTTTTAAAAAAAGAATGACATAATAGAAATATTAATTCTAAATATAAAGGGAATTTTGATACATATTTTTTTTTTAGTTTTCTACAAGTTTTTATATAATTAATATAAACAATAAAACACAACAACAGAGAGAGAGAGAGAGAGAGAGAGAGAGAGAAAGAGAAAAATGTATTTGTTAGCTTAGACTTGAGGCTAGACCAAATTGGACTTAAACTTTAACTTTTAACCTTTACTTCTTTCTTTTTTTTTTTCTTCGTAGCATTCAACAATGCTTTGACTCCGTGACTCTCCCAATTCCCACCATCCATTTTTCTGCCATCACATGATAGTTTTAAAATCGATTATTCCAATTCAATAAACACAACTCTCTTAGTAAGATTGATTTATTATCGTAGAAAAAATAATTCGATATATTTTGTAAGATTCAATAAATATATGTATAAAAAAACACTTATATTTTTTAAAAGAATATAATGTATTCGTTCAATATATGTAATTATTAAAAAAAAATAAAACATTTCTTCAATTCACTTGTCTTATTTATATATATTATTTTTAACCAAAAAAAAAAAAATCATCTACCATCGTCATGCCTCGTAGCATTTTTATTAATTTACCAATTGTTATTTTGAAAAAAAAAAATATATATATATATATATATATATTTATATTTATTTATTTATTTATTTATTTATTTATTTATTCATTTATTATTTTTTTTTTCTTACAACTCGTAAAAGGAAAATAAATTTGGAAAAAAATTATAAAAAAAAAAACAAAAAAGCCATTAGGACGGGACCTGGCTGGGCTAAGGGTAGAAGTGTAAATTCGAGCCCAGCCATTGGAAATGGATAACCCTAGCCAGCTCCGGTATTTGCGAAGTTGAAAGCTCCGTCGCTGAACGCTCGTTTTTGCAGTCTTCTCACTCACTCACTCAGCAGCCGTCATCCATCGAAATGGAACTGTGCACCTGCACCCCCGTCTCCGCCGCCGCCTGCGCCCCCCAAGCCAACTCAAAATTTCCCAAAATCTTATCTCCGAACATCCCCGCTCGCGTCCTCTCCAAACCGTGTCTCATCCTCTCCGCCACCGCCCAACGACGGCGCGGCCTCTACTACCGTACGAACCCGGAACCTTAGGTTTTTCTTAAGAAAATCTTCTTCTTCTTCTTCTTCTTCTTTTTTTTTTTTTTTTTGGTTTTCGTGGTTTTGGTCTGGTGGCGGATTAACTGGCCGTTTTTCCTATAATGCAGGTTTTCGTAGCTTGAGTTGCTCTGCGCCTAAAGCAGCATCTTCTGAGGATGCAACGTTCGGCGGAGTGAATTACGCCGCCGGAGCGTCGGAGGAGCGTGACAGTGCGGTGGCCGTGGAAGACAGTCCTGCACCAGCTGAAAAGAATGTTTATATTGAAAGTGAGGCAACCGAAGTTCCTGAGGAAGATTCTCCTGCAAATGAGCAATTGAATGAGTTTTTGACTAACCTTAATATCAAGGTTTGTGCTGTTTGGGAGCCTGGAATTGTCTGTTTTACCTTCTAATAATGATTATAGCCATTTAAATTTTCAGTCAGTGGACTGTTATACGCAAATATGTATTTTGTTCATATTGTTATTCCTTGAAAAAGGGATTGGATAGAAAGAGAGCATTGGTTGCTATGATGATGCATACTAGTGGTGGAGAGTATCCATTGGATGCTCGATGAAACTTCGACATTTTTGTTGATCCTGAGCGGTTACCTGAGCAACATCGCATCCTTCATAGGTTAAATACTTTTGTGTTTCCCTTCTTCCTATCCACTTGCCTTTTTAAATCTATCATTTTCTTCCATGAATTATTTTTTAAATCAAATGGTTTCCCTTTCAATTTCCTATTCTACCCTGTTTTACTTTTGGGCTTTCTTCACTTACCATCTACCTCCTCTTGCTTTCTTGGGTATACCTCTTCATGATTGTTAGAATTGGTGCAAGTCTTTACAGGTTGTTGAATCATTGACTATAATGTCAATCCGAGCAGTTAGCTGAGCAATTGGCTGTTTTAGTCATCTATCCCAGTTTGACTTCTTTGTTTTTACCTATCTTTCCCCCCTCCAGGTCTGTTACAACATGGTTTCAGTACCCAGTTCAGGGGACTTCGAGCATTTTTTTAGTGAGTAAATGCATGCTATGAAAGTTTAAGCACTTAATTGCTTAATGAGATTCAATCCCTAGTTGTTATCCTAGCACCACAATATTAAAGTCTGGTTCATTTAGATATTTTAAGTTTCCCAGCTCCTTTTCCGTTCCTCTGAGGTTTGTTTTTCTTTCTGGTTCATAATCTGTTTGCTCACTTGACCTCTTTACTGCAAAATGGTTGCCATGACGGATACCAGAAACAGTGTAAAAGTCATTGATGGAAATTTGATGCTAAGGTGATAACTGGAAATGAGTGTTTTACTGTCTTTCAACTCCTCATAGCCCTCCCCTCTTTTTGGGATATTTTGAGAAGGCCCATGCTGTTCTAGTGTTAGCCCTTACAATTGATTTCAGAATCTTGCTTTTTTTTATTTTCCTGCATTCTATTGATTCTTTTCTTATACTTTTGTAGTGGGTAGGCATTAGAAGTTATTGTTTATTCTGAAACAACATACATGAGCCTATCAATGTCTGTCTTCTCCTTCTTATATTTCCCTTCATATTGTTTTGGTTGAAATTGTATCAGAGTTTTACGAGGAAGAGTAATTGCTGGATCATGACGCCCCTCTCTCTCTCTCTCTCTCTTTCTCTCGCCTGTGTTTTTTTCTTTTTCTTCTCCCTTTTCTTTGGGTATTGTCTGTTTCTGTTGTTTGGGAGAAGTTTAATAGGAGCTTCAAGCAAGCAGTTTTCTTCTCTCTGATGACGCACTACTAATTGGCAATATGGTTTCCTATTTCGTTCCCACTTACAGAAATTTGAGATAGCCATGTACTTATAATTGTTTGTTCGAAACTTGCAGTTAGATTCTGAAGATACGTACTCTATTCTTTTATTTGGCGGGGGTGCTTTGGTTGCCTTGTGGTTAGCATCATCTGTAATTGGCGCTTTTGATTCTATACCACTGGTGCGTATACGTTTACATATGATGATTGTTCTTTGAGTTAAATAGAATATTGTGTATTCTCTGGATTCCTTCACTCTTTCTTAATGCATGTGTAATTTTATGAATCCAGTTTCCCAAGTTGATGGAAATCATTGGTCTTGGCTACACCTTCTGGTTCACAACCCGTTATTTGCTATTCAAGGTTCTTAATCTCAACGTGATTTGAACTTCAGAAAAATTTTGTTCTCTAATAAGTAAATGTAATCGGTGTTTTGTTTCATGTGTTCTGCAGAAAGATAGACAAGAGTTGGCTTCTAAAATTGAAGAACTGAAGCAACAGATTCTCGGCTCCATTGACGACTGATGCTGGAAACTTCAATTTTCCTCTTCTGGGTTTTTTTGGGGGTAGATATGCTTTCTTGTCAATATTGGGATTTGTCATATGCAAGACAGAAAATGTAGAGCTAAAGCAACATATCATTCAAATGAATTAATCCCTGCTGATTGATGATTGGTGTTATATAATGTTTATAACAATGCAATATCATTGTCAGATAACACTAGGAATACTAAAATTTGTATTAAAACTTTTTTTAACTATATTATTATTATAAAATACTAAAACATTTGTACTAATTTTATGCTATCCCATTATTAGCTTATCATGGAATTATTCCGTCTTGCAGAGTTACCTTATCAAAGGATAATAATCTAACCATCTGCTGGCTGATTCAAATACGATTATACAGCCAAGGCAATGAGATGAGATCACGTGCAGTGCAAGTCAGCGAAATCTAGGACTATTAAACCGTTTTTTATTCACCTTTGTTGCATCATATGGTACTTGGGTATGATAGTGTCTGGGTTCAAATTGAACCAGAAAGTAAAATTTTGAATTTTTTTTATTGGCCCGGGGGTGAAACACCCCGTCTGGATACTGTGGAGCTGGGGAGAGAGGCCCCACTGACGTCCTCTCGGAGCAGCTTAGTAACACCAGCAGGGGAGAAATTGTGATCCATCGCTTTGTTGTTGAGCCAAGCCTGCCAGAAAGTCTGCCACGCGATTACCTTTCCTGTAGACTTGTAAGAGGCGCACTTCCCAGTGTCTATTCAGCAAGGTACGACATTCATTGAGAAGGTTAACGTGAGGATGTGTAGGCCGGGGCTCCACTTTAACTAGGTTTAAGGCTGACAAGCATAACTCTTCTGAATCCTGCTTCCACGTATATGCTAGTCCTTTAAAGTACATCCCCCATAGCTCAGCTAGCAAAGCAGAACAGTAGCCCATTTGTGCAGACCCTCCCTCACAGTTACCCGTACAGTCTCTGAAAACTCCCCCCGCTGATCGCCTGGATTTCCATCTGCAGCTCCATCAGCATTTACTTTGATCCACCCTTGTCTCGATGGTTCCCATCCAATCAGCATCTGGTTTCGCAGCTTTGCTTCACTTTTATCACATATCTCGTTCCAAGCATCGGCACTCTCTAGCTACTAGCTTAGTGAGGAACAGCACTGAGTATGAGGAGTTTGCCGCTCCACCAATGGTCATTGCGCCATTTCCAAACCCACCAACATGTGACTGCAAAAAAAGTTGAGCAAGTTGTGGAGGACCCTTGGCCGAAATTCTTATGGAGATTTTCCTCCAACCGTTCTTTGGCAGAAAGGGTAAGAATGTGGCACGTAATGCAGTACTAGCCAGCTCGGTCCATAAGCGAGACACGTCTGCACAATCTCGCAGCAAGTGCATGAAGATCTCTTCAGCTATACCACAAGAACAAATGTTTGTGAACCCAAAACTGTCTCCACCGCTCCTCATTAGTGAGCAATCGCCCATGGCCTAACTGCCAGAGGAACCATCTGATGCGTTTCGGCATATGTGGCTTCCATATACTGCCAAACGGTTGCTGCAGGTTGAACTGAAGGTGCTTCCTTGAGCTAGATATGCCGTTCTAACAGTGAATTGTCCATCCGGAGTAAATTTCCAACTCCTCTGATCATGCTTGTCCTCTTCCTCCACCAAACGATACGCAGCCAACTTTCCCAGCAATTGATTTGGAAGTTTCCCATCCAAAAGACCCCTGTTACACCCTAGGTTCCCCTGCCAGAAGTGATGAGCCTTATTCTGAATGTCAACGGCATTTCATTAGTAAGCCATGTTTCTGTCCAAAAAAGAGCTTGCCTACTGTTCCCCACTCTCCATTTCAGCCCTTCCATCAAACAATCACTAGCTCTTACCACACCCCGCCAGGTATTAGAAGCATTTTGCCGGTATCGAAGCCTTACTTCCCCAATTATTAACTCTGCAATACTTCCCGCAAATGACTCTTGCCCATAGGATTCCAGGTTCTTCCACAAGGCGCCACCCTAGCTTTGTAAGCATGGCTTCTCCATATCACGCAGCCCTAGCCCTCCCGAAGCCTTTGGTTTGCATACTGTTTTCCACTCCACCAAGTGACATTTCATCAGTGTATTCCCCACAAGAACCCCCGATATAGCTGGTCAATTTTTTGAACAAATTCCAGTCTGCATCGCATAACTCGGGGTTACAGTGGATACATATTTTTCAAGAGAGAGCCTACCAGAGAATGATGGTTGCTTAATTTTCCACCCCACAAGGTTGGCTTGCACTAAATCAGGCATACCAAGGTTATCCGAAGTTAAGCAGGACTTGGACTTCCTGACTAATTCTTTTAGCAGGCAGGGGAGACACATGGTTTGACACAAAAAGTCTGGATTTTCGGAGGAACTCTCACTTCACTAGACAGTTGGATGCATTTCTTAACTTCTCCAATCTGTTCCAGAGTAGCTTCTGCAAAAGGAACCATGTCATCCGCGAATAGCTTGTGTAATAATATTGGTCCTTTCCTTGACAAAGACAACGGCTTCCATTTTCCAACACTACTGGTCGATTTGCCGTGCCAATCTTTCCATGCATAATACGAATATAAAGGGGGACAAAGTATTCCCTTGCCGGTGAACACAAGAGGGAGTGAACTGTTCCAACGGGGTACCAATCCAGATGACGCCCATGGTGAGAGAAGTGATGCAATCCATGACATTAGGAGAAGCTCAATTGGAAGACCAACTTATTCACTTAGAGTATTCTGAATAAAGTCTTAGCACATTCAGTTATAAGCCTTTTCTAGATCTAGCTTCAACACCACGTCTGTCTTCTTTACTTTGTATTCTCCTCGGAACAAAGCTCGCCAAAAAGGCAGAAATGGTTTTAGCCGTTCCACAATAATTTTTGGTACTTTGGAAGGTCTTCACGTTAGGCACTGTGAGCTCAAAAAAAGTCTCGAATTTTTTTTGTTTTTGAGTTTTCAGTTTTCCTGTCCAAAGTAAATAAATGCACAAGTGTGATGACAAATTGTGCAGTCAAAAACTAAAAAATGTTCGAGGAACTCTCTTTTGATAAAAAAATCAGGTTCTTGATTTCCTAGCTGGAGAGTTCCTCAAAGGGAAGAGTTGCGTCCATTCTTTCCAACAAGACTCTCTTTTTATGTATACAAAGTCACAGATTTAAATAAGCTTAGAATCCGAATGGCATAAGCAACTACATTAGAGTTTAACTAACATTAGAGTTGAAGTGTAACTCATTGCCTACGTTATTCTTGTTATGGCCGACCCTTTTCGGAAAGTTAAAATTCTCTTAGAGTCTTCTTTTGAAATCTGTGACAATGCTTTCCTCAGCCTTTGCTTATATTCTTCCTAAGATCCACTAGATGCCATGTCTGCTTGAATTTTACTCTTTGTAGTAAGAAAAGTAGCGGTTTTATCTGAATTGACTTCCATCTTCAGCTTAGGATGGGAATGGTTTTTATATTGAATAATTTCAGCTTAGGATCCAAGGAGGTTTGAATGTGATGGAGAAAAGACAAGTTAAGGGGACTGGTCCTGACAAATATTTTGAATGATAGTCATATCTTTTCATCAACTCTAAAATTTCTCTGCCCATTCATGAAAGCAGTTGGAGAGATTCATTAAGATTATCAAAATGAAGATGAAGAAACCATGCAAGATGTCAGTTTCTCACATACAGCACATTTGTCTATGCAGCAATATAATTATAGTAATTATGTGTTGGTGGAATGAGCTCTTGAGAAAATCCGTGTGATAAAACTAAGCAGGGCCTCATCTCCTCTGGTATAAATCATTCTGATCCAATCTTTCATATTTAGCACATGAATTATCTTTATTTTTTGAAAAAGCAATTTTTTTACCGCATATCAAAATCGATGCCGTTCTGAAATTTCGAATCCAAATAAGCTGTTAACACATTTGTAATATGCGTATGAATCAGAAATTAGGAAGTCACTTTTAACTCTTCTCTTCCTTCCCTGACCCACACTAGAAGATATAATCTAAATAATATAACCAAAAAAAAATTAAAAATTTCATGTCACAACAAACTAGAAAATTACCGCGCATAGCACGGTAAGTTTGTCCATTACCTTCCAATAGTCATGGAGGCAAAGCTGCATCATCACCGATTACTTCTCTGACTAATCAGGTTGTTACCACATTGGATATTATTATCTTCTTACGGTGTTATAAGATTGAAAACCCGAACCTTTTAACATTTCACGACGATAATTGCCACTGTTGTTTACCTTGTTGTTGCTTTACACAGCTATTGGTTCGGGGTCTCCTACAGAAATCTTTCTTGCACAATTTGGTTGTAAGCGGCTATATTTGAGGGCTACTGCCTCAGAACATTGTAGTTGAACTGATATTTGAGGGCTGCACATATGCATTTTGAAAAACTATTGTGCCTTGCATCCACTTTTTTGGTTGTTGTCCAAGAAGTTGCGAATGTGGTTTAACATTTTTGTTGGGATTACAATGCTGGCAACAATCTCCTCACCTTACCATACAAGGGCATACAATTGCAATAGCCTCGGCTGTAGAATCACCCGCCAACTATAATAAAGACACACTCGCTTGGAATGCGACACAAATAACAGGAACTGAAGTATCTCTTCTTACTTACAGCCATAGCAGCTAATTTTGAAGTCCTTGCAGTAGACCAAATGCATGCATCTGTGATCACTTATCACACTATGTTGTGCTTCAAGAATCTGGCACATGTACATGGATTGGTGTGCAGACGGATGTATCTTGAGTAAGGCTTTCTGTGCTAATTAGTGTCCAACAAAATTAATGTCAATGTCATGACTTGCATCACTATTTTAATCTTCTTAATCATCATTTATTGTTTGTCATGGTGGTTTTCCCAGTTTTTATCTGTTGTTTGTTCTTACTCTCGTTCTGGAGCGGCGTGTGGTAGCGATTGAAAGAAAGAGCATGACCTGTAACATTGATAAAAATTTAGGTATATATAACAACGAACAGAAAAATACATAGCCAGAAAGCAGCCTCAGATTTGTGCACTTCCTTCTTTCAGATTGTCTTACTGAGTGTAAAGGGCTAAACATAGATAGTGACCTGCTAATTGCTATACTTCCCAATTAATTTCTTAACTAATTAACTATACAGTTATTTACACTGCCTCTCTAGGATTGACCAGTACAAAGAACTGTGTCCACTAGAAACCAACCTCTAGAAGAAGCTATGCACAACAAGAAAATAATTAGAGAGCAAGATGGGAGCTCTCATTCATTTTTTCTGGGGCAAGGGTGTCTTCCCGTAACAGAATTCAAAGCACTTTTCAGCACCACTAGCTCTTGATTCCCCTTTATTCCTCGCACCCTCAAAGAACATTTTGTCCTACCACCAACTGAAACCATCTCCGCCCTCTCCACTTTCCCTCCCACTGAAGTCACTGCCCTTGCAATGCTAGACATCAACTTCCGCTTGTCCTCACAGCCGAACATGATCTTCACTGTCCCATTCCCCTGCCCCTCATCACAGTATCGTACTCTCAACAAGTCTTCCCCATCAGGAAACACACACTCCGTTTCCAAGCTTCCACTCCTGCTTGTTGCTCGCAATTCTGATACCCTTTTTTCCAGCTCTCTCACCCTACGGATCGCCTCTGCCAGAACCGACGCTTTGTTCTTCTGTTATTTGGCACCAACACACATGTCACCAAACTTACCGTAGTTTCGTTTGTGTGAACATAAAAAACAAAAAGAAAACAAAAACAAAATGAATTCTTGCATTTTAATGCTACCTACGTACTTTTGTGGAGTTGGGGAGGAAGGTGCGCAGGGTGGCATAATGGCTGACAATTTTAACTCTTCGTTCCTTCTCGGAAATCCTGTGCTTTTCGGCCGCGATTGCTCGGGCCTCTTGCCTTAATATTGGTTTGGCCAGAGACTTCATGTACTTCATTGCGCTGATGGAGTTTATCGCTCGGAGATGGTCCACTTGTTTGAACTATTTTCCTGCAGGACTATTGTGATTGAAATAGGTCCAACATCATGCAACAGTTGATTGAAAGCAGGCTGTTTTAGCCTTAGAAAAGAAGAAAACCTGCTAGCAACGAGGCCTTGAAGGTTAAGGGAAAAAACAGAGTCCGCAGAGATATAACTATATTGATTTTATCCTTAACTGGAAGATCCTGTAATTTTATGCGCTTGATACAATCTTGTAGTATCGGATGATAATTCTTGGAATTGAGTTAATGAAAATTGGAAAGGTTACATCGCTTGATACTCTCATAATTATGTAGGATGATGGTAATCCTCCGATTTAATGCAAAATCTGTATTGCAACCAAAACTGCCTTTTCAAGAGGCACGTCCATCCCCTAATTGCCTAGAGAGAACGGACAAAACTTCAGCATCTCTCTTTGTTTCCTCCTGGAAAATGGGTAGCTATCCATCGCCTCTGGAAGAATGCGCCCATTAAAGAAAAATGAATGAATTTCGTGATGATCCATTTAATTACATTCAACGTTTTAATGAAAAATCAAATTTATAATTTTTGACGTGACAACTAAGCCACAGTGTTGCGTGCAGTAAACTCTCGACTTCTTAACCATCGAACGTACTAACAAGATCGTTATGACAATTAAAAAGGGAATGATCATTTTACGAATAAAATGTGTGAAACGACTGCTGCCAAAAAAAAAAAACATGAAGAATTTGGCATCACTGCTGAAAGATTAAAAATAAAAAAAAAAAGCAGAAAATGAGCATTATTGAGAGAAAAATAGGGTCACCTTTTCTAGTGCATGTTACTCTTGCAGACCCACTATGCAGAGTTGTCTGGACGAGGAGTATGAATCACGAGAGACCGAAATCTTATTAGTTAACTCCAGGACCACTAGCTTCCAGTAACTGCACTATGCCGCCAAAGACACTTGCTGGCAGTGTAAACCACTGAACTGGGTGGTTCTGAAAGATTGTCAATGCCTTCAGGATGGAAGGCGTAGAACCTTAAATTTTTGACCAAAGTCATCCATGATTAAGCATAATTACCTCAGAGTAACGCCATTAGGATATGAAAATTCAGATAAGTTTGATTTCCATTAAAGCTTCAATGTCATGGCACTTGAATATCAACCAGAGGCGGCCTCAGAACGAAGATACAGGACACAGAGCCGCAAAGACTATTAAGTTGATTAAAAACATCCTTCTAATTTTTTATATGAAACAGAATTTCATAGCCTTTGTGCTTTAAGAACAGAGAACATTGTAAAAACTGTACCAAAGTTCCCCCTTCATTTTCAACTAAAGCCCTGGTTTCACCTTCAAAGAACCATATAGACAGAAAAGTTAGTTCCATAACGAGATTCAAGAGGATTTGTGTAATCTAGCTATAGCAAAAGCCACTGTGACCATAAAATTAAATCACAATATCCTTCTACTTTTTTGTATATGAGACAGATTTCCATTGATTTTGTGGTTTAAGGTCAAAGAACATGGTCAAAACTGTACCGTATTTTCACCTTTATTTTCAGCTAAAGACCTGGTTGCCCCTAACTACGTGACTGTTTCTAGTAGGACCATATAGACAGAAAAGTTTGTTCTACAAAGAAACTCTAAGAGGCCTTTTTTCTCTCCCCATCAATCAGCATAATTACTTCCAGTCCCACTTCCGCTCTCTCCCCCAAATCCACTAACACCATCCCCAAGTTCCACATTTGCAAATTCTTCTTCCATTCTCAGATTTTCCCTTGATCAATCCTCCTATGCTTCTCCCCTGTTTCCACCATCTTATTTGTGTTCCTAGCCACCGACTTCACATTCCTAATCACCTTCTTCCCATTATGCATTATCGTACTTCTCCGACTCCCCTGCATAACAGTCCCCAATTCACCAGTTCTCATAGTTCCCTGACCCTCCTCCATCACCTTCTTGACCCTCTCTTGTTCCAAGCCCACACCATCATGCTTTTCAACTCCAACTTTTCCAGTCTTACCATTTCTCCTATCTTCATCACTATCATCAGAGATTTCCACCACATTATCAAATTCAGCCTTGAATGCACCACCATTCCCTTTCTTCTCATCCAAGAAACAACTGTCAAATATGTCACCACCAGCACCGCCATTCCCATTCTCGTTATTGTAACCCAATGCTGAACCATCCGAACTGTACTGCAAAGGAAAACACCCATATCCACAATAGTATTGTTCCTTTCCTTCCACCGCCATACCATCGTCCGGTGGCGGGACCGCCGCCCCATGAAATGCCCTCCTGCAGTTCTGGCACCTCAAACAACAGTCCTCATAAATGGCTTCATACTCATACAAATAGTAACAATATGGACACAGAGTCCAAAATGTGCCATCCCCCATCTGTTTCTCACAGGAACTCCTCTTTTCTTGCACTTTTGGCATATGAACATTCTTTTTAAGCTCATTTAGGAATTGGGTTTTCCTCTGCAGGTCTGATAGCGCAGACCATGCATTACACACAAGCTCAAAGGCTTCTTGAGCAAAAGGGAGCTCGTTTCTCTCGGGGTCTAGGAGGGTTAAGAGTTTCCGGATCTGGGTTTTTACTTCGGGTTGGGTGCCGCATCCGGGTCGTGATTCAAGTTGGACTACGGAGAACCAATCACATTGTTGGTCGGGGAGACGCTTCTGGGCGTCAAGGTGAACGCCGGCGACGGCGAGCACTTGAGCGAAATCGGGGAGGAACGGGTAGGAGCGTCGGGCAGAAAGAGAGATTTTCCGGGCAGAGGAGAAGTTACGGAGGCTGAGAAGGTAAATGCACTGCCTCATAAGGGATTTGGGTTCGCAGCCTCCGGCGGTCTCTTGGCCCATTTTGCGCTCTGGGTCTTTGCGCTTCACCGAGGGAGGGCTTGAGTATACCGACAGTCGTGCGGGAGGAAGACGAGGGCCTGGCTCTCTCTTCTTTCTTTCTTTTATTTATTTATTATATTTATACATCAAATGAATATATATATATATATATATATATATATATATATGCATGCACGGCTTGTTAGTACATATAAAATTTTAAATAGTAAAATAAATTAATAAATGTTACCCTGCCGTTTCAACCGTGGGCTTATTTACTGGGTTAAAAGCCAGGCAGAATACCTAAATGAAAAAAATAAAAAAACAAGTCTGTCCTCTCGGCGATTCTGTTTGAACTCCCCCGTAGCCTGGTAAAAATTCCCCACTGGGGCTCTTCTCTTCTCTCTGAAGAAGCAAAACAATAGAGGAATTAGAGACATGGTGGTTCTGATCCTCCATTGTTACCGAAAAACATTTTCAAAAAACAAAACAAAAAAATAAAAGGAAACATGGCAGTTCCCACATGCTAGCGCGGAGGCCTTGTGGGTTGCAAAGAGTTTCTCCTTGATTGTCCTTGTTATAAGTTACATAATCCTTGAGCACAAACTGCGAATACAATGATTTCCCTGGGACCAAACGTAGCATAATAGACTTACAATACATTTCTCAGGTTTTTCTTTTTTTTTTTTTTTTTTTCTACTCTTCCCTAGCCAAAAGAATAATATAAAAACATGGCTAAACCATAGTACATCACGGTACAAGGCATGTAGGTGATACCTAGACAGGGTTTTGAATTTCATGACTTGACATCTTTGAGCACGCCCCCTTTCTCAAGCTCACCAACTAAATCCCTCAATGATGGGACCTTCATGGCTAGAGTTCTGTACAGTCTAGAATATCGAGCTCGGGTACCGTCCGCAGTCCTTGCCAGGGCAAGCAATGTTAGAGCTTCAGGGAGTTGAGAGAATAATTGTTTCATTTCATCCAAGTTCATATTTTCCAAAACAGACGGCCTTGGAACGACCCTCACAATTTCACCACCTTTCGGATCCTGAATGTAGGCATCGGCTTTGATGACTAGTTCAGAACTTGAGTTTGCTCCGCACTTTATGATAAATGGGCTTGTAGAGCCCGTATTGAATTGCAGAACATTCCACTGTGCCACCTCAGTTTCGGTGCTTGCACCCAAATTTGCGGATGTTTTTTGAGCATGTGTCGGCTCATGGAGGTGGTCATCTTCTTCGGGAACTGACTGCAGTAAGTACAAAGCGGTGAAACAGTGAGGTGATAAAAAGTCCCCTATTACAATCAAGTGCATATTGGGTCCACAGGCAAATGGGTATTACAGATAATTTTGCCATCTCATCCTGGAAGTTTTTCTTTAAATTTGACGGATCAGCTCACATCCGGAGGCATTTTGCACGCGCTGAAATGAGATTCGTTCTTTTACCTTAAGCAACCTAATTGGTTTATTATTTTCCCACCTTCCCTGCTCTGCATAAGGTTGTCCCCTTACATATGAAGCCAGTAAATTTTCGTTTTGCTCTCAGTTTTCCAACAATCATTTTCACTTGAAACTCCCAAACCCAACAATCAGAATAATGATGTTAGGCAAAATAGATTGACATCACTTCCCTATTATTCCTCTCAAAGTCTCTAATAGGAATCTAAGGAGGAAGACCACAATAGCACATAACTGAGCACATTGCCAAAGAACTGCGACCTTCAATGCAAAAACCAGAAATGAGAAAATTAGAATCCAAACTACAATGGAAAATATTTTCAGATGTACCGAAAAACAAAAAACCTATATTGAGATATCAATGCTCACAAATCTCATTTCCCCGATTTATGCCAACAATCCCAACAAATTTCGAACCAGCCAACTAGACTGGATGGCCCCCTTGTGGCATCTTGCACATTGGTACTTCAATGACCCACATGTCCCAGTTTTCGAATCCCCTACTAACCACTAACCAGTAAATAGACTGCCCCAAAGAAAACCCCAACAAATTTCTGTGACAGTTCAGTTTCTGATTTTTCTTTCACCCTCAGTCAAAGCTAAGCCTGCCAACAAAGTATTTGTTGCCATTTGTGCTTCTGGGTAAAGATTCCAAGTAAATAGAGGTCTTCGCTTGGAGGGTTTTCACAGTAAATTAAGGCATATAGAGTTTGTAGATAAAATTTCCCACCTATTTGGTGGAAAAATGTACACTAAGCATTAAATGATGGTAGATTAAGAAGATATTGTCTAAACTTATGGTTATCTGTGATTTTTGGTGTTGATCATCGTGCATTTTCTATTTTGTCACTGTATAGTCTTCTGTGTGGAGGTTTTTCATTACAATACCCCTAGCCAGCCTAAACCCTAAATGAAGCATATATCACCATAGCATACACCACATAGTTTTCAGCCTGTCCATAAACAGTGTTCAAGAAAGATTTCCAGCGGAAAAAGGGTGATATATCCAACATACCTCAATCACTTTACGGGCATCAGTGATTTGCTTCTGAGCACAAGGGTGATCAATCTCAAGAAGGGAAGGCATCCTTTCTCTCAATTCATCTAGAGAAGCAAGCATTACTTTCTTCTTAGATCTACTCAGGGCATTTACAGAGGATTGCCTCAATATATCCTGCTCGAAAGGATTACATTGTAGCTTATTTACTTACACTGGTTAAGCAAAACCTGTCATGCAAGATTAATTTTATCAAGAGATAAATACCTTGACTTGCTTCAATATGCTGTCAAGAGAAATGAGAGATGCTAATCGTGCATCTTCAGCAGCAGTAGTAGGAGTTTGAATGGGCAAAACACCAACTTCCAATGTCAACAAGGCTCCATCACTTTTCATTTGTTGTAAAATCTAACAGCAATATAGCAGTCGGATCAGCATATGCAAAATCAGAGGACAAAACATATGGAGGATAACATCAGCAAACATAATTTTCACAGCACAAAATGCACTGAATGAGTGTTGTCAATCTGAGAAACTAGTGCTGAAAAAGAGTGTGCAATGCCTCAACTTCAAATTGATGGATAAATGGAGTACAAGTAGTTTCTCAATAATAAATGCAGCATAAAGAACATATTCTCTGTCAATTTATAGAAATGTGTAATTCGCATAAAGAGAAAGACTTCTGACTTCCAAATCCATAATTGCATTGTTATAGCTGAGAGCACTTTCCAGATTTAGAGAGTTACTCTCCCAGTTTTTAGAAAATGTGACTGCAAGCCACGCAAATCAAACTTTGCAGGCTCAAGATGTCATTTTCTTGTGTTCACCCTCACTCATAAATTTTATGCAGACATAAGCTTTAAAAAATCAACTATAAAACCAAATATTTGAACCATGATCTGTCCCCTCTACCTGTATTGTATTGCTACATACATTCAAAATGGAAAAGAATATATCTACCAAACCAAGTGAATTTGATTATTCTTACTTTTTCATCTGCACTTTTTAATCAGCCTGGCTCATTAACATCACTCTCATCAGCCTCGCATTTCAGATAGCCAAGAAGCAAATGCTCAACAAGGAATTTTTGGAAAGTCAGCTCAAACAAAATAAAGCAACAGAAAATGGTATTCCTCTGCTAAACTACTTTTTCAGCGAATCAAAGTTCATCATTTTGGCTGCTCAAGTTATATATGCTTAAGGAAATTTCATTTCCTTCTTCCTTAATTTCCCAAGTTGCAGTTACTAGGGTGAATATGTGACACAGAAAACCAAACCAGAGTCAAATCAAACTGCTAAGCATGGATGTAATAAATAAAGGAGTATAAGGTTAAAAAATTAACTTCCAAATACATTTAGTACCTATATGGTATATTTTGAGAGAGACAAACATGCTGGTTAGACAAGAGTAACTACCTTTCTTCTTTTGTGATCAACAGACTCAAAAGCTGAACGCAGTTTTGCTGCTTGTGTTGCATCTCCTGCCTCTTCTGTTGCTAATGTGCCAGCAATATCCTGATAAGAATTGAGAAATTAAGTAAACACATAAATATGGCTGTGGGCATCAACACCAACTATGAACACAAAGGAGAAAAGATAAGCCATTGTAGTGTTTTCAAAGGTGCTAGGTACATGTTCTTAAGCACTAAGGTTTTTTGGAGCCTAGGCATAGAAGAGCACCAAAGTGAAAAGAGGTGTATATTTAAGAAATAATAACTGCTAAAAGAAACATAGAAGCAAGAGATAAATCCAACAAGTAACTAACTGAATTTATGCAAAGCAACAATAATAAAATAGTTAAAGCAAGACATTTCATATAGCCAATGATGCCCATATGATTTACCTTTTAGGATTTTCAAATAAAAAAGATAAAATTAAAACATAGGCAGAAGACACATAGAATGTGCCTTTTGTTTGTGTGTGCAGAACAAAAATGTATAGCCTTTCGTTCGTGTGTGCCTTTTGTTTGAACAAACTGTATAATGGTGTTATGATGCATATTTTTTCTAGACTGTCTTGGGTGGGTTGTGCAGAAAAATGGGAAAACAGGGATGCATGCAGAGATAGAGAAACAGAAGATGTATGTAGATAGAGGGAAACAGGCTTTGATTATTGAATAAACTAAGAAAGCAAAATAAAGAGTGAAATAAAAAGAGCTGGAAAGAGAGAGAAAGAAAGGGAGGGGGGAGGGAGGGAGAGCGAGAGAGAGCATATGCAGAGAGAGAGCATGTGTACGCACAGAGAGAGAGGAATGGGGAGACCAGCAGGAGAAGAGAGAGAAACAAAGAACAGATGACAGAGAACAGTGCTGTTCTGTTTCTTTTAAAATCAGAAAATTTTAGAATTTAAAACAAAAGGTGCTTTCTGCCTACCCCTTAGGCGTGGCTCACCATCACCTTGAAGGTGCCTTGCCTTGGGCATAAAATGCCCCAAGGCAAAGGCAGCTTGCGCCTTAAGTGTGCCTTCGAAAACACTCAGCCATCAACAAACTTGAGTCTTTCAAACATTAAGAAGAACAAGTCATGAAGAGCCTCAGTTACAAACTACAACAAAGTAAACCTAGATGAACAGAAGGTATATGATATGATCCAAGTGACTAAACATTGCACAGACCAAAATTAGTTCAGTTGCCAAGTCAGGGTGCTATCAATGCACATAATCCTAGCAGTGTGTGCCCTAGTAACATATTGAGAGCTACTAATGGATAAAAGACACACCTTCAAGTGTTGCAACTGAGAAGTATAAACCCGCTTCGCATACTCAGATAACAGAAGACCCAGAGCATCTGTACTGGGAGGCACTGCAGCACCAAGCCCAGCCATCCAACCATCCATGATTGCAGTTGAAAGGAGTTCTAATTGACCACTGCTCCCCGCTGATGTATCATCTCCAGTAATGGAAAGAAAATCGAAGTTTTCTGCAAGCCAGGACCTAATTTTCCGCTGCAGCTCACCAGCTGGAGTATGTACAAAGAGAGCAGCAAGTGCCTTGTTTCCTATGGCAAAAGCTTTTGCTTCCTCCTGTATTTCTCTTAGTTTTCCACCAGTAACCTGCTGCCTCCATGAATCCTGCATATTGTATGGTAAAAAGGCATCCAGAGAGTCATTCAAAAATTAAAAATTATCAACCAGAATAACACAAGATTTGAGAGCATATATGATGCTGAAATACATCTTATGGGATAGCAAAGAGAAAATGGCCACATTACTGCTGGTCACCACTCAAAAACAAAATTGAAACACACCCTTCTTTTCAACATGCCATTAAATTGGGTTGCTGTATGTGCCAATTTGCTCTAAGCTAAGTAGAAGAAAGGATAAAGAAAGCAATTTGCACAACATGAAAACCTGTTCAATTCCTCTCATTCTCAGAACCACAGATGACAACTTCGATTTCTTTTCTGGCCTTATATTCACTTTGAATCCCTGGATATGCTCATCACCATAACGCGCCGGAGATCTTCCTGGACTGCTACCTCGGCTAGAGCTTCTACTCCGTCCAGTGTTAGCCTTCTCTAAAAAGCATTCTACAGAAGGAACCTACAAATATGAAGAGAAAAGATTAGCCAATGCCACAGCAAAATGAGGATGCATGTGACAACATACATTGTTAACAACACACAATACCTTTATGGACTGCAGCTCTGGTGATCTAGCCAGTAAAGATCTTATATACAAAATTCTCACACGGGAAACAAGCATGGTATCCATTACCCTTCTTGGTTCCATTTTGCGTATAAAAGAGAAAACAGCATCTCTTATTTCAGCAAGTATTTCATGCTCTCTAGAAGCACCTGCTTTAATAACAGCAGCCAGAACCTGCAAGTATTTGCCCCAGTGAGGTTGCATGCAAAAAGGACCAGCATGTAAGTAAAAATATACCAGCAGAAAGCAGGAGGCTGTTTCCCAAAAAGCCAAAAAAAAAAGAAAAAAGCTAGAGCAACAAGCATACAAAAGGATATGTACATTTCAAATTGCTCTACAAACCAGAAAACTTGTGTATTAAAGAAGAATCAGATTAGGTGATTAATTTAAAGATGTGAATTAATTCCTATAACTTTATACACAAGGATGGTCCAAGAGAATCTATTTGTGTACTAATTCCTGTAATTTTTATGTTACTTCCATACAGGTCAGATGATTAATCTAAGGGTGTGAATTTTATCCTCATGACCAAACCACCATTATGAATCTAGGATCCATATGTTCCAATCCAAAAGGCAAGCCATTGCAATGGCCTTTTCAAACTCAATCTTAATATATGATATATGGTCAGATAGACACATTTTCGCCTGAACAGCATACAGATTATGGTGAGACAGTTATTTCCAATCCAGACTTAGTGAATTTGCAATGACAGGTATTCCACATATTTATTACATAATCAAAAAGGATACCAGCATCAAAAGTTTGTTTGCTCCATCTGCAATGGCAGCAAGGCCATCATATTGTTCAGGATCAAAATCATTTAGAGCAGCTGTAAGATATTCTCCTGCTGGGGTGGTTTTAACTTTCTCAGAACCAGATTTAAACAGAGCAACTGTGCCATCAGTGTTGTCAACAGACAATGGTGAAGAACCAACATCCATAGAACGTCCTTTAGTGTTGTCATTCCTGTTATACACGGACCACAATAAAGTTTTGTACAACAGTGAGCAAATCAAGAGGGAAAAGGAAATAAACTTCAAAATTTATACTATTATTTTGTTTTGAATAGTATAAAACCTTCCCAGGTCCCTAGACTGAATATTGGCCATTCCTTTTGATAATGGACTGGACACCTAAAAGAGAGTAAAATATTTTTAGCAAAACATCAAAATCAGGAACAAATTTGGCAGAAATTGGAAGAACCAGCAGACCAAGCAAACCCACATTACACTGGGATATGACAGATTATTACATTCTTTAATCCTGCCTTTTATAGAGGCACAATATTGATGACAGAGAAGGGCAGAACCTATTTGTAAGACTTTGAAACTCCAAATATTCTGCAAACAACAATGCACCCTAAAAAGAATTTCCTTCCAGGAACTTCTAGTTTCCAAACAGCAATCCCACAGTAACAAAATCCAAAGCTTATTTTTAGTCATGAGCAAGCAAATTATGTTTGACAACAAGAACTAAGCGCATGGCAGAGGACTATATGAATCAGGAACATTATTAAAATTTTTTGATGAAAAAGTAGTAAAGAAGGATCTCAACAACTTTGTTATGCTTTTACTTTTGTAACTGGAGTAAACTAGAAGTACTGAAAATAGGTGGAAAACTACCTGTGGAGATCCAACTAAAGATGCTTTCTCTGTTAATCTGTCAAACAACTTTTCATTTTCTTCATGCAATCTCTGCACCAAAAACAGCATCAGTCTGTTAAAAGTGCAAAATAAATAAATGGAGCAAAGTACACATTGATTTGGAGTTAAAAGAAAATGGATTACAGAAGACCACAATGCTCTTTGATTGAAAAGCACATAATTCCAGTATCTGTTCTTCCCTCAATATTTTTATGTCTCAGCCTCCCTTTCTTCTATATCATTCATAGGGAAAAGCACACAAAAGTATAGTAGTTCCTATGCTGCATAGACCAGAGCCTCCTATGTTATGCAGTTTACATAATTAAAAGAAATAGCCCTCATTTAATCTCTGTAAAATCTAGTAGCTCCTTGTTTGGTGAGTTATAGCAGACCTCAATCAGTGCATCACGTTTTTTCAGTTCTTCTTCGAGTTTCTTGGTTGCTAATGAAGAATCTATTCCATCCACATTGGCCTTCGAATTTGATGAAACTCCTGACCCTGGTTCTGGGTCAAATGGTGGCCTGCCCTCACTAGAACGAAGGGATTCATTCAGTTGTGATTCCATGCTTTTAATTTTGGCCTGAAGCAGAAATAGAATGTCAACATTATGATGCAATTGTGTCAAACGAAAAAGTCTTAAACAGAAGGATAAAATACAAGAGATGTGAATTTCTAATTCAATGGGGATTTGTGATATTTCTTTTCCTTCAACAGTGTACACAAGTTTAACATGATTCCATTGGCCATTGCTGTCAAGAGCCTGAAGTCAGCAAAGCTTTGGTGATAGTTAAATTTTGACAGCAACAGTACATAAGTGCAGGCTGAAGAGCTGCTCACACTATTCAGGGATGGTAATACTGACAAAGCAGATCTACCCAGAGCCAGAAAATAAGTCAAGAATCTGTCAAGTAAGACCCCATCTAAAAATTGAACTTTACAGTAACGCATAGATAAATAAAAATAACACAATTTTGACAAATATTTCATGCTGAAGCATTAATACTCCCTGAACAAAAGGACAGTTAAAATTAAGCATATGGCTTAGAGAAAGAATGAAGTATATGACTAACCTGTAATGCCTTAATAGTGGAATCTCGTTGTTGGATCAGCAATTTTTGTTCATGTTCCATTTGCAACAGTTGAGCTACTTGATTTCTAAGCTGTGAATTTTGTTCTGTTTCTACCTTATGCTTGTCTGCAAGCATAATATTCTCAGACTGCATCCAAAAAGAATAATGACACATCTTAGAGTCATGCTCAGCTGAAGTAGCACATAATATATATTGGAACTCAAATGAATAGAGCTGGGGAAATAAAAAATAAATGAAACTTTTTTCAATAAGTAAAGAAATGGAAAATAATATTACCAAAACATGCACAACTTACACACAAAAATTATGAGCTTCATAAGGGACCACTAGCATGCAGATATGATGTAGATAACAAACCAGAAAACTTACATATTGACCTCATAATTGGAAGTTATCACTAACAAAACAAAAGGAAAGTATATGGGCTAAATATTGAAAAAGAATCAAGCAAACCACCAAGTAATATGTAGCTCATTGAAAAACGCCAACAATACCGAATACATGAAGCTAGAAAACCTTTAGGTCTGATTGCAATGTGAAAGAAACTTTCCACGCCTTCTGAACTTCATTGAAGAGAAGCACACATTGATCATTTGCATCTTTAAGTGCTTGCTTTAGACCTAAAACCTCTTGTCTTAGATCTTGAGTTTCCTTTTCCTTCTCATACAGCTCTTTTCGGGCATCATTTGCCTACAACCACCATATCCCAAACTATTGAATAGAAATGTTCAATGATTGAGCTACATGCATGAATAATTAGCACAGAGTTTTGCAATAAGAGCACAGTGAAATGTGAACTTATATGTGACTTGTTGAAGAACGTGAAAGTGAAAAACAAACCAAAAATAAGAGGCAACCACGATCAATTCCCATCTCTGACTCTGGTCTTTTTTCTTTTTGGTAACCATTTTGATTTTCTTTCAATACAAGATCTTTGCCACTCATCACATAGCATCAATTGCCCATCCAGAAGCTCATCTTAGTGATCAACTAGACACTAGGCAGCCATCACCCTTCTTAAATTTGACAACCAGACATTTATTATCTTAAACCTATCTTAGGGACAAAGAAAATATAGGGGGCAAGTCAGGAGGAATTTACACTGAGACCAAAGTAGTAGCAGTAACTTACAACATCTCTCCACTTCTTAATTGTATCTCGATTTCCAAGGCTTAATGTAGCATTTCTAGCTCTAGCACCAAAATTGAGGGACAACAATGTCTCAGACAGATTTGCAGCATTAGGACACACATTGAGTATCATCAAAGTCTTTGAGCTTCCCCCTAAAGAAAGAAGAGGTAAGGGCTTGTAAAAAGGTATAAGACACAGAAAATTGAATTTCACCTATGAGAGAAAGGAACAAAATAAACTGCCAAAACAAAACAATAATATAATTAAAAAATATTCACACAAAAGATTAGAGAAGAAATATCCAATTATGTTTAAACATTAGTCACTAACAAAAAGGAGTGGCCAGCATCATACTGGCAATGTCAACTTTATTCAATATCACAGGGCACCCTTGACAACTAATAGTGCCAGTTTCAACATTCACCATGAGAGTTACAAACTCCCAAACTAGAATTTAAATAAATATGCAATGTAAGATCACTTCTCGATCACCACAGTAGCCTTAATTTATTTTTAGTATTAAACCATGGACACAACATGCACAGTCTGCTTTTAGAGAATTAAACCAGATGCAAGAAGGGAGAAGCAAGAAAACTAATCTTCACATCACTTATCCATCCATGACAAATGCCAAAAATTTTATGTATACAAGAAGAAGAATAGCATACCAAGGGAGTCAGCAAAGATTTTTGTGAGCATTGAATTTTCATAAGGAACAACATCCTTCTTTGATGTCAATGAAGATAAAACATCTCCCAACCTGCATATGATTTGCAAACCCTAGTGAGAGCACACTTCTAAAACAGATACCATCCACACTGAATTTATTGCTGCTATGGTTCATACAAGTTAGTGAACAACCCATATATTATATTTCTCCATAAGCAAAAACCAGGAAATTCTGTCAACCTAGTTAAACAGGAAAAAGTAGCATGTGTTCTATTGGCAACTTTAGCATACTATATTGGAAAAATCATTATAAAATGAAAAAGTTGCAAAGCTCAATTATTTATCAAAAAGTGCCTACATGAAAGATAATAAAAAAGTGCCAATGCAACATACGCAGAGAACGATTTCATAACATGCAGCAAGTCCGTCACACGTTCTCCACTATCATCTTCTGTAATTAAACCTTCACTTCCAGCCAGGTCAACAAGAGAAAGCTTGCTATATAAGTTTTCCCCAGTGATCAAATTGTTATAATATATGTGTATCGTGGCAATCCTGATAGTAAGGACAAAAAAACAACACAAAGAAAAGTGAGGTTAGAAATTTAGCACCAGAATACCTACATTCAAAAAAAGAAGCACAAAAGGTTATAAATGTTCAGAAATTTCTGCACAGGTTGCATTCTTTGCACAACTAATTGAAGATCATGTTGTGTGTTTCAATTGTACCCAATATCTGAAGATGAATGCCTATCATCAAATGTTATAGCATCTCATTACTGATTTTGAGGAATAGCACTCAATTAAGCTCTTTGGCATATGGGTTTTGATTGAGAGAAGCAAGGACATTATCAATTGATAATTAGAACAGTAAACTATGATGCATGTGTACCATATCAGATTCTAGGTTTAAAGTTTTTAGATTCTTCATTATCATCCATTGGTCTCATATTGCATGTTCATTATTATTCCTATACCATTTTCCATTTTTGCTATTTCCTTCACAATTCTCCAGGTCCAATATCCTACTGTAATAACAAAAGGACTATGAACATCTTGCCCAGAGATCCTAAGCTTGAAAATCATGTTTTTCTATCCATTCCTGAGTTTTGCAAGTAATTCAGCTTGACCCAAATTGGGTTTCTACCCTTTGAAACCATACCGAAACTCTCATTTGAACCCAATCCGGGAACCTAAAGTGAGATTTCTTGGTGATTCATACAGAACATTGTAGCCATTAAATTTCCGATTTTTATTTTTTTAAACATTTCACTTGACAAGTCTATATTTGATCCATATGTTTTCATGAAAAAGGAATGACAAGAAAAGAAAGAAAGAATTACCAAGATCTTTCTACTGCTGTCTAAGATCTATTAAGGAAATTATTTCAACCACACCCCCAAATTCCCTAAATCAACAAATGTATTACACCAGAAAACTCCTTTCCAGAGCAGTTGCTAGGGTTCATGTACTTCTTGCAATCAATTAGATACAAGGACAGGCAATGGTGAAGACAAACCATCAAGAGGGAGAGAAAGAGAGAGAGACAGAGAGAGAGAGAGAGTAGGCCATACAGGTGGGAAACACAGAACTTTGATATATCGCTGCCACGGTTATGAAATGCAGTTTTCAACACTCTAGAGAAGTCCAAAGGATTATCAACTTTTTCCTGCACTACCTCTATAAAGAAATCCATTGATCCCATGCGAAACTTTTGCAAACTGCTCCCAGACACTAGTAGCAAATCCCTTATCTATAGCAACATGAAGTGTATTTTTATTAGAGCACTTCAGATAGTTTATGCCCAACAATAAACAGCTCCACCTATGGCGGGCTTGGGGTGGGGGGAGAGAGAGAGAGAGGAAAAATAAAAAGAGCCAGTTACAAAACATAGAACAGATGATATTTAAGGATGATAAACAATCAGGAAAAGAAACCTGTTCATTGTACAGCTCAAAAACTGAGACAGAGAAATTGAACCAGGATGTAGAAGTTGAATCTGAGTTAGCTAAATCAAACAATTCCTCAAAACAACGAGCATATAAACCACGATCATGGCTAGATCCTTCCTGAAAGAAGCAAGATCTTGTCAAGGGGCCATGTTCCAGGAAAAATTCACAAACTTCAGGAAACAAAAAAAAAAAAAAGCACACACATACTTACATCTTTATGTAAACACACACACACAAATATATGCATGTGCATAGAAATGTAAAAAGTGCAATTAAAGACCAATAATAAGTCAAAGAGCTCCTGAGAACACATTAAAGTGCAAAGAGGCCATAAAATCAATGTGGACCAACTCTCTTTGTCACTCGATCTAAAGATTTATCTATATCATTTTGAAGGTAAGGCAGATGAAATTTGCACTCAGCCCAGTCCAAAGAGAAGATAAATTAGATAGAGCAATCATTCATTACTTTAATTTGACAAGAAGTAATTCTAGCTTTCCTAATAAATATTTTACACCACAGAAACGTAAAATCAAAAAACTTAATGTAGTGTTCACCTGTTAGAAGCTATGCTAGAGCAACCCAAACCGAAATTATTTATCAGTAGCCTATAAAGAAGCAAGCTATCATGATGCAAGATGAAAACATACATCCTCCGAAATAATCGCAAATGCAAGCATGCACTAATTTAAAACAAAAGGAGTAAAGCTAACAGAGAGAGAGAGAGAGAGAGCACGCAACCATGGTGTGTGTCTTCCCAGAGCGAGTTTGTCCATAAGCAAATATAGAAACATTATATCCATCCAAAGCAGACTGCACAAATGGTTGAACATCACTAAATAGTTCAGCTGCAAAACAAACATTCATTCTAAGATACTTGACCAAAGAACTATCACACTGCCAAGACATAATTAAAATAAAATATATATAGGTTGAACAGCATGGTGTAGCTTCATCTTTGAAACAGTTTCTAAAACAAGTAATCATCAGAGAAAGGTTTTTCACAGAAGACCAATTTTTAAAGAAGAAATAACAAAGGATTTTCATGCCAACCTTGTCCAACATGAGGTCCATAGACTCTTTCAAATTCAAAGTCTTTTTTGGAGTTAGAGATGGTGTCATCATTAGTGCTGATGCGAATTGTGCAATCATCAGGAAATTCAGCAACAGAAGGACCTTCATCTTCAAATAATGGTCTTGCACGGCAAAACAACTGTATATTTCCTACAAGAAAAATTATAGTTTACAAAACAAATGACTAATAAAAGAACTAGCATAAGCTCAAGTGAAGTATAAAATAAGGCCAACACAAAAAGAAAAGGAAGAAAAATATAATGTTATACACATGTGCCTGAGAGAGAGAGAGAGAGAGAGAGATCAGAGATTCAGAATTAGTAAAGTTAGAGTCAAGTACCTTTGGATGTCAATAAATCATTGAACAGTCTTTTCTTCTCATTGATCAACGGAGATATTCTAGCTTGAGTTTCAAGGGCAGCTTGATCTGACATTTAATGCAACCAACCAACAACAAAAACTAAAATTTACAAATAAAGAGAGACGCATACAAATATCTTTGAAATGTAGGTAATATTCCCTAATTTATTATTTTAAAGTTATTACAAAATAAGGCTTCAACTGTTATGCAGAACATTCTTCTACATGTGTATGCTTAGGAAACAAATCCTTAGACACAAATCACACAACCATCAACCTCTAAAGCATCAACCTAAATGATCACAATGAAACCTAATACCATTGAAGGGGAAAAAGATCTCCCTATAAAATTTTTAACTGTGGAGAAATTTACAGGAGCAAAAATCCTCACCTAGCTTGGCAGTTTTGGCAGCAAGAACACCTAAGTATCGTGTAACTCGCTCAAGTTTTGCAATAGAATACTCTTGTAGTTCACTTGCTTCTTGTCTCAACTCAAAGTAATCTTCTTTGGCAAGCTGATTGGAGAATAAAAAGAAATATCATAAGAAAATACCACAGGAGCCAAATGTCCAACACCAAGTTAAAATTTCACACAATCTACTTCTCTGTTTCTGACTGTTACTCTGTTTTCAAGGAACCAATTGACACGTTATTTTGTTGTACTAATTAATTATGGTTCACAGAGCAAGGCAGTATTGCACGCAATTGACGAGCCTGTAATTCAAGGAGCTCATTACAGGCACTACCACATTCATATAACACATTTTCAGCTGCATATAAAGGATGCAGCTCCATCATGATGTTTCAGTGATCTATCAAAGTCAAATTGTGTTATTGGTATTGTACTAACAATCTATGCCTCCTTCGCCTAAAATCCCTCTTAAATCCAAATATCAACAGGCAATGGCATCCTCAAGAATCCCTCCATATTATGCACCTTCCAAACAGGTCCAAAATGGTCAATCCAATCCACTTCAACTGCGAAAAAGGATTTAACAAAAAACTTTTTTTTTTTTTTAAAAAAAGAGCTAAAACAAGAAAGCATCATAAAAGGAGGCAGACCCAGTTTGGGAGTCTGGACGCCCTTTCTTTAAAGATAAGAAAACAAAATTCTCACTTCACTGCTTAAAATAATTCAACTTCATGTCGTCGCCAAGAAATTGCTACCAACATTTCTAATTTTTTTCACATTGCCACTGAAGCTCAAAGCTAAGTCATAAACAACTCAGCTAATGACAAGTAGTGATCTCAGAAAGGAACCACGAAAATTGAAACAGTAGTGTAACAGAGATTTTTCATTTCTTTTTTATATTATTATTATTATTTACTTTTATTTACCTTAACTCTATCTTTCAATCGCTGGACTTTGGAGGCCAGAGGCTGCTTAGAAGATTCCGAATGTTCTCTGGGCAAGACCGAAGCCGTGGCGGAAACCGAGTACCGCCTCACCGGGGGAGGCGCAACCGCCCTCTGCTCCTCCGGCTCCGGCGAGGCCAACGACCTTCTCGGCTCGAATCCCGTCACGTCCCAACTCCACCTGTTCCTCTGCTCCGCCATCTTTCCAAAGCCCAAACTCTCTCTCTCTCTCTCTCTCGCTAAATGTCTTTCACTGTCCCTCTCTAGAGATCATCGTCCGATGATCTCAGCTTTTGCTCCCCTTTCTTTTTATTTAAATTCTCCTTTATTATTATTGTTGTTGTTGTTTTAAAATCTTATTACTGGCTGGCAGTCGTGGATTTTAATGGTTGGCGCTTGAAACGGCTGCGTTTCAATGGGGGACACGTAATTGAACTTGCGCTTCCTATTGCTTCGAGTACCACTCTCAGGATTGCCTCCTTCGGTTTTAAAAAAGATAAGGCCAGGCGATGTGGTCCACGTGGCCACTCTCGTGGACCTGTTTGGTCCCTTTCCTTGATTTGTTTTTTTGCCTTTTTTTTTTTTTTTT